>CM038680.1:94520331-94873084 GCA_021605205.1 Aegilops longissima | reverse complement strand
CAACCAACCATCACATATGTGAAACTCATGTGAAAATAAAAAGCACACAAACTCTTACGTGTTGGCGAAACTCGTTTTCCACGATAACGTATTTGGTTTGCTGTTGGAACTCGGGCAGAAATGTGTGTCCGGCCCAACGCTATTCTAGAAATGCAAAAAAGAATAATAGATGAATTAGAAAACTCAACTGTTCTTTGTGATTGGTACCGCTTGAACTAACAGGCCCAATTCTTGGTAGGTACTTATTAGGGGGAGGGCCAACCACCGAATGAACAACGATCTCCCGGTCCCACTTGATTCCTGGGGAATTTAGGGAACTCGTGGCATAGTTCCCTAAAGGAACTCGTGGGACCACTGCAGTTCCTTTTCGGGCGGCTGTAGGACGGACGGCCCCCTATAGGTAGTAGGGTAGGGTGGGTGGTACCGCTCGGATAGCGGCCAATCCTCCTAATCTGCTGCTGGGCGGGCTTAGAGCGCGTGAAACTCATCACTACCTCGTAAGGCGTTGAGACCATAGCATGTTACACAAAAGCGCCGCTTTCTCGGGAGTGTTGTCACACAGCTGCCCGACTAGAAGAGCTACTCGCTCAGTAGTGTTGTCACACAAGATAAGCACGCCGCCCGCTTGCTGGCAGGCGAATCGAAGTTATCTTCGGTCAACTGTCCACCCAGTCAAGTGCAAAAACACGGTGGAATCACGCATAGCGACGCTGCTGGTGTGCTTCCCCCCACGAGGAAAGAAGAGCGACAAGGTTCAGATTTGACTGTTTGCGGCATGGGAGCTGATTACCCAAAAATCCCAGGGAAAAAGAAAAGATATCTCTGCTAACGAAAACCATAGGAGGCTGTATTGGCGAGATCCAAGGGTTCTGAGAGCCCAAAAGAAAAACCGCTGGAAGTCCGAGGACCTTTAGTACCGCATCGAACCAGCAGCCTTGGCATGCTTACGACCGCCCTTGTCCCTTTCCTTTTCCATTCAGCCTACTTCTTAGCTTTGTTCCGTCAGGTCTAAGGCAAAGCTTAAGTGGTTTGCCTACCTTACCCACTTGATGAAAGGGAGCGAACTTCGTTTCCTTGGCGGCTTTATGGATGGATTGATGTAAAAACGCCTTCCTTTTGAAAAAGTGACGCTTATGCGTCTTCGCTTCGAGGGTTAGGGTATAGGCCGTTTCGAGCAAGCCGCTTTTCTCGGCTTTCTACAACTTTCGCTTTAGCTTCCAAAGGCGACCCAATGACCTTTCCGAATTGGAAGTATTCGTCGCCCTACCCTAAGAAAGAGGTCACTATAAAACTGCTTGCCCTCCGTATACCAAAGGTGCGCGGAGCCCGTGAAAATGAATATGTTTGCATCGAAGAAGCCTGCCTATTGACTAATATTCGTCTTTAGAATGAAAGTAGCTATGAAGCCCAATCTCACGTCGATTCAAAAGGGGCATAGTCATATGGGTGGGGTGTTTGTGGGGAGCTGCCTTGGATATGAGGAATTCCTCCAATCTATAAAAAAGAACAAAGAAAAGTTCGTGACGAAGATCTTTCTTTTCTATCAATAGATAGGAATGAGTGTTAGTTATAGGGATAGGATCCATCTCTCTCTCTCTCTCTCTATTTTCTTTGATGCAATTTAGAGAGAAAGAGCAAGTCTGAATTAGAAAAAAGAGAATCGGGAGATGATTCCAAAATAGATACATAGACATCTAAAGTAAAGGGATGTATATATTATTCCTATATATATCATCTATCTATGAAAAAAGTAAACAGAGTTCGTTTTGGGTTCCCGAAGCCCGAATGGATTGGATCGTTTACATTCGCCAACGAAATGAAGGCCTCGCCCTTCCGAATGCTTCTCCGATCCTGAAGTTCTCAAGAGAATAAGATGCAGCTCCCCTCCCTCTGTCTTTTCCGCTTTGCTAATCTTTCCCTCTAACGCTGGGCGGGCTTAGGCGGCGCGGGAGGAAGAAAGAAAGTCAAGAGCGTCTTCTCCTTTGTCCTTTTGATTGCAAACAGGAAAGCACCCTCTTTTGTAATCCCTGCAGCTTCCCGGAGGCTTGCTTTTTTTATTGAACGATGGCGTAGCTAGGACCCTCCAATCATGTTTGAGCCTATGTTCACCCGGGACAAAAAGGAGAATTCGAATGCTGCCGACGTTCAGATAAGGTGCATATCCCTTACCACTAAAGGAAAGGCTCACGAAGGGGGATATTAGCTGGGTAAGGAAAACGCTTTCGGAGATTGAGATGTCGATTTGTTTTTCATCGAAAAGGAAGAAGGCCGAGGGATAGCAGCCTTCCCTTGGGCTTTGCTGCCGACGTTCTAATAAAGAATTCGGCTCGCCCGGAAAGCGTAGCAACAACATAAAGAAAGGGGTCCATGTAGCTGCTGCGCCACTAATCGAGCAGCAGGTTCGCATCTACTACAAAAGAGAGAATCCACTTCAGATAACCACGTCTCGCTAGGCAGCGTGTGGAATGGCCGAGAGCGGACCAAATGGATATATAATCCAAGCCGAGAGTGGAGTTACGTGAACAGCCGTCGATGGAAAACAACTTTCACGTTCGGTTCAGAGAGCACTTTTTCGTTGAGAATAAGTCCTTCCTTTTGTGTGAATTCCCAGTGCGAATTAACAACTTGTGGGGCCCTATCTATGCAATCTCTCGAGCCCCAAGAAAACCCCCTCTCCTCGGACTCAATCTCTCTTTTGACTCTATATGTGGGCACTGATATCTATGAGGGTTCACCCACCCCGTGACAAGATTCCTTTCTATTGCGCCTAAAATCTCTATTTCGCAAATATGTCACGTGTTTCTATTGTTGCTTCCTATGGGGGTACATTACAACAAATCTTCTTTTTCTGCAGCATTGCTTCTATGATCTTAGGAGCACTGGCCGCCATGGCCCAAACGAAAGTCAAAAGACCTCTAGCTCATAGTTCGATTGGACATGTAGGTTATATTCGCATTGGTTTCTCATGTGGAACCATAGAAGGAATTCAATCACTACTAATTGGTATATTTATTTATGCATCAATGACGATAGATGCATTCGCCATAGTTCGACATTACGGCAAACCGTGTCAAATATATAGCGGATTTGGGCGCCTAGCCAAAACGAATCCTATTTCGCTATGACCTTCTCCATTACAATGTTCTCATACGTAGGAATACCCCGTTAGCGGCTTTTGTAGCAAATTCTATTTGTTCTTCGCCGCTTTGGGTTGTGGGGCTTACTTCCTAGCCCGATGGGAGTAGTGACTAGCGTTATAGGTCGTTGGGCCGGAAGGTTGCCATGAGTAAGGTTGGGAGACCGAAGGCAGTTTTCGTGCACCGGACACGTAGCTTACGAATCGGTTGCAACACGGATGGGAATGCATGCTACGAAAGACAGGGTCGAGTCGATACATCAACCGTCGACTCCATATCCTTGTACGAGTCCACAATCACTACACGAGATGAACCTGGGTTTGGTGAATGGAAGTTGGCCTTAGGTGTAATAGGACTCCCGCCATCTGCTGCGATCGATATCTTGAGGTGCTCCCGTCGGTTGTTGGAACGACGCGAGCCGGGCCAGGCCTCGATTCCTTTCAAAAAGATGAAGGGACAGAGGTGACTAATTCCCCATCTCATTTGGGGCGGAAAACGAATCGACATCTCGATGTGATACAGCCCTTTCCATTTTCGTTGGGAAAGAACAGCGAAGTCCATCTGAACCCTCCAATGAAGAAATAAGAGGAGAGCAAAGCGCCAATGGCGCGCGAAGCGCATGTGGAAGGGGCACGGAGAAATAAAGAAGTGTGGGGGAGAAGCAGCCGAGCTCATTCCCTTCGCTTCCTGGGCCCAAAGCAGTGCTTTGTTTCCTGGCCAAATCAAGGATTTGGGGCTGATTGCAAAAGATATTCCTTTGGGAACTCGTGGGACCGGGAGATCTCACCCGTGTTTGGCCGCTATTCCATTCCATGATGGACGGAACAATGGTACGATCTTTATAAATTCTTTACTTCATGGTTCCCGGTCATGACTCATTTGTACGCTAAAGTCTTTATGCTCTTATTAATAAGATTTACTAACCTTATGATTTTGGAGAAGATAGGTGGAAGTTGTAAGTCCTATTGTAAGAATACTCCACTTTTCATAATTTTCATAATAGAATCCTCATATTCTATTATGAAAATTATGAAAAGTTCATTGATAGGAAAAGAATACTTAGCACACAGTATAGCAAACAAAACTTTTTTTCTTGTATATATAAGATAAGAGGGTTTTTGTTCTAAGAATATTGTATTTAGAGTAATTCGACACATAAAAGTACATTCAAAGAAGAATCAAAATTATTAAATAATTGGAATTATTTTTTGATAAGTCAATTCATATTATTCCAAAATCTTATTATCTGTTTGTTGCCCAGAAAAACCCTTTGGTTTTGGATGCTCATTACCGCTCGAAAATGATCTTGATTTTACTAAAGAATAAGATTGTACTATGGAAAAATAAGTCTTTTTCTTCCAAATATTTTTACGAATACGCTTTTTGACATTGAAGTACGTTTTTTGGAACTGCCATTCAAAAGGAAATTACTTTTTCTAGTTGTATGTGAAAATCATCTATTGCTGCAAATCAATCCTTCTTTCTTCTTTTATTAGTATTTATACTTAGATACAGAAAGATACTTAAATATTCAATTATTTTTTACTTCATTTTGTCTAATGCGGATAAGACAACAAGAATTTTTTAACATTTTTTCTTTATATATTTTATACTTGTTTTTTAATAATATAGAATATATAGAAGGGTTTCTCATTTAAATCTATTTATATCTATTTATATATCAAGTATACTCCATATATAGATATATGGTATGGAAGCCTATCCCCCATATAAGATAAGACGGGGGGATAAAAAGAAGGGAAAATGAAAATAGTTAATTAAGTTCAGAATGGTATTCCATAAAGGAAAGGAATTCCAATCAAAACAAAAAATACTGAGTCTCTTAAACAAGACATTCTAAAACTTAGGTAATTTATAGTCATTAGGATTTTAGTTCTATATGAAGTAAGGACTATTCGATAATTTCTTATAAACATAGGTTTTAATTAGAATTCACTCAATCAGTTAATTATGGAACAAGAGAGCTGTTTCATCTTTGTTTTAAAGAAATATAAAAATGAATTATGAATAGAAAGTAAAATGATTCCACTTTTTTTTTTATAAATATCTTTATTTAGTTAATAAAATAACTAGGTAACGAAGTTATTTTATTAACTTTTTTAATTTAACCAACTAAACCCATTCTTAATTTTTAATTATTTCAATGAGATAAATTTTGGAAAAATTAAGAATTTCAGTATTTTTTCTTATTCTTTTTATTTATTCTTTCAGAAAGAGATAAGAATTGGTTTGGTGAATCGGAAACAATTTTATAGAAAAATTGAAGTAAAAATTGAAGTAAAAATTGCAATTTCTTTTCTTATGGAACATACATATCAATATGCATGGGTAATCCCTCTTCTCCCACTTCCAGTTATTATGTCAATGGGATTTGGCCTTATTCTTATTCCGACAGCAACAAAAAATCTTCGTCGCATATGGGCTTTTCCTAGTGTTTTACTCTTAAGTATAGCTATGGTATTCTCAGTTCAACTGTCTATTCAACAAATAAATGGAAGTTCGATCTATCAATATCTATGGTCTTGGACCGTCAATAATGATTTTTCTTTAGAATTTGGATACTTGATTGACCCACTTACTTCTATTATGTTAATACTAATTACTACTGTAGGAATCCTGGTTCTTATTTATAGTGATGGTTATATGTCTCACGATGAAGGATATTTGAGATTTTTTGTTTATATAAGTTTTTTCAATACTTCCATGTTGGGATTGGTTACTAGCTCCAATTTGATACAAATTTATTTTTTTTGGGAACTCGTGGGAATGTGTTCTTATTTATTGATAGGCTTTTGGTTTACACGACCAATCGCAGCGAGTGCTTGTCAAAAAGCTTTTGTAACTAATCGTGTAGGGGATTTTGGTCTATTATTAGGAATTTTAGGTTTTTTTTGGATAACAGGTAGTTTAGAGTTTAGGGATTTGTTCAAAATAGCTAATAACTGGATTCCTAATAATGGAATTAACTCTTTACTTACTACTTTGTGTGCTTTTTATTATTCCTTGGTGCAGTTATGAAATCCGCATAATTCCCTCTTCACGTATGGTTACCCGATGCTATGGAAGGGCCCACTCCTATTTGGCTCTTATACGCAGCAACTATGGTTGCTGCGGAATTTTTCTTCTAGCTCGACTTCTTCCTCTTTTCATATCTTTACCTTTGATAATGAGTTTTATTTCTTTAGTAGGTATAATAACACTATTCTTAGGAGCTACTTTAGCTCTTGCTCGAGAGATATTAAAAGAAGCTTAGCCTATTCTACAATGTCTCAATTGGGTTATATGATGTTAGCTCTAGGTATAGGTTCTTATCAAGCTGCTTTATTCCATTTGATCACTCATGCTTATTCAAAAGCTTTATTGTTCTTGGGATCCGGATCCGTTATTCATTCAATGGAACCTCTTGTTGGATATTCACGGATAAAAGTCAAAATATGGTTCTTATGGGCGGTTTAAGAAAATACATTCCAATCACAAGAACTACTTTTTATGGGGTACACTTTCTCTTTGTGGTATTCCACCTCTTGCTTGCTTCGGTCCAAAGATGAAATCCTTAGTAATAGTTGGTTGTATTCGCCTTTTTGGAATAATAGCCTCCTTTATTGCAGGATTAATCGCCTTTATATGTTTGGATATATTTACTTACATTTGATGGGTATTTGCGTGTTCATTTTCAAAATTACAGTAGCACTAAAGAGAGTTCCTTGTATTCAATATCCTTATGGGGAAAAAGGATACCCAAAGGAGTGAATAGGGATTTCGTTTTATCAACAACGAAGAGTGGAGTTTCTTTTTTTTCACAAAATATACCAAAAATTCAAGGTAATACAAGAAATAGGATAGGATCCTTTACTACGTCTTTTGGGGCTAAAAACACTTTTGCCTATCCGCATGAAACGGGAAATACTATGTTATTTCCTCTTCTTATATTACTACTTTTCACTTTGTTCATTGGATTCATAGGAATCTCTTTTGATAATGGAGGAATTGGTAATGGAATAGCAGAGTTAACCATATTATCAAAGTGGTTAACTCCCTCAATAAACTTTACCCATGAAAGTTCTAATTCTTTTGTAAATTCATATGAATTTATTACTAATGCAATTTCTTCTGTAAGTCTAGCTATCTTTGGTTTATTCATAGCATATATCTTCTATGGATCCGCTTATTCTTTTTTTCAGAATTTGGATTTAATAAACTCTTTTTACAAAGGAAATCCTAAAAAAGAATTTTTAGATCAAGTAAAAAAAATATACAGTTGGTCATATAATCGCGGTTATATAGATATTTTCTATATAAATTGAAGGATATGTGGGTCAAAAATAATAAAACAAGAAAAAAATTTGAACGATTAAATTACTGCTCCCGAATATTCAACTGACCGATTAATTTCTTATAACGTACTCTATTTTTCTTTGCCAAATAAGCCAGCAAACGTCGATGTTTTCCCAAAAGTCTTCGTAGACCTCTTTCCGATGAAAAATCTTTTTTGTGTAATTCCAAATGTGAAGCAAGTCTCCGTATCTTATTGGTGAAACTGAATACTTGAAATTCAACAGAACCCCTGTTTTCTTCTTTTTCTTCTTTAACCATAAATCCAAAAAAAATTCTACCTCCTTTCTTTTTCATGTATTTTTCTGATCAGGAAAATACAAAATTATATCGATTATTTTGAAGTTATTCTAATCTCGTACACACACAAATTTGCAATTATTCATCTACTACTGGAATTTGGATTTATTTTATCGATGCAAATTGGATTTGGATAGAAGGGTACATTCTTTCTAATATTTTAGATAGAAGAAACATTTCTTCTATCTAAAATATTAGAAAGAATTTTGTTTATTTATTTATTGCTATATGCAATTTATGGAATTGATACACCATTTAATTGATATCATTTAGCAAAATGAAACACAGCATATGCATCCATCTTTTGGCTCGAGAATTTCACGGGATAGAGATATGGTATAAGAAATAGACTATTAAGTAACTCTAAATGAATTGTGGATACATACGTATCCTTAACATCAAACGATTGTCATTATTCAGTATCAAACCAATAGCGATTCATACAAGCTAAATCTTCTAATCAATGGTGGGCCAATAATGATTTTTTTTGCATATGTATTAAGACGCTTGGCCTGACTTCGAAATTGTCCAGAGTTTTATATGTTGTTTTCATTGCAATGGGTCTCCTTCCATAACTTTCCAATTACGAGTACGAGAATTGAAGGATATGTGGGTCAAAATTATTAAATAATTTTACGAGTACGAGTACGAGAATTGAAGTAAAAAACCGTACATGAAACCTTAGCTTCATACGGCTTCTCTATGATCAGAAAAAGGAAAGGACTGTTTTGTTCCTAGCCCCTGGGGCGTAGATAGAATTAGATAAAATAAAATAGATTTGAATGTCCTAAATTAGACCAAAGGAATTCCGTCTGCTAGAATAAGAAAAAGCGCTTCCGAATTGATCTCATCCTTTATAATATAATGAAAATTTTTCTTTGTTCAGTAATAACTTAATCTTGGAATAAAACACTTGTTACTTGTTATAGGAATTCAATTAATAAATGGAAAGAGTTGGGTATTAGTTCATGAGCAATTCTGCATGAATATGGATAGAGGAAGGAAATAATGAAAAAAAAATCTAGTGCACTCCATATCTTTTTTACTATTCTTCTTTCCCCAGGGAGGGGGTATTTTAAAAGAAAAAATGGATAAAGGGTTAATTCGTTCTTGATAGCCATTTCCTTAACAAGTGAATGGGAACATACTACGGATCGAATCGAAGAAAGTACTACTTGATAATTTCTACAAATTGCAAGTCCTTATTATGATTCCTTTTATGGGCAAAAATCTCTAATGTTTTAGATTTTCCATTACTAATCCTTTATGTACTTTAGTGTTCCTAACCCTTCACTAACTTTTGGTGGATTCTTCTTATGGATTATTAAGTTATAGTAATAACTAGGAGTATTCTAGTAATGGAATTCCATATCGTGAATCCTTTATTCTTGGCCGCTTCAAGATATGATGACTAATTAAAAAATATCAACCTTGGGATAAAGAGTTTACACTGCTTATGTTTATTTCCACTTTTTTCTTGTTCGTAGGAAATGAGTATTCTGCTTATGTTTACTACCAATTCTTAGGTACTCCCCTTCACTAGCAGAGGTCACCAACCTGCTAGTGCTTATTATCGGGCAAGGACACCAGAATTTTTACTAGAAGTAGAAGAGTTACACAAAGTTCGCGAAATGATCAAAAGGGTTTATGCAGTAAGAACAGGCAAGCCTTTTTGGGTTGTATCCGAAGACATGGAAAGGGATGTTTTTATGTCAGCAGACGAAGCCAAAGCTTATGGACTTGTCGATATTGTAGGGGATGAAATGATTGACAAGCAACTGCGATCTCGATCCAAAGGTGGTTTCCGAAATGTTTAAGGATTGGTAGTGTCCGGATTTCTTGTAAAGTTATTTCACAGCTAAATTCGTGTTTTCCTCGATTTAATAGAAAATAGAAAGACTTCATGATGAGCAATCATCAGGTTAAGATGGATCTAAACCAATCCATTTTTTTCTATATACATACAACATGCCGACGGTTAAACAACTTATTAGAAACGCAAGACAGCCAATACTGAAATGCTCGAAAAACGGCCGAGCTTAAAGGATGCCCTCTCGTCGAGGAACATGTGCTAGGGTGTATGTGCGACTCGTTCAGATCATGACTTCAAACAAATATAAAAAATTGAAGTATCCATGATTAGTACCAATGAATAGGATATAGCTTCTCTATCCTAGATTTCTATGGTATATGGAATTTATGGTTTCCTTTGGTGCAAATCCAATTATCTAAATTGGAAATAAGAAGCAATTCTCCCATTGGTAGCAAATGGTTATCCATTAAGCGGAGGAAATAGTAATAAAAAGAAAAAGGCTTATGCTCCTTTATCTTAAAAGAACGGACTAACAGGTCAGCTACTTAGCCAACTTTCATAATTAAATACCGTCCGTATGGATAACTCTTATTGTGAAAAGAGCTATTTACTCTATAATGGATAGGTAGAGCCAAAGAATGTGGACTATACAAGTTCACAATACCTTTTGATGAAAGAAAGGGCTCCGGTGTATAGAGAGGGCCTCACCGTTTAAAAGGGAACCATAGAAACGATGGAACCCACTATTTTTTTTAGTATTATTAGAATGAATTTGTTATTTCGTATAAAAATAACTGAACGGAGTGGAATAAAAAATCGTGGTTGGGAAGGTTTTCATCTAGGATTTTTTTTAGTTGATCGTTATAGATTAATTCTCCGTGCTTCATTTAGTGTTCAGACCAAAAATGCATCCATCCCGCACTAAGTCATAAAATTCTCTAAAAATATAGAGAAAGTTTCAAAAACAAAGAAAAAAAGTGAATCAATTTAGTAGAAAAGTACTATATCAGATTCGAACCAACGACTTACGTCTTAGCACGAGATTACTCTACCACTAATTTAAAAAGCCCTTTATCGGATTTGAACCGATGACTTATGCCTTACCATGGCATTACTCTACCACTGAGTTAAAAGGGCTTTTTATTTAATTCAAAAATTAGCCACTTGGATTTCCCATTATGGGTCTACTGCATAATGTACATATTATATATATAATATATAGAGATAGAGAGAGAGACATTATGTAGAGATTGTATATGTATATATCGATATCTTGAGAGCTCAAAATAAAATTAATAAAAAAAAACATACCCTACATAACATATCCAACTCTTCTTGGTTCAGGGTTTTCCGTTTCCGAAGACTAGTAAAATAGGCGGATTCTGGAAACTAATAAACACCAGAAATTGATATTCCAGAAACCTTAGCTTGATAAGCTTGAGAGCAATCTTGCCTTTCAGAGCAAGAAGATAGGATCAAAAAGAGCTAGGGATTATAAATCCTAACTCATTGATCGAAGAGTGCACCGGAAATAAGGACTAGGTAGCACGATCAATCTTAGGATGATGATTTCATGCATGATCATGACATGTCAATATGTTGTGGTTTGAGCTAATGCAACTAGCAACATGTTAAATGGAGTTGGTTTGAGCCCTAGGTTCAAATTCAAACTCCATATGTGAGAGTTTAAATGCCATTCATATGATTTGGCCTAAACAGCAGCAATAAGTCGTTCTAACATACATGAAAATGCTACAGATGGATAGATTGGATTTTTCTGATCATTTTTGATATATAAATTATTTCATTTGGAGTTACAGTTGAATTTCTATGATTTTTAGAAGTTTAGGACATTTTCTGGAATTTCCTGAATAAGCATAAATCCAGAATATGAGTTATTGCGTCAGCACTGCGTCATTGTGACGTCAGCTAGTCAACTGGGCGCCTCCAGGTCAAACCTGACCAGTAGGGCCCACTGGTCAGTAGTTAGTTAACTAACTAAAGTTAATTAGTGCTAAACTAATACTAATCCTAGTTTAGTTAGTGGCCTGGGGCCCACACGTCAGTGACCCAAGGGGTCAAACTGGGCCCACCCGGGGTCAACTTGGTTAGCGGGGTAAAACCCCTGGTCAGCAGGGTCAATCCCGCCGGTGTTGAGTCACTGGTGAGGCCGAGACGGCGGAGGGGCTCGGATTTTGCCCTCCGGCGACCAAATTAGCGGCCGAGACCACCTACAGAGAGCTGGCACTCTCGCGCATCCATTGGAGCAAGCGAGAGAGGCTGTGGTGGAGTGAGCTCCCCGGAGTCGAGCTCGTGGCGGCGGCTGGAGCTCGGGCAACGACGGGTTCGGCGCTACGGGCTCCTGGAGAGGTGAGGAGAATGATGGCGCATGCGGGGGCCGCTGGGTCGGGCTCTGGCCATGGTGGCGCCATGGCCGGAGGCACGGAGGTCTCGACTCCGGTGGAAGAGGCGGCTAGAGGAGAGGAACGAGCTCGGGGAGAAGGGGAGAAGGCGGAGGAGCTCACAAAGAGGCTAGCTGAGGGCTCGGCAGGCGCGGGGACGGCCGGTGGGCAGCGAATCGACGGCGAGGATCTCCGGGCACCGAGGTTGAAGAAGACGTCGGGGACGGTGCTGTAGGGCCTCCGGCGAAGCCTGACTCGGCGAGGAGGTTGAGGGCGACACGGCGGAGCTTCTGGACCTGTCAGCAAGGCGAGGGAGGGCTGGTGGCTGCGGCAATGGCGAACGGCGGCGGTGGTGGCATTCGATGGTGAGAAGAAGAGAGAACAGAGGAGGGGGAGGAGCACGGGGAGAGTGAGAGAGGGCCAGAGGGGTGTGTGGCGTCGCGAGGGAGGTCCAGGGCGACGAGGGGGAGCAGCAAGCAGGAGGTGGCACGGGCGCGTGCTGGCGTGCGGCGAACACACGCCTCGCGTCCTTCTGGCGCGAGGTGGGGGACGACTGGCAGATGGGCCTGGTGGGCTGCTATAGTGCCAGGCCGGCCAGGTAAGCGACAGGTATTCTCTCTCTCTTTTGTTAATGTTTTTCTATTCTCTGTAACTTCTGGGCCTTATTAAAAATACCAGAACGTTTCCAAAAATCCTGAAAATAATTGTGGGCTCTGGTTGGAATATTCCCAACAGCCCTCACTTAAGTTCAGAATTAATTGAGCATTTAAAATATTATATAGCAATTAAATGCCCAATTGCAAATAGCATAAGATTTAGTTCAGAGCCCAAATATGACATGGAAAAATGTGCATCACCTCTGGTTACTGTTTCATGGATCACAAACACAGAACTCAGTTCCTGAGGACGGCTACAATGAGACAACCCACCATGTACTCCTACATGGCCTCTCACCGCTACCTTTACCAAATCGTGTTCACACACTTAGCTTACCCACAGTAGGACATGTTCAACACGGTTCCAATTCATTCCTGATGAATCAGACCCGACTCAACTCTAAGCAATAGCAGACATGACAAACAAGCATGAATGAGTAGGCACATCAGGGCTCAAACAACTCCTACTCATGCTAGTTGGTTTCATCTATTTACTGTGGCAATGACAGGTCATGCAGAGGAAAGGGGTTCAACTACCACAGCATGTAACAGTTGAATCGTTGTTGTCCTAATGCAGTAAAAGAGAGAAGGAGCGAGAGAGTGGGATTGTATCAGAATGAACAAGGGAGTTTTGCTTGCCTGGCACTTCTGAAGATAGTATAGTTCTTCATCGGTGTCATCGAACTCATCGTCGAAATCACGTCTATCGAGAGGGGACAAGTACCGGCAAACAAGGAAGAACACAATCAATGCAATGTACAATATGATGCATGATCATGACTTGGCAATATGCTGTGGTTTGAACTAATGCAACTAGCAGCAGGTTAAATGAAGTTGGTTTGAATCTAATATTCAAATTCAAACTCCACATGTGGTTATTTAAATGCCATTTATAGCAACCTTAGGTTTTTCAAACATGCATGCAAATGCCATAAAAAGATTCCTTGAATTTTTCTGATAATTTTTCATATATAATGTATTTCATTCTGGGCTATAGATTAATTTCTATGATTTTTAGAAGTTTAAGCAATTTTCTGGATTTTTCTGATTAATAATAAATCCAGAAAAGTATTAGCTGCGTCAGCATTGCGTCACTGTGACGTCAGCAGGTCAACGGGGCACGGTCCAGGTCAAACCTGACCAGTGGGGTCCACTGGTTAGTGACACAGTGCTATCTGTGTCACCTACAGGTGGGGTCAGGTCAACAGCCACGTCAGCAAGTCAACGCTGACGTGTTGGGTCGGTCAACAGGTGACGTGGCCGGGTCAAACTGACCTGTGGGGCCCGTGGTGCTAGTTTAATCTAAACAGAAAAGTAGACCCGGGGTTAATTAGGTGTGGGGTCCATCCGTCAGTGAGCTAGGGGTTAGTTTAGTGGTGTCATTAGCCAATAATGATGGTGCCATGTCGACGGCTAAACGCCTGTGCTAAGCACAGCACGACGGCGTCGCCCGTCCGGCCAACTCCGGCCACGAGAGGTCGCGTGGCCGGGCGCGTTGGAACGCCCGCAGCTGGGCGCATCTAATGGTGGTGGAGCTGGACCAGATGGTCGCCAGAATCAACGCCGGCGACGAGGTTTGTGGCGGCCGTGGTTCGGTCGTGCTCGAGTTCCTCGCTAGGGTGTTCGGGAGGAGGAGCTGCTAGTGGCTACGGGTGCGCGAAGACACGCTGAGCATGGTGGTGCGCTCGGTTGCGGCTATAGGTGACGGTGGCCACGACTGCGACATGGATGGGTGGCGGTGAGCTCTCGGGTCCGGCAGAAACAGCGGCTAGGGCGGTCAAACGGAATGGGAAGAAGAGGGGAACGGGTCAGCGGCTCACCGCGAGTCCAACGAGCGTGAGGGCGAGGCCGGGGACGCTCTGTGGGCGGCGAATCGAGCAACGGCGACCGTCGGTGCAGAGGACGAAGTTGCCGTCGAGGACGGCGTTGCAGGGCTTCCGGCAGGGCGTGGCTTGGTGGGAACGAAGAGGGGGTCGAGGCAGAGCTTCTGAGCATGTCGGCGAGGCGAGGGGAGCATGGTGGCCGTGGCAAACGGCGTTAAGTGGTGAGAGCGTGTGTGAAGAAGTACACCCCTACAGGGTTAACATCATCTATCCGAATAGCCGTGTCCGCAGTAATGGACTTCTGGGTTGCCTATAACAGTTCATAGACAAGTGAAAGTGAATACTTTAAAATGCGCAAGATAAGCATGAGTGCTATGGATGGCGTTCTCGTAGGGAGACGGGAGCGGGTCCATAGCGGTGTATTGATATGGTGAATATGTGGACTCATGTGCACCACCTTAAAAGAGTTACTTGCAGTCGTAGTTAGGATAGCCACCGAGTCAAGCTGGCTTGCTGCAGTTAAACTCCACCACCCCCTTTATTAATATTGATGCATATGTAGCTAGTTGTGATGTAAGTCTTGCTGGGTACATTTGTACTCATGTTTTCCTATTTTATGTTTTGCAGAGAGACATCAGTCTCACTAGTAGTTCTGTGTGAACTTCGACGTTTAGCTTGTTACCTCAGCTACGATCTTGTGCCCTCGGCAGGATCGGGTAGATAGTCAGGCTTCTCAGCCTTTTTCATTTGTAGATGTCTGTACTCAAACATGTTAAGCTTCCGCATGTGCTTCGAATTGTATGCTCTGAATGTTGGGTCATGAGACCATGTTTGTAATATCTCGCTCCTCGGAGCCTAATGAATAAATATTTGAGCTGTAGAGTTATGTTGTGATGCCATGTTGTATTTGCACATATTGAGAATATTGTGTGTATGATTGAAATGCTTGATATGTGTGGGATCCGACAACCTAGTTGTTTATCCTTGGTAGCCTCTCTTATGGGAAATGTAGTCTTGTGCTTCCATGAGCCATAGTAGTCCTTCTGCCAGTTCACGAGTCTGCTAGCCAGCACTCTTGCTCAGAACACTTGGTGGCGGCATGTGATTCATTCGTTCCTATATACATCCCTTGAAATGTCGGCGGTGACATCCGGAGTCTGCCTAGCCTGCTACAGCCGGGTTCCGAGTCCTGTTAACCAGTGCTATAGCAGGATTCTGCGCTCTTGACCGACATGCTCGAAGTTGATTCATGTATGCCTGTCCCCATGGGTTAGTGCCGCTTTGGGTTCACGACTAGTCATGTCGGCCCGGGTTCTTTGTCATATGGATGCAAGCGACACTATCATATAGGTGAGCCAAAAGGAGCAAACGGTCCCAGGCCAGGTAAGATGGCACCCGTGGGAATACCGTGCGTGAGGCTGCAAAGTGATATGATGTGTGACAGGACCCCGATCCTAAGTCACACCGATCTAGCATGTAACACATCATATCACTTTGCAGCCTCACGCACGGTATTCCCACGGGTGCCACCTTACTCGCCCGGACCGCTTGGCGCCTTTTGGCTCACGATATGATAGTGTCGCTAGCATCCATATGACAAAGAACCCAGCCGACACGGCTAGTCGTGAACCCAAAGCGCACTAACCCATGGGGACAGTATACATGAATCAACTTCGAGCATGTCGGTCAACAGCAGTGTGAATCTGGCTATAGCACTGGCTAACAGGACTGGAACCCGGCTGTAGCAGCTAGGCAGACTGGATGTCACCATGTGACATTTCAAGGATGTATACAGAACAAAGTGAAACACATGCCGCCACCAAGCGCCCCGAGCAGAGTGCTGGGCTAGCGTGACTCGTGAACCGGCAGTAGCGGACTACTATGGCTCTTGGAGGCACAAGACTAGATTTCCCCATAAGAGAGGCTACCAAGGATAAACAACTAGGTTATCGGATCCCACACATACCAAGCATTTCAATCATACACACAATATGCTTGATATGTGCAAATACACCATGGCATCACAACATAACTCTACGACTCAAGTATTTATTCATTAGCCTCCGAGGAGCCAAGTATTACAAGCATGGGTCTCATGACCCCAACATACAGAGCATAAAAACATTAAGCACATGCGGAAGCTTAACTTGTCAGAGTACAGACAACTACAAAGGAAGAAGGCTGAGAAGCCTGACTATCTACAAGACCCTGCCGAGGGCACAAGATCGTAGCTGAGGTATCAAGCTAAACGTCGAAGTCCACACAGAACTACTAGCGAGACTGACGTCTCTCTGCAAAACATCAACTAGGCAAACGTGAGTACAAATGTACCCAACAAGACTTACATCAGAACTAGCTACATATGCATCAGTATCAACAAAGGGGGTGGTGGTGTTTAACTGCAGCAAGCCAGCCTTTACTCAGTGGCTAATCTGAACTACGACTGCAAGCAACTCTTTTGAGGTGGCGCACACGATTCCACATATTCACCATTCAATACACCACTATGGATCCACTTCCGTCTCCCTACGAGAAGGCCATCCATAGCACTCACGCTTATCTTGCGAGTTTTAGAGTATCCTCTTTCACTTGTCTATGAACTATTATAGGCAACCCAGAAGTCCTTTACCGCGGACACGGCTATTCGAATAGATGATGTTAACCCTGCAGGGGTGTACTTCTTCACACACGCTCTCACCAATTATCGTCGCTTACATGACATGTACTCGGCAACCTTCAAGCAGAAGCCCAGCAAGGGTGTCGGCCACGACCTACCTAAACACTCAAGTCTCTAGTCCAGGTTTATCACCTATTCAGGTTCCATCCGTAGGGAGTCCGGCCGAGGTTTCCACATACGGCCCCGAACGATGTGTACAGGGTTCCGAGACACCAAACGGGCGCCTGGCACGCCCGGCCACGTGCCTACCGCATCACAGCCCACCCCTCCGTTCAGCGCTGCCCACGGCCTCCAGCATACTACAAACACCAGAAACTACTTGCAACTCCTGGACAGAGGACAAGGGTGATCAAGAAGCCGAGAGGGTCCATTGGTTTCGGGCCCAATGCGTGGTAGTAACTGTTTCATGGATCATAAACACATAACTCAGTTCCTGAGGACGGCTTCAATGAGACAACCCACCATGTACTCCTACATGGCCTCTCACCGGTACCTTTACCAAATCGTGTTCACACACTTAGCTCACACATAGTAGGACATGTTCACACACCTCCGATTCATCCCCGATGAATCAGACCTGACACAACTCTAAGCAATAGCAAGCACGACAAAACAAGCATGAATGAGTAGGCACATCAGGGCTCAAACAACTCCTACTCATGCTAGTGGGTTTCATCTATTTACTATGGCAATGACTGGTCATGCAGAGGATAAAGGGGTTCATCTACCATGGCAAGTAACAGATGAATCATTGTTGTCCTAATGCAGTAGAAGAGAGCAGGAGCGAGAGAGTGGGATTGTATCGGAATGAACAAGGGGTTTTTGCTTGCCTGGCACTTCTGAAGACAGTATAGTTCTTCATCGGTGTCATCGAACTCATCGTCGGCACCACGTCTGTCGAGAGGGGACAAATACCGGCAAACAAGGAAGAAGACAATCAATGCAATGCAACAATATGATGCATGATCATGACATGGCAATATGTTGTGGTTTGAGCTAATGCAACTAGCAACATGTTAAATGGAGTAGGTTTGAACCCTAGGTTCAAATTCAAACTCCATATGTGAGAGTTTAAATGCCATTTGTATGATTTGGCCTAAACAGCAGCCATAAGTTGTCCTAACATGCATGAAAATGCTACAGATGGATAGATTGGATTTTTCTGATCATTTTTTATATATAAATTATTTCATTTGGAGTTATGGTTGAATTTTATATGAGTTTTGGAATTTTAGGGGATTTTCTGAAAATAAATAAATCATCTAGATTTATTTAAAATACAGAAAAGCATTTACTGCGTCAGCCTTGCATCATGCTAACGTCATCTGGTCAACAGACGCGGTCCAGGTCAAACCTGACCAGTGGGACCCACTGGTCAGTAGTTAGTTAACTAACTAAAGTTAGTTAGTGTTAAACTAATACTAATCCTAGTTTAGTTAGTGGCCTGGGGCCCACACGTCAGTGACCCAGGGGGTCAAACTGGGCCCACCCAGGATCAACTTGGTCAGCAGGGTCAAACCCCTGGTCAACATGGTCAAACCTGCCAGCAGCTCGACGCCGGCAAGGACAGACGCGGCGGCGCGGCTCGGGAATGCGCTATAGGCTGCGGTTTCGCGCGCTGAGGGCACCAGGGCATAGCCCTTGCTCCCGCGCATCTAGTGGAGATGGCAGCAGGTCACGCGGTCACTGGAATCGACGCCGGTGAAGGGTCGAGCGGCGGCCGGAGCTACGGGCGTGCTCGGGTTGGAGCTAGGGGGCACGTGGGGAGGAGCTGGTGGTGGATACATGCTCCTAGGGAGGTGAGGAGAATGATGAAGCATGCGGGGGCGGCTGGGTCGGGCTCTGGCCATGGTGGCGCCATGGCCGGCGGCACGAAGCTCTCGGCTCCGGTCGCAGAGGCGGCTAGAGGAGAGGAACGAGCTCGGGGAGAAGGGGAGAAGGCGGAGGAGCTCACAAAGAGGCTAACAGAGGGCTCGGCAGGCGCGGGGACGGCTGGTGGGCAGCGAATCGACGACGAGGATCTCCGGGCACCGAGGTTGAAGAAGACCTCGGGGACGGCGTTGCAGGGCCTCTGGTGAAGCCTGACTCGGCGAGGTGGTTGAGGGCGACACGGCGGAGCTTCTGGACCTGTCAACAAGGCGAGGGAGGGTTGGTGGCTGTGGCTATGGCGAACGGCGGCGGTGGTGGCGTTCGGTGGTGAGAGGGAGAGAGAACAGGGAGGGGGAGGAGCACGGGGAGAGTGAGAGAGGGCCATAGGGGTGCGTGGCGTCGCGAGGGAGGTCCAGGGCGACGAGGGGGAAGCGGCAGGAAGCAGGAGGTGGCACGGGCGCGTGCTGGCATGCGGCAAACACACGCCTCGCGTCCTTCTGGCGCGAGGTGGGGGACGACTAGCAGATGGGCCTGGTGGGCTGCTACAGTGCCAGGCCGGCCAGGTAAGCGCCAGGTATTCTCTCTCTCTTTTGTTAATGTTTTTCTATTTCTCTGTAACTTCTGGGCTTTATTAAAAATACCAGAACGTTTCCAAAAATCCTGAAAATAATTGTGGGCTCTGGTTGGAATATTCCCAACAGCCCTCACTTAAGTTCAGAATTAATTGAGCATTTAAAATATTATATAGCAATTAAATTCCCAATTGCAAATAGCATAAGATTTAGTTCAGAGCCCAAATATGACATGGAAAAATGTGCATCACCTCTGGTTACTGTTTACAGCATTTTCCATAAATGATGAACATTTTTTAAAGCCATTTGGATTTACTGAAAATATTTTAGGTGAACCTAGTGAATTCCTTTGATGCTAGGGGTTTAGGCAATCCCCATTTCAAATTAAAGAAATAATTTAGACAAGATGCATGGATGCTTGTGCCACTAATTGCAAACAATTCTAGGGATGTGACAACTCACCCCCACTAAACAAGAATCTCGTCCCGAGATTCAAGACGTGAGGTGAGAAGACAGAGGGGCACAAACTAACACGGTCTTCACGATCCAGATTGCACTTCATATGAACGTTGACACGATCACCATCTTTGTCTCGATATCTTGCTCTGAGAACTCCATCCAACACGATAACGGGAAGAAAAGAAACTCTCGAAGAATCGATCTTCTCGAAATTAGAGCAACTGAGGCTCAACTCACGGAATGAGACATTGAAACATCTCTCGAGCTAAGACATGAAACATACATCCAGAGGAATGGAGTGTAATAGATGACGAAGGTTCACTGCGTAGACAACAATTCCACACTTAAGAGGGTGGTGAACGGTTGTCAACGTAGCGAGGAGTTGAGTTGCCATGATACCACATTGAGATATCTTAAGGAGGGTGACTCGCAGAAATATTTCCTTAAGTGGCAAAAAGAATTACTTTTGATTCAGAGATCATTGACACTCTTTATACCAGCCTAAGGCAAACCACAACAATTGTTTGGCGGAGTACGAAGGGATGGCATACCCGGACTAGAATGGATGATGTGGACTACCTTGTTGAAGACAACGCAATGGATGATTTTTTCCTATCATCAGAAATGCATGGGACCCATGGTAGGACCACTTTTGAAGATGATCCTGAACAACAATTACTGAGAAGTGCAGCCCATGAAAAATATGGTACAATGGCGGTGCAAGCTGGGGATAAAATGCAAATGCTGGGAATGTTCCAACCATCATATCTTCCTGAGATTCAGATCCGGTTAGAAACAGGATACTTCAGACTCACGTGTCTGAAAAGAAGAGTTGCAACACAAGTCGACGAGATAAGTTGCGATCCTCTCGGGAAATGAACTACGATAGCAAGCTCCAAAACATGAGCAGGTTTTGCTACACACCTGTGAACACACTGTCCTAGACAAGCGTGACCACGTGGCAGTCTTATAATAAAACACTACCGAGTTTAGCTGGGGAACCATAATCGAGGATATTGAAGTCCTTGCATAAGGCATGCTCTTAAGAAGGAACTTCCGTTCCTTGAACAAATCAATCAGTGGCTTGGTGTGTGTGGGATCCGACACCTAGTTGTTTATCCTTGGTAGCCTCTCTTATGGGGAAATGTAGTCTTGTGCCTCCAAGAGCCATAGTAGTCCGCTACAACCCGGTTCACCGGAGTCCTGCTAGCCCAGCACTACTACTCAGGACGCTTGACTGGTCGGCATGTGTTTCACTTCATTCCTGTGTCTGTCCCTTCGGGGAAATGTCACGCGGTGACATCCGGAGTCCTGCCTAGCCTGCTACAGCCCGGATTCCCGGAGTCCTGTTAGCCCAGTGCTATAGCCCGGATTCACACGCTGTTTACCGACATGCTCGAAGTTGATTCATGTATGCCTGTCCCCATGGGTTAGTGCCGCTTTGGGTTCACGACTAGCCATGTCGGCCCGGGTTCTTTGTCATATGGATGCTAGCGACACTATCATATACGTGAGCCAAAAGGCGCAAACGGTCCCGGGCCAGGTAAGGTGGCACCCGTGGGAATACCTTGCGTGAGGCCGCAAAGTGATATGATGTGTTACATGCTAGATCGGTGTGACTTAGGATCGGGGTCCTGTCGGCGTTGGTATTAGAGCCTGACTGCCTGTAGCATTACCAAGCCAAACTGGTCGAAGTCGAGTCTAGAAATGCTTTAGTTATATATGGGAATTGATTGTGGAAGGGAACGTTAGGCTCTTTTTACTCCTTTACCTTATGCCTTCTGATCTGAGTCATCCTCTTCCTTTCTACGGGGATTAAGAACTAGGCCTTCTCATCTATCTGTCAGGATGACGAGTTACTATGATAGAGACTTATAGGATTGATGGATTTAAGTCCCAGTTCAGTTTCAACTACTTCCGTGTGTTTATAGTTGGTCTCGAAACCTTGATATGATGATACTAAGTGGTTATGCCACCATTTTGCATGATGTCTCAAATCTTTTTGAGCATTTTACAACCGTTATGCTATCCGAGTCATCTCAGGTCTCTAAATAGTCTGATGCATTTGCAAATCCTTTCTTTCTGTTCCTGATGTCCTTTTTAGTCAGAATAAGCACACTAATCAGTGAGTTGAGGTACTTTGTTGCCTCGGCATATATGTTGGAGCTATTATTATGACCCTAGGTGTTCTAGGGAGTCACCTAGTAATCTAGTCATGTTTTGTGTTCCCGGTGTGATGATTCTGGCCACCATTCTCGAAAGCATCCCTTGATGCCATTTAGTTAGTAGGCGTTCTATTCCTGGGTTTTGAACCCAAGATTCACCCTACTTACTTCATGTTGATAGTGTTGCTCGTACCTTTAGGATATTAGTAACTTTTGCATTAGTCCTCGAGGTCCGTGGTAGTTTCTTCTTCCAAATACTACGAACCGCTTATGGCAGATGTCCTTTGAACCAAAAGATCAGAACCAGAGTGCTCTTGATGAGTTCTCCATTCTGCATTGTGAATCTGCCAGTCCTACCTTTCTGCATGGGTTGTCAGGAAGAAATGTTGAGGTTTGCTCGACATACTAATCTATGCATCCACAACTCAGAAAATTATATGTTCCTTGAGTTGTTCCTCTTCAGTTGTATCCCGACCATCCTCTATCAGTTGATAGCCAAGAGTATGTGTGCATTTGTGTTCATAGATGCCATAGGTTTACTAAAATTATTTTCAATGAACCTGAAATGCCCTTCTAAAAAGTCCACCCTTTTTGTCTTGGGTTAGAACCTCTGACAAAATGAGTTCACATTTTTCTAGGACATTTAAGGTCATTGGATTAAATCAATACTATTTGCATTTGGGCATTTAAATACTATAAAATATTTTAAATGCTCAAATAATTCTAGAAATAAGTGTGGGCTGTTGGAAATAATCTAAACAGAGCCTATGATTATTTTCAGGATTTTTGTAAGTATCTAACTATTTTTAATAAAGCCACAAACTTACAGAAAAATAGAAAAAGAAAACAAAAGCAGAGAGAAGAGGCTTACCTGGCGCTCACCTAGCAGGCCCACCTGCCGGCCCAGCCCAGCCACCGCTCCAGCGAGCTGCTTGGCTGGGCCAGGCAGGCAAGCAGGTGCTCGACGCCGGCACCAGCACGCGCCACGCAGCTGCCCACCGTCCTGCTTCCTCCCCTCACCGTTCTGCCTCCCTGGGTCGGTCACCCACTTCTCCCCCGAACTCGCAGACACACCTCTTCCTCCCCAGCTCCTCTCCCTCGCTCACCCGCACCATGGATGACGCTGCCGCGCCCGCGCCACCGTGATAACCGCGTCCGCCGTCGTGCCCGTGCCACGTCACCGTGTCCGTTCGCTCCACCGTCGTCGACTACGTCGAGCAGGCCGAGCCCCGAGCGCTCGCACGCTCTACACCGCCTCCACCGACCCCGTCTTCGTCGACCACTGTCGGAGATCCCCTTCGCCGTCACCGTCGCAGCAGGCCGTCCCCGACCTCGCCGTCAGCTCCGTTGCAACCACCGTGAGCCTGGCCACCTCTCTATCCTCTCTGTCCTCCCTCTCGAGCCCCATAGCGACTACATGTAGCTCACCCGCATGCGCCGCCATGGATCTCATCGCCGACGAGACTCCGGCCACTCAACGGCCGCGCCACCTTGTCCACTAGCCCTACCGCACCCCCAGGAGCACAACGCACCACTCCACGTGCCTCGCCGTGCCTCCTAGCAACGAGCCCGAGCTCACCCGACTCTGGCAACCGCCAAGGTCGTCGCCGGCGACGTTTCCGGCAACCCCGAGCCCAACCACCGCCACCAAACGATGCGGCTTGCTCCCAGCTACGCGTAGATGCTCTCCGCCGTCCATTTGGTCGTCGGAACACGAAGATGCACTTCCACCGCCGCATCTGACCTTGCCGGCGGCTAAACGCCGACGGGTTTGACCCGTTGACTTTGACTAGGTGGGCCCAGGTTGACTCCCCCTGATTCTATGACAAGTGGGGCCCGCTCTGCTAATTAACCTAGGGTTAGCGCTAACTAATTTTAGTTAGTTTAACTAACTACTGACACGCGGGACCCACTGGTCAGTTTGACCTGGACCAGCCCCGTTGACCGCTAACGTCATTCTGACGCAATGCTGACACATTAATTCAATTACTGGAATTATTCTTATATAGGAAATTCCAGAAAATAGTTCAAACTTCAAAAATTCATAGAAATTAATCTGTAACTCCAAATGCAAAGATTTATATATGAAATTTGATCAAAAAATCCAATCTTTCCATCTGTACTAGTTTCATGCATGTCAGAACAATTTAACCTTGTTGTTTAGGTGAAACAAGCTAATGCACTTATATCACTTATTATTTTCGGTGATCATTTGAATCATTGGTTCAAATGGACCCAAACCATTATGTCCCAAGTTGCATTAGACTTATCACACACCATTTTGCCATGTCATTGCATGCATCATATTTTTGCGTATTGCCATGTGGTGATTGTGTTTCGATGTGTTCTTCATGGTAGGTTCTGCCTCCGAGGATATTCACGAGTATCCAACTGAAGGGCAGTATCCCACTACCACTCTGTCAGGCAAGCAACCCATTGATCATTTCGATACAAACCCATCTTCTCGCTTTTGCTCTTGTTTACTGCATTAAGACAACGCGTTTCAAGCTGCTGTGTGTTGCGGTAGTTGAACCCACTTCCTTTGCATGACCTGTCATTGCCACAGTAACTAGATGAAACCCACTAGCATGTGTAGGAGTTGATTGAGACATGATTGTGTTTCCTACCATGCTATGCTTGCTATGCTTAGAGTTGTGTCAGGTCTGGCTCATCGGGGTGAACTAGAGTGAAAGGTTGTGTCGGTAATGAGAGTGAAGTGTTGAACATGATTTGGTAAAGGTATCGATGAGAGGCCATGTAGGAGTACATGGTGGGTTGTTTCATTGAGGCCATGCGCAGCGCAGACCATAGGGGTGGGTTGTGATGCGGTAGGCTCGTGGCCCGGTGTACCGATTCGCCCGTTTGGTGTCTCGGGAACCCTGCACACATAGTTTGGGGCCATTGAGGACATCCCGGCCGGATTTCCTTGCGGATGGAACCCGAATAGGCGATAAACCTGGACTAGGGACTCGTGTGTTTAGTCAGGTCGTGGCCGACACCCTCGCTGGGCTTCCGCTTGAAGGTTGCCGAGTACATGTCGTGTAAACAGCGATAAGTGGTGAAAGCATGTGTGAAGAAGTACACCCCTGCAGGGTATGAAACTATTCGAATAGCCGCGTCCGTGGTAAAAGACTACTTGGTCACTTATGCAGTTCATAGACAAGTAATGGTTACTACTAAAAGCCTCAAGATAAGTGTGAGTACCGCGGATGGCCCCTTCGTAGGATGACGAGGGAGGATCCACGGTGGAGTATTGTGATGGTGATTAGTGGACTCGCGTGCGAAAACTATTTTACAAGTGGTGTCTCGTAGGATAGCTTAGCCAAGAGTCAAAGCTGGCTTGCTGCAATAACTCCACTACCTTCTTGAGAATGTGCATGTATAGTTGGATCTGTTGTAAGACTTGCTGAGTACCTTTGTACTCATGTTTCTTCAATTAATGTTTTCAGACGACAACACCGCCCCTTCAGATGGGTTCTATGTAGATCTCGACGTTGACGAGTGACTTGCCACCCAGGTGGTGATCTAAGCTTGTGAAGGGCCTATTTAGATAGACAGGCTTCGTCAAGCCTTCTTTCTTTCTAGTGTCTGTACTCAGACTAGTTTACTTCCGCATGTGCTTGTATGTTTGTATGACTTGAGTGTCGGGTCATGTGACCCCTATCTGTATGAACATGTTATGTATGGCTCCTTGGAGCCTTTAAATAAAGTACTTTGAGTAGTAGAGTTTTGTTGTGATGCCATGTTGTATTTACACATATTGAGCATATTGTGTGTATGATTGAAATGCTTGGTATGTGTGGGATCCGACAATCTAGTTGTTTATCCTTGGCAGCCTCTCTTATGGGGAAATGTGGTCTAGTGCCTCCTTGAGCCATAGTAGTCCCTTCAGCCAGTTCACGAGTCCTGTTAGCCCGGCAGACTACCGCTCAGACACTTGGTGGTCGACATGTGTTTCACCGTTCTGTGTCTATCCCTCGGGAAATGTCACGCGATGACATCAGGAGTCTGCCTAGCTGCTACAGCCGGGTTACGGAGTCCTGTTAGCCAGTGCTACAACCGGATTCACGCTGTTGACCGACATGCTCAAAGTTGATTCATGTATACTGTCCCCATGGGTTAGTGCCGCTTTGGGTTCAGACTAGCCATGTCGGCCGGGTTCTCTGTCATATGGATCTTGGCAACACTATCATATCGTGAGCCAAAAGGCGCAAATGGTCCGGGCCATGGTAAGGCGACACCGTGGGAATACCGTGCGTGAGGCCGCAAAATGATATGAGGTGTTACCGGCTAGATCGATGTGACTTGGAATCAGGGTCGCCTTACCATGCCCCGGGACCGTTTGCGCCTTTTGGCTCACGTATATGATAGTGTCGCTAGCATCCACATGACAGAGAACCCGGCCCGACATGGCTAGTCGTGAACCCAAAGTGGTCCGATTCCAAGTCACATCGATCTAGCCGGTAACACCTCATATCACTTTGCGGCATCACGCACGGTATTCCCACGGGTGTCGCCTTACCATGGCCCGGGACCGTTTGCGCCTTTTGGCTCATGTATATGATAATGTTGCTAGCATCCACATGACAGAGAACCCGGGCCGACATGACTAGTCCTGAACCCAAAGTGGCACTAACTTACAGGGACAGGCATACATGAATCACTTCGAGCATGTCGGTCAGCAGCGTGTGAATCCGGGCTGTAGCACTGGGCTAACAGGACTCCAGGAACCCGAGCTGTAGCAGGCTAGGCAGGACTCCGGATGTCACCGCGTGACATTTTCCCGAAGGGACATACACAGGAACGAAGTGAATCACATGCCGGCCTGTCAAGTGTTCCGGAGTAGTAGTGCTGGGCTAGCAGGACTCCGGTGAACCGGGCTGTAGCAGACTACTATGGCTCATGGAAGCACAAGACTACATTTCCCCATAAGAGAGGCTACCAAGGATAAACAACTGGGTTGTCGGATCCCACACATACCAAGCATTTCAATCATACACACAATATGCTCGATATGTGTAAATACAACATGGCATCACAGCATAACTCTACGACTCAAGTATTTATTCAATAGGCTCCGAGGAGCGAGATATTACAAACATGGGTCTCATGACCCAACATCCAGAGCATACAAGTCAAAGCACATGCGGAAGCTTAACATGTCTGAGTACAGACATCTACAAATGAAAAAGGCTGAGAAGCCTGACTAACTACAAGACCCTGCCGAGGGCACAAGATCGTAGCTGAGGTAACAAGCTAAACGTCGAAGTCCAAGCGGTACTACTAGCGAGACTGAAGTCTCTCTGCAAAAACATAAAATTGGAAAACGTGAGTACAAATGTACCCAACAAGACTTACATTAGAACTATCTACATATGCATCAGTATCAAAAGGGGGTGGTGGAGTTTAACTGCAGCAAGCCAGCTTTGACTCTGTGGCTATCCTAAACTATGACTGCAAGTAACTCTTTGAGGTGGCGCGCACGAGTCCATATATTCACCATGCAATACACCACTATGGATCCGCTCCCGTTAACCTACGAGAAATGCCATCCATAGCACTCACGCTTATCTTGCGAGTTTTAGAGTATCCACTTTCACTTGTCTATGAACTGTTATAGGCAACCCAGAAGTCCTTTACCGCAGACACGGCTATTCGAATAGATGATGTTAACCCTGCAGGGGTGTACTTCTTCTCACACGCTCTCACCACTTATCGCCGTTTACACAACATGTACTCGGCAACCTTCAAGCGGAAGCCCAGCGAGGGTGTCGGCCACGGCCTACCTAAACACTCAAGTCTCTAGCCCAGGTATATCGCCTATTCAGGTTCCATCCGCAGGGAGTCCGTCCGAGGTTTCCACATACGGCCCTGAATGATATGTACAGGGTTCCAAGACACCAAACGGGCACCCGACATGCCCGGCCACGTGCCTACCGCATCACAGCCCTCCCCTTCAGTCAGCACTGCCCACGGCCTCTTGCATACTACAAACACCAGAAACTACTTGCAACTCCTGGACAGAGGACAAGGGTGATAAAGAAGCCGAGAGGGTCTATTGGTTTTGGGCCCAATGCGTGCTAGTAACTGTTTCATGGATCACAAACACAGAACTCAGTTCCTGAGGACGGCTTCAATGAGACAACCCACCATGTACTCCTACATGGCCTCTCACCGCTACCTTTACCAAATCGTGTTCACACACTTAGCTCACACACAGTAGGACATGTTCACACACCTCCGATTCATCCCCGATGAATCGGACCTGACACAACTCTAAGCAATAGCAGGCATGACAAAACAAGCATGAATGAGTAGGCACATCAGGGCTCAAACAACTCCTACTCATGCTAGTGGGTTTCATCTATTTACTGTGGCAATGACAGGTCAAGCAGAGGATAAAGGGGTTCATCTACCGCAACAAGTAACAGATGAATCGTTGTTGTCCTAATGCAGTAAAAGAGAGCAGGAGCGAGAGAGTGGGATTGTATCGGAATGAACAAGGGGGTTTTGCTTGCCTGGCACTTCTGAAGATAGTATAGTTCTTCATCGGTGTCATCAAACTCATCGTCGGCACCACGTCTATCAAGAGGGGACAAATACCGGCAAACAAGGAAGAACACAATCAATGCAATGCAACAATATGATGCATGATCATGACATGGCAATATGTTGTGGTTTGAGCTAATGCAACTAGCAACATGTTAAATGGAGTTGGTTTGAACCCTACGTTCAAATTCAAACTCCATATGTGAGAGTTTAAATGCCATTTATATGATTTGGCCTAAAAAGCAGCCATAAGTTGTCCTAACATGCATGAAAATGCTACAGATGGATAGATTGGATTTTTCTGATCATTTTTCATATATAAATTATTTCATTTGGAGTTACGGTTGAATTTATATGATTTTTGGAAGTTTAGGGGATTTTCTGAAAATAAATAAATCATCTAGATTTATTTAAAATACAGAAAAGCATTTACTGCGTCAGCCTTACTGTGTTAAACTAATACTAATCCTAGTTTAGTTAGTGGCCTGGGGCCCACACATCAGTGAGTCAGGGGGTTAAATTAGTGGATCATTAGCCACTAATGATGCCCACGTCACCTAAACGGCGATTAGCCGCCGGTGCTAAGCAGGACGCAGCAGCGCTCCTCGCCCGGGCTACTCCAGCGACGAGAGCGTGCGCGGCTGGGCTCTACGGGTGCAGGGCGACGAGGCGCCTCGGGTGGTGGCATCGAGGCGGCTGGAGGTGGAGCGAAGCGATGGCAGCGGCGACAAGCGCGGCGGCCGGAGCTACTGCCTGCACGGGCGCGGCGCTAGAGCAAGCAGGCGAGCGAGCAAAGGGGTTGGGCGGCCTCATGGAGGCACCAGGAGCATATGCGGTGCAAGGGCACGGCTAGGTCGATCCCAGGCCATGGTGGCGACATCGCCGGCGGAGCCAAGCTCTCGGGCTCGATGGGAATGGCGGCTAGAGAGGGAAATAGAGAACGGGGATAGAGGGGATAAGCAGAGGAGCTCACAGCGCGTCGAATGGAGCCGTTCGCGAGTTCGGGGAGGCACTGGAGCGAGTGGAGCAACGAGGGGGATCTCTGGCGGCCGACAATGGAAACGAAGACGGTGGCGTCGCTTCAGGCGTTCCGCGGGCGCGTGACTCGGTGGAGAGAGCGAGGGCGTTGAGGCGAAGCTCGTGGGCACGTCGGAGAGGCGAGGGGGAGGCGGTGGCTGCGTCTATGGCGAGCGGCAGCGACGGGCGTACTCGGGTGCGTGCGAGAGAGAGAGAGAGAATAGAGGAGGGGGAGGAGCTCGAGGGAGTGAGCGAGAGGGACCAGGGGGTGTGTGGCGTCTCCTAGAGGCGTCCAGGCATCGAGGGGGAGCGGCAAGCAGGAGGTGGTCGGGGCGCGTGGCCGCGCGCATGGGGCACACGCCCGGCGTCCTTCTGTCATGAGGAAGACGACAGGGGGGAGGCCAGTGGGCTGGGCTGGCCAGCTGGGCCAGCCAGGTGGCTTCGGTGGGTGCCAGTTAAGCTTCCCAGGTGCTGTTCTCTCTCTCTCTCTCTCTCTCTCTCTCTGCTAATTCTGTTTCTGTTTTCTATTTTTATTCCTCTGTTTTGAATTAGTAAAAATGCTAATTCATTTTTAAAACTCCTGAGACAAATTGTGGACACTAGTTGGTTTATTCCAACGGCCCACAAATTATTCCAGAATATTTGGAGCATTCTAAAATATATATAGAATTCAAATGCCCCAATTCAAATACATTATGACTTAATTCAAAAATCTAGGAATGACCTATAAATATATTCATCATTTTTGGCAGAGGTTTTCACCTTTATCAAAAATCATGAACATTTCCAAAGGGCATTCTGGGTCATTGAAAAATATTTTATTTGAACCTATTTGAATTTCATTTGGTGCTAGGGTTTACCAATCCCCATTTCAAATTGCGTAAAATTTAAACATGATGACCTGATGATCATGCAAGGACAAGCAAAGGCTAAGCTAGGGCTGTGACAGCTATAGCCAGTAGAACTTACCAGTACATATTTTGGCTGGCGATCATAGTTGCAGCGCGCATTGGTAGCCAGCGCTACTGCTATGGTCGCCAGCCAAAATACCTACCTCCTTTCCCCCCTCTTCTTCCTCCCCCTTCCTTTCTCCCCGTCCTCTTGCACTTGCTTGTTCCTTTGAATGCTCCCCCTCCCCCTCTTCTTTGCCCCTCCACCACCCCCTCCATTAATGCCCTCCCTCCTCCCTCTTTCTTTCTTTGCCCCTCCACCCCCTCTTCTTTGCCCCTCCTCCCCCTCTTCTTTGGCCCTCCACCACCCCTCCATTAATGCCCTCCCTCTCCTCCCTAGCTCTCTCTCTCACTAGCTAGTTAGAGCTATATGTAGAGAACTACTAGCTAATTAATAAAGTGCTCGATATCCCTCTCAACACATAGCTGAGCAAAAAAAGTGTGTGTACGATAGGACCGGAACTATATATGCACGATATGAGAATATACCAAATTGTGTGTGGCATGTGAATTTCCTATATTGTGTATTTGTTGAAATGTGGGTGACATGAGTTGCCTATGTTTTGCCGAAATGTCGATTCAATACCGTTTCGGTGAATTTCGGGCAAACTCAATATGTCTTATGTTTAGGGAAGGTCATGCCGAATTTTTGTATGAATTTGATCCATGCATGCATATGTGGTTATAATATTTTGCTCTGCATAGGTGATCATGAAGGCCAATGGAAGGATGGGGGAAAGATACTGGCAATCCGCGGTGGACGACATGTATGAAAAAAGACTGAAGGATGTTTTATGTCCATGTCGAAAATGCAAAGGAGGAGTCAGGCTCGACCCCTTTAAGGGTGGTAAATTCAAGGCGCACCTACTCATGCATGGTTTCATGGATGGCCATACTCGGTGGATACGTGAAGATGATAATGATGGGAACATCAACGACGGGGCAGGAAATAATGACATGGGGCCAGACGAAGAGATGACAGATTATGGGCCCGAATAAGAAGACGGCCTGAGAAATGGCGATGGCGAAGAGGCAGTATAAGGTGGAGAAGACGCGGACACGCTGCCATCTTCGTCGCTACTAACTTCAGCCATGCAGGACCCACATGTTCGAGACCTGTTTTGCAAGAAGACGACTAGCGACAGAGCTGCTTCTAGAGAGGAGGCCAAACTGGCACAACTGGAGGTAGACTCGACGACTCCTTTGTATGATGGTTGCGATCTTGAGGTGAACTGCTTAAGTTTCATGCTAGAACTTCTAAAGACGGAGGCAAAAGACAAATGGACGGATGGAAGCCTGGATGAGCTTCTGAAGTATCTAAAGAAGGTTCTTCCTGTGGGAAGCCTGTGTCCTACTAGTGTTGAGGAGGCAAAGAAAATCGTGTGCCCTCTTGATCTGCCACACATTAGATATCACGCATGCATCAATGATTGCATCATATATCGGAAGAACACGCGGAAAAAACGATCTGTCCAAAGTGCAATGCTTCACGATATAAGAAGGCCGGAAAAAAAGCTCCACAGAAAGTTGTATGGTACTTTCCGATCAATCCGCGTCTGCAGCGGTATTTTATAGATCCTAAGGAAGCAAATCTTATGCGCTGGCATGCGGAGAGGGTGAACCCAGATGACGGAGATGATCCGAAGCTGAGACACCTCACAGATGCTAGCCAGTGGAGAGCATTAAATGCTGAATTTGGATTTTTTGCAAATGATGCAAGGAACATCGTGCTTGGCGCTAGTAGTGATGACATGAATCCGTTTGGAAACCATAACACCAATCATAGCACATGGCATGTGTTTGTATGGATGTACAACCTCCCCCCTAGAAGTGCACGAAGGAAAAATACATACACATGGCTATGCTTATTCAAGGCCCGAGACAACCGGGAAATGATATAAATATGTATCTCGGGTTACTGAAAGAGGAGCTACAGACCTTATGGACAACGCCGGGCAAGACATGGGATGCAAGCAAAGGAGAGTATTTCTACATGAGATCCGTGCTGATCACGACGGTGCAGGACTATCTCGGTTACGGCTATCTCTCCGGCCAGGTGTGCCACGGATATTGCGGATGCATCAGGTGCATCGATGATACAACTTCTCTGCAGCTATCGAAAGATGGCGGATCTTTGAAAATCGTGTACATGGGGCATCGAAGATGGCTCGAGAAGGATGACCCATGGAGAAAGCATGGAGATCTATTCAATGGTAAGGCTGAGCATCGAAGTCCTCCACGTCAGCGTAGTGGTGCAAAAATATATGAGTTATTGAAGAACTGGGAAGAGTGCCCCTCACCGGGAAAGACGAAGAAAAAGGCGTCGGAGCCGCTGCTGAAGGTATGGAAGACGAGATCTGTTTTCTAGGACTTGGAGTACTGGCACAAACTCGATACGCCTCATATCCTTGATCAAATGCATAGCACAAAAAATATCCTTGAGATTTTGCTTGGAACATTGATGAACATGCCGGAGAAGACCAAGGATGGGCCAAAGGCAAGAAAAGACATGGAATTTTTGAAAATCAGGAAAGGTCTCTGATGCGGTGCTACCTCTTGAGCACCGCGTTGGATTTCCCCGAAGAGGAGAGGATGATGCAGCAAAGTAGCGTAAGTATTTCCCTCTGTTTTTGAGAACCAAGGTATCAATCCAGTAGGAGTCTACACGCAAGTCCCTTGTACCTACACAAAACAATAGCTCAACGCAAGCAACGCGATTAGGGGCTGTCAATCCCTTCACGGTCACTTACAGGAGTGAGATCTGATAGAGATGATAGATAATATTTTTGGTATTTTTGGTATAGAGATGCAAAGTGAAAAGTAAAAGGCAAAGTAAAAAAGCAAAGCAATAATAAAGTGATGGAGATTGATATGATGAGAATAGACCTGGGGGCCATAGGTTTCACTAGTGGCTTCTCTCAACAGCATAAGTATTCTACGGTGGCAATTACTGTTGACCAATTGACAGAATTGAGCACAGTTATGAGAATATCTAGGTATGATCATGTATATAGGCATCACGTCCGAGACAAGTAGACCGACTCCTGCCTGCATCTACTACTATTACTCCACTCATCGACCGCTATCCAGCATGCATCTAGAGTATTAAGTTAAAAACAGAGTAACGCCTTAAGCAAGATGACATGATGTAGAGGATAGTTTCATGCAATATGATAAAACCCCATCTTGTTATCCTCGATGGCAACAATACAATCGTGCCTTGCTGCCCCTACATCCTTTGGGAAAGGACACGCAAGATTGAACCCAAAGCTAAGCACTTCTCCCATGGCAAAAAAAAACCAATCTAGTAGGCCAAACCAAACTGATAATTCGAAGAGACTTGCAAAGATAACCAATCATACATAAAATAATTTAGAGAAGATTCAAATATTATTCATAGATAGACTTGATCATAAACCCACAATTCATCGGTCTCAACAAACACACCGCAAAAAGAAGATTACATCGAATAGATCTCCACAAGAGAGGGGGAGAACATTGTATTGAGATCCAAAAAGAGAGAAGAAGCCATCTAGCTAATAACTATGGACCCAAAGGAATGAGGTAAACTACTCACACTTCATCGGAGAGGCTATGATGATGTAGAAGCCCTCCGTGATGACGGCCCTCTCCGGCAGAGCTCTGGAACTGGCCCCAAGATGGGATCTCGTGGATACAGAAAGTTGCAGCGGTGGAATTAGGTTTTTGGCTCCGTATCTGATCGTTTGGGGGTACATAGGTATATATAGGAGGAAGGAGTACGTCGGTGGAGCAACAGGGGGCCCACGAGGCAGGGGGCGCGCCCTAGGGGGGGCGCCCCCACCTCGTGACCGCCTCTTTGTTCCTTGGAGTAGGGTCCAAGTCTCTGGATCACGTTCGGTGAGAAAATCACGTTCGAAGGTTTCATTCCGTTTGGACTCCGTTTGATATTATGTTTCTCCGAAACACTGAAATAGGCAAAAAACAGCAATTCTGGGCTAGGCCTTCGGTTAATAGGTTAGTCCCAAAATAATATAAAAGTGGAAAATAAAGCCCAATATAGTCCAAAACAGTAGATAATATAGCATGGAGCAATCAAAAATTATAGATACGTTGGAGACGTATCAGGCATCCCCAAGCTTAATTCCTGCTCGTCCTCGAGTAGGTAAATGATAAAAAGAGAATTTTTGATGCAGAGTGCTACTTGGCATAATTTCAGTGCAAATCTTCTTAATTGTGGTATGAATATTCAGATTTCGAAAGATTCAAGACAAAACTTCATATTGACATAAAAATAATAATACTTCAAGCATACTAACAGAGCAATTATGTCTTCTCAAAATAACATGGCCAAAGAAAGTTATCCCTACAAAATCCTATAGTCTGGATATGCTCTATCTTCACCACACAAAGTATTTAAATGATGCACAACCCCGATGACAAGCCAAGCAATTGTTTCATACTTTAACATTTTCAAAACTTTTTCGATCTTCACGCAATACATGAGCGTGAGCCATGGATATAGCACTATATGTGGAGTAGAATGGTGGTTGTGGAGAAGACAAAAAGAAGGGGAAGATAGTCTCACATCAACTAGGCGTATCAACGGGCTATGGAGATGCCCATCAATAGATATCAATGTGAGCGAGTAGGGATTGCCATGCAATGGATGCACTAGAGCTATAAGTATATGAAAGCTCAACAAAAGAAACTAAGTGGGTGTGCATCCAACTCGCTTGCTCACGAAGACCTAGGTCAATTTGAGGAAGCCCATCATTGGAATATACAAGCAAAGTTCTATAATGTAAAATTCCCACTAGTATATGAAAGTGACAAAATGAGAGACTTTCTATCATGAAGATCATGGTGCTACTTTGAAGCACAAGTGTGGTAAAAGGATAGTAACATTGTCCCTTCTCTCTTTTTCTCTCTCTTTTTTATTTGGGCATTTTCTCTTCTTTTTTATAGCCTCTTTTTTTCGTCTGGAGTCTCATCCCGACTTCTGGGGGAATCATAGTCTCCATCATCCTTTCCTCACTTGGGAAAATGCTCTAAAAATGATGATCATCACACTTTTATTTTTCTTACAACTCAACAACTACAACTCAATACTTAGAACAAAATATGACTCTATATGAATGCCTCCGTGATGTAGCAGGATATGCAATGAATCAAGAGTGACATGCATGAAAGAATTATGAACGGTGGCTTTGCCACAAATACGATGTCAACTACATGATCATGCTAGCAATATGACAATGATGGAGCGTGTCATAATAAATGGAACAGTGGAAAGTTGCATGGCAATATATCTCGGAATGGCTATGGAAATGCCATGATAGGTAGGTATGGTGGCTGTTTTGAGGAAGGTATATGGTGGGTGTATGATACCAGCGAAAAGTGTGCGGTATTAGAGAGGCTAGCAATGGTGGAAGAATGGGAAAAAGTGCGTATAATCCATGGACTCAACATTAGTCATAAAGAACTCATATACTTATTGCAAAAATCTAGAAGTTATCAAAGCAAAGTATTACGCGCATGCTCCTAGGGGGATAGATTGGTAGGAAAAGACCATCGCTCGTCCCCGACAGCCACTCATAAGGAAGACAAACAATAAATAAATCATGCTCTGAGTTCATCACATAATGGTTCACCATGCGTGCATGCTACGGGAATCACAAACTTTAACACAAGTATTTCTCAAATTCACAACTACTCAACTAGCATGACTCTAATATCACCATCTTCATATCTCAAAACAATTATCAAGCATCAATCTTTTCAGTATTCAACGCACTCAAAATAAAGTTTTACAAATCTTGAATACCAAGCAAATTATTATTAAGAAAATTACCATGCTATTAAAGACTCCCAAAATAATCTAAGTGAAGCATGAGAGATCAAAAGTTTCTTTAAAACAAGTCCACCACCGTGCTCTAAAAGATCTAAGTGAAGCACATAGAGCAAAATTATAACTCTCAAAAGATATAAGTGAAGCACATAGAGCAAAACTACATAGCTCAAAAGATATAAGTGAAACACATAGAGATTCTATCAAATTCCAATTCATGTATGGCTCTCTCAAAAGGTGTGCACAGCAAGGACGATTGTGGCACACTAGCAAACAAAGACACAAATAATACAAGACTGTCGGCGTTCTAGGAACGGGGGTCCCCAGACTTGCCTGCCTGCGGCCTGCAGCGTGGCTCGAGTGGGGGCCCAGCGTGGCCTATCTTCATCAGCTCAGGCTCAAGACCCTTGCGAGGGTCCAAGCCTCACGGGGCGGACGACAGGAAGCTTCCTCAGGGGCAGCCTCATCAGGCAGGCTCGCGAGGAGGCGGAGAGATCAAGGCAGGGTCACCTCGCGAGGAGCCCATGACGCAAGCCATGACGATCGAGACCAGGCGGGCGCCGGCCTGCACAGTGTCCTTGTTTCCCCTTCGGTGCAAAGGGGGCAAGCACAGGCCAAGGCATCGGGCAAAGGTTACCATTCCGGTGCAATGAGACCAAGACCAGCAGAGCGGCAGGACGGAGGTCACCGTGGAGCCCAAGACAGCGTCATCACTAGTGCTTTTGGCAGCCGAAGACCACCTTTGGTCAGGATAACTTGTACTAGATGTTCCCCTTCAAAATGGCCAATTGTTGGCGCCCTTCCCGCTCATTATTTGGGGAGAGGCCCAGGGCCTCTATAAATAGAGCTAGCCACCACAAAGTAGAGGGGGGGGGTCTAATCGGATCGAATCCGACCAGATGGTAGAGCCTTAGAAAAGAGAGAGAGAGGCGATCGAACTCACCCAACAGTTCATCGCATCAGTCAAGAACACCTCTCGCGAGGCTGTTCTTCCCCTGTACTGTTCATCATCAGCCCCTGAGTCAATCCACCACACCACACACTGTAGTAGGGTATTACACCACAACAGTGGCCCGAACCAGTATAAATCTCGTGTCCTTTGTGTTGTTCGTCGTTTCCAGCTTAGATCACACGAGCAGATCGGACGTAGATCGGTAGGGGAGAGATCTTCACGCACACCCCAGAGTTCGAACCTTAAGGGTCTGCCGAAACCCGAAATCCAACATTTGGCGCGCCAGGTAGGGGTGCGCCAGAATCTTTTTTTTGTTGTTCGCGTGTGATCTTTCGTCGTGTCCATGGCTGACGCTCGTCGGGCTCGCGCCGAGCGCCGGGCTGCTCTCGCCACCCGCGTTGCCCTGACGGCGCCCATCGGTGGACGCCCCCGTCGTTCCCCGTCGCCTGCCGCCAACGCCGCCACCGGCCCGGCGGGGAACGAGCAGCAGGCCTCGTCCCAGCCTCCTTTGGTGCGGCGGCATGGCCGCACCGCCACCCCGTCGCTGACTCCAGCCGGTTCGTCGTCCCACGCCCGTCGCGCCCCCATGGACGTGCACGCCGCGTTGCTCATGGCAAGGGAGCTCCTGCACTACCGCCCCATCGACGACCTCTACGAGGACTGGCTCGCCCGCATCACCGAGCTCGTCAGCGCCGCAGGGGGCTCCCCCTTGTCGTCCCTCTCGCTGCCTCGCCCTCCATTCCGTGCAGGGGGCGAGGATCAGGAGGCGCCTCCACCACCTCCTCCCCAAGAAGGCGCCCTGGCTCCAAGGCGCGCAGCCCCGAGGCGAGACCCTCCATGTCCGGCGGCTGCACGGCAAGAAGGGAGCTGCCAGGAGATCCCACGTCCCCAAGAAGGTGCTCGCGCGCTCCCAGCGCCGGCGCGCCAAGATCGCGTCCTTGCGCCTCCGCGCCGAGACCCCGCGCTGCTCCAAGCGGTGGCGCGTGGTAATCACCAGGAGCAGGCCCAACACCAGCAAAGGGGGCTGGTGGCCACAGCAGGCTGTCGTGCCTTCACCCCCGAGCTACGCGACGTCACATGGCCAGGCAAGTTCAAGCCTGGCCTGCCCCCTTGCTACGATGGCACGGCAGACCCCGTGGAATTCCTACAGCTCTATGAGCTGGGCATCGAAGCCGCCAACGGAGACGGAAAGGTCATGGCGAACTGGTTTCCCATGGCGCTCAAGGACGGCGCCCGCGCCTGGCTCCTGAACCTGGCTCCCAGCACAATCTCCTCCAGGGACGAGATGCACGCCCGCTTCATCGCCAACTTCCAGGGCACTCGCGACCGGCCCCCGGCCGTGAGCGACCTGCGCCGCATCAAGTAACGGCAAGGGGAAACCTTGCAGAAATACATCCAGCGCTTCAACAACGCTCGCCTCAAGATCCCCAGGGTGACTGAAGAAGCCATCATCTCAACTTTCTCCGATGGCGTGCGCGACATCAAGATGAAGGAGGAGCTAGCAATCCATGAAGACCTGTGCACATCCCTGGAGCTGTTCAACTTGGCGACCAAGTGCGCCAGGGCTGAGGAAGGGCGCCTCTCCCTCCTCGAGCTCCCGGCAGCCGACCCAGAAGAGAATAAGCTCAAGGCCAAGGACGTGAAGTGCAAGGGAGCTGTCGTGCTTGCAGCGGAACCAGACACCAAGCGAGGCAGGGATCAGCCTGAGTCATCCAAGGGCAGCCGATATTGCGTGTACCACAACCTCCACACCCACAACACCAACGAATGTCAAGAGCTCAGGGCCGTGCGAGATGGGCGAATCGGCCGACGCCCCGAACCCAACTACAGGGGCTATGGCCGAGGAGGAGGAAGAGGTGGCGGACGATGGGAAGACCGTGGCCCTTGCCAAGGGTGGCGTGACCGACCTCACGAGGATCGCTGGCAGGACCAGCCTCGCGAGGGAGGCTGGAGAGATCAGCCACGTGAGGATCGCCCGCACGACAACGCAGGCCTTCCTCCTCTACCGCCACCGCCAAGAAGGAACGAAGACCAACATCAAGACGAGGGGGCTGGGGGCTTCCAGGAGCCACGCGCAATCGCTTGCATCTTGGGTGGCGCCCAAGCCCCAGCATCACAGCGCATCTTCAAGCAGTTTGCTCGCGAGGTGAATGCAGTCCTCCCCAAGCTTGAGGCCACGCGCCCTCTCAGGTGGTCTGCATGCGCTATCACGTTCAGCTCAGCGGATCAGCTCAAGTGCGCGGCAGCGGCCGGAGTCCTCCCGATGCTTTGCTTCCCAGTCATCAGCAATGTGCAGGTCACCAGGACCCTCATTGATGGCGGAGCAGGACTCAACGTCCTGTCCGTCGAGACGTTCGACAATCTCCAAGTGTCGTACGATTAGCTTCAGCCGACCAAGCCTTTCTCAGGAGTCACTGATGGTTCCACTGTCCCAATACGGCAGGTTCGCCTTCCAGTCACCTTCGGGCAGCGCAACAACTACCGCACCGAGCTCATCGACTTCGAAGTCGCCCACATTCACCTGCCGTACAACGCCATCCTCGGGTACCCAGCGCTAGCCAAGTTCATGGCAGTGACTCACCATGGTTACAATGTCCTCAAGATGCCGGGAAGCGGTGGAGTCATCACCGTACCCTGTGAAGAAAGGGACGCAGTGTGTTCAGTTGAGCGCGTGTTCCAAGCCGCAGCAATCGAAGACCCAGATCACAGGAGCGGAAGACTTCCCGAGGTAACCCTTAAGAAGAAGAAGGCTTCGCCTGGCCCAAGCCATAAGGAGGCAGGCGCCTCCGGAGGTGTTGCGTCAGGATTTGCGCCCGATCAGGGAGCGCCACCCTCTCTCGCATAGGAAGGCGCGCCCGGCGCCCTCCTCAGGCAAGGCTCGGGGGCTCTTTCTTGGAGAGCCACCGACTTTGCCAAGGTCGCGAGGGAGGCGCTCGGGCACCACTTGGAGGGGTGCTTCCAGGCACGTTTCCCTCAGGAAGGCACAAGGCAAGAAAGACCAAACCCTCAGGAGTTCATCGCAAGAAACACCCAGGAGCTACAGGAGCCGAGAGTTATGCACGGCAGCCACTGCTTGCCCGCTGTAGCCCCACATCCAGGCGAGGATGGTGGGCTGCGACGTGCTAGGGCTCAACCGAGCCGTGTCTCAGGAATGCCTCTGGCCTTCGCGCGTGGGGCGCTTCGAGGGACCACCTCACAGCTACGTTCGCATGCCTTTCGGCCTGCCGAACGCGGTCGCCGCTCATCAGCGCCTGCTGAGGAGCGCTCTAGAGGCTCAGGTGGTCAGGCATCGTGAGGTCCTGGCGGAGGTGGAGATGGCCATCGAAGACCTACCCGTGCCCCCGGAGCCTCCCAAGGTTCCTGGGTCTGGGGGCTCGTGAGGGTCGACGTCTTCACCGCGCACCACCCGCCTCTTCAGCATCACTTCATCTTCAACGGCACCAGGTGACATCTTTCAAAGTTCCATTTTTAGCTGGGAGCACCCACAGGGCTGCATCATTCCCAGGCTGTGTGGGTCCATCCCAGCGGCATGTATCCGTTTTGCTTATGCTCTTTACCTACCTTGTGGGGGGCGCCCCCGGGCTGCATCATCCCCAAGCTGCTCGGGCCTGGTCCGACAGGGTTTTCCAACATCTACTTAAAATGAATTTGCTCTTTCGCGCTTAATCTGGTTCCCATGATTGTCACCTGCTACTTATCGCTGACTTCTCCACTCTCATGCAAACCGCTTGCATGTTAAAAGGGGTTACCTGAGCATCACGACTCATGGGCTCCTACTGGCTCTCCAGCCCTCACCCCCTGGCCTTGACCCACGGCATCGCGACCTGTCATACCAGCGGCGGCTGAGCTCGCTCGAGGGCCGGGACCTGAGGACGTAGAGCATTTGCATTCTAACCACCCTGCAGGAACACACCATTGATAAAGGCACATAGCCAGGCGCAACCCGCCTCGAGGTAGGGCCTCGTGAGTCCCGCGCTGGCTCACGAGTGCCCAGATACACCTCTCCTAGCCCTACCGTGCCGGCCACATGTCAGGGCGGGGCTGACACACGCCCGTGGGCTCCTCCCGAGGGGAGCCCCTCCCACGTGCAGTGGAAGCACCATGCTCGCTAGCTGGCTGACGACTTTGCCGAGGGCGGCTATGCCCGTACACATCTGAGCGCTATGCTCGCGCTGGTGATAAACAAGCGAGGCGCCCACGGCCGTACCAACCTCGTGGAGCTCGAGCCTGTCCGGCATCGTCACAAGGCCTCCCCTCGGGAGCGCCGCGCGAGGGGGCTGGACACGGGGGCTACGCCCGGGCCTTCCCCGAGCGCACATCACCCAGCCAGGTCCCTCGGACCTGGTCGTCACGCACCCCTCCCCGAGCGGAGCCAAGGTATTGAAACCCGTTTGAACGTCAAGGGGGACTCCTGAGCATCGCGACTCAGGAGCCTAACTTGCCACATAGCCCCTCACTCCTTAGTCCCGTCCTGGTTTCCGGTCGGGGCTAACGACGGTTGAGGTATGCGCGGGGCCGGGCCCTGCCAACGCAGAATGACCAATCCACTCCTTGCTCCCCCCTTCCCTACTTGTTGCTCGCATGTCAAGGGGGACTCCTGAGCATCGCGACTCAGGAGCCTATCTTGCCACGTAGCCCCTCACTCCTTAGTCCCGTCCTGGTTTCCGGTCGGGGCTAACGGCGGTTGAGGTATGCGCGGGGCCGGGCCCTGCCGACGTAGAGCGCAAGAAAGTAGGAGAGAAAAAATGCAAATTCCAGGAAATTCAAAGCAAATATTACAAGCCGTAGATGGTTTCACAACACCAAACACAAGTTTAAAGGCCTCCGCGAGGCCTGGTGCATGTTGCAGGAATAAAATCAGGACAGAAGCCGCGAAGGGATCACTCTCCAGCGGCGCCACCGCCTGTGGTGGAGTCATGCTGGGCGACTCCGCCTCCTGAGGCCGCGGAGCTGGCGGCACCGTGCCCGGGCAAGATGTTGAAGGCGTGGAACCTCCCCAGCAAAGCCTCGGCTCAGCTTTTCACGGCCTCAGCGGCAGCGGCGGCAAGGTCGCCGCTCACGGGTTCCAGCAGGCTGTCGAAGTCGACGTTGGGGTCGCGCAGGTAGACGTGGCTGAGGACATGCGTCAGTGCCACAGAAGACAGGGCACGCGCCTCGGCCTCGGCCGTGGGGCCAAGGCCGTCTATGACATCTTCAAGCGCACGGACCAGGAAGGGAAGTAGCTTGGCGGGGCCGTCCTCCGCACCATCCAACGGCTCCTCCAAGCCGCTCTCGTAAAGCGTCTTCAGCGCGGCGCGAGCCTTCTTCTCCAGCTTCGTGAAGGCCACCCGATCCTCCGCCAGGACCTTCGCTTTGGCGTCTAGCTGGGTAATCTCCGCCTTTAGCGACCGCTCCAGCGTCTCCAATCGGCCGAGGCGGTCATCAAGCTTGGCATCCCGGTCCTTGACGGCAGCCTCCCGAGCCTTCATCTCGTTCTCCTTCTCCTGGCGGCACAAGATCTCCTTGGCGAGCTCGTCGCGCGAGCCTTGCATTTCGACCTCCACCGCGCCTTGCAGCGGCCCTGGCGGCCGCGTAGGCCGCTTGTGGCAGCGTCGCGGCGGCCTTGGCTTGGCTGGCGGCCTACTTCTCCCCATCAGAGGCCGACAGGGCCTGGCTCAGCGCTGCTCGGATGGAGGCAGCAGAACGGGCCCAGCCAGAAGCTAGCTCCAGGCGCCCGGCCACTAGGCGAGGGTCCGCGCTCAGAAGATCCTCCCGCAGCTGGCTCAGTTCATTGGTGACCTGGTCCAGGACGGCGGCAGAGGGAACAGAAGAGACGGGAACCAGTGGAGCGGGCGGAGTGGACGATAGCGTAATCACGGCTTGGCAGGAAGGAACCCCCTGGGCCTTGGCTGCCTCGGCTGCAGCATCGAGCTTGATCGACTCCGAGTCAGCGGGCCACGAGGCTAACTCCTCCCGAGGCGTCGATCGGCCTCGCGAAGACGATCGGGCAGGGGAGGCGCGAGCCTCGCCGTCTTCTTCCCCAGCGGATGAAGGCGCCACCCTGGCAGATGGACTCGCCCCAAGCAGGGTTGCAGAAGCCCCTCTCAACCTCTTCGCCGCAGGCGCCGGCCTGGCAAAAGAATGCAGACGTCAAGCCTCGGCGGCAGAAACCAAGCAAAGCACGAATCGAGCACTTACTGGTTGTCGTTCACGGACTCAAGCAGCTTCCGGCCAAACTTGAAGCCCGAGAGCCTGCAGCTGGGGTCAGCCTCGGGATGCCCGGAAGCAGAAGGCACGCCAGGAGGGCTGGAGCTGGCCTCAGACCGCCCAGGGACCAGAGCGGACCCTGGGGGAACCAGCCCCGACCTGCCCTTCCTTGTGACAAAGGGAGAGTCCTCCCCTCCTCTCCTGGCGATAGCCTCGTCGTCGTCCGGCATGGAGCGGAGGGCCCGGGACCTGCGCCGAGGGAAGGACTCCCCCGACTCCTCGCCAGTCGCCTCAGAGTCAGACTCCTCCTCTGCCGCCTCTTCTTCCCCCTCACTCCCGCTGGAGCTGCCGGAGGATACATTCACCATCGCCAGCGCCGCCAGATCCTCGGGAGCTTCCGCGGGCACCAGCCCTTCACCATTGAAAGTGGGCATGGCGTTCACCACCTGTTCCCAGTCGCCACGAACGAACAGGGGGGAGGGGGTGCCCACCGGGCTTGCCACGTCTCCCCCGACCAAGGAGTGGAGGGCCGCGACCAAATTCTCGTCGGTCAGGGCCACGGAGCTTAGGCGCAAGGCGGCGGCCGCTTCCCCAAGCCTCCACAATGGGAGCGAGTGCTCCTGGAGTGGAGCCACCCGGTGCTCTAAGAACTCCCTCAGGAGCGTGGCCCCGGTCAACTTCCCCACCCCTAAGTTGCTTGGCCTCAGGTCCGCGTTCATCCTCTTCAGCACCGCCTTCGCACGGGGGTCGACGAGCTCCGCGCGGGACCACGCGTCTACGGCCTTGGGCTGCCCCGTGGGCAACACCACTCGGGGGTGGAGGCGCCCGACGTCCACCATGACCCACTTGCTCCGGAAGCCTTCGATCCTCTTCCCACGCTTCGAGATAGCATTGGAGTTGGAGTATGCGATGAAGCTCGCGCATGCGGAGATATGGCCACGAGAAACCCGGAGGGGAAAATAGTGGCGCAATGTCACAACCCCAGATCGGCCTTGCTTGACTTTGCTTGCTCATCATGTCATCATGTTTAAATTACTAAGAAACTTGAAATGGGGATGTTGAAACACTAGCACTAAATGAATTCAACTAGGGTTTACTAAAATCTTTTCAATGAAACCAAAAATGCCCTTCATAAATGTTCACCATCTTTGGTCCTGGTTAAACCCTCTGCCAAAAATGGTTTCATATTTTTGGAGGCTATTCTCGATTTTTGAATTAATTCTTAAGTATTTGAATTTGGACATTTAAATCTTATAAATATTTTTAAATGTCCAAATAATCCTGGAAGTACTTGGGGGCTATTGGAAATAATTCAAATAGTGCCCACAATTTTTCGAGATTTTACAAAATGAGTTAGTATTTTTACTAATTCAAAACATATCAAAATATATAGGAAACAGTAACAGAATTAGAGAGAGAGAGAAAAGGACCCACCTGGGCATTACCTGTGCTGGCCAGCCCATCTGGCTAGTCCACTTGGCGGCCCAGCCCACCAGGGGCACGCTCGTCTTCTTCCCCTTGCCAGCGCATGAAGCAGCTCGGTGGCGAGCGCCGACGTCGCGCCCGGCCACCTCCTGCTTGCTGCCGCCCTCCCCGACATCGCCCTGGAGAGCCACGTGCCCCCCCAGGCCCTCTCAGCCTCTCCCCGAGCTCCCCTCCTCCTCTGGCTTCTCGCACGCGCCCGAGAGCCGCCGTCGCCGCCGCTCGCCATAGCCGTGCCCACCGGCCCTCCCTCGCCCATCCAACATGCTCCAGAGATCCGCCACTCCGTCCCCGTCAACCCCACCGAGCCACATGAGCCGGGAAGCGCTGCAACACCCTCGACGTCGTCGTCTTCCTCCTCGGGCAATCGAGATCGCCGCCGTGATTTCGTTGCCTCCGGACCTTCCCCGCGCCCACTGACCTTCCCATCGTGCTCGCGGTGAGCTACTGAGCGTTTCCCCTCTGCCCCCTGCTTGCTCCCGCCCTCTAGCCGTAGCCCCGAGGTCACCCGAGGCCGCCGTCCGCCATGGCCGGCGAGCCCGCGCTCCCGAGCCTCTCCTGCTCGCTCCAGGGGCACTAACACGCTCCTGGCGCCTCCAGGAGGATGCCTCTCCACTCTGCTTTCTCGCTCGAGCGCTGCAGCCGCGTCCCTGCCCCAGCCCGAACGTCGGCCGCCGCCGCGAGCTCGTTCCGGCCATCCCGCGCCCTCCCACGTGCCTCCCCTGGATGTGCGCGATCAAGGGCAACCCTTTGGTGCCCTTCGCTTGGCCCAACACCGCACGTAGCGTCACTCCGGCAACCCTCCGTCGTGTTTTGGGGTCGCCGCCGGCTGAACTCCGGCGAGCTGACGTGGCCGTCTCATTAGCTGCTAATGAACACTCTAAACACCCCCTTGAGCCACTGCCATGTGGGCCCCTGAGCCTGATTAGATTAGTCTAATTTTTCTGTTAAGATTAGTACTAATACGTGTGGACCCCACGTGTCAGCTTTGACTTTGGTCAAGTCAATGTTGACCGGTCCCACCTGTCATAGACCCAAACCAGACTGAGACACTGACGTATGGGTCGCACAGGTCAGGTTTGACCCGGACCAGCCCCTTTGACCTGCTGACGTCATGCTTGCACATTGCTAACGCAGTAAAGGAATTTCTGGATTAAATCTAATTCAGGAAATTCCAGAAAATGTTTAAAACTTGTAAAAATCATAGAAATTCAACCGTAACTCCAAATGAGATAAATTATATATGAAAAATGATCAGAAAAATTCAATCTATCCATCTGCACCATTTTCATGCATGTTAGAAAAATTTATAGCTGCTGTTTAGCACAAATCATATAAATGGCATTTAAATATCCACATATGGAGTTTGAATTTGAATCTTGGATTCAAACCAACTCCATTTAATCTGCTGCTAGTTGCATTAGCTCAAATCACAGCATTTTGACATGTCATGATCATGCATCATATTGTGCATTGCATTGATCGTGTTCTTCCTTGTTTGCCGGTGTTTGTCCCCCCCCCCTAAGTAGACGTTGCACCGACGATGAGTTCGATGACACCGATGAAGAGCTATAATATCTTCAAAAGTGCCAGGCAAGCAAAATCCCCTTGTTCATTCCGATATAATCCCACTCTATCGCTCCTGCTCTCTTTTACTGCATTAGGACAACAACGATTCATCTGTTACTTGCTGCGGTAGCTGAACCCCTTTATCCTCTGCATGACATGTCATTCCACAGTAAATAGATGAAACCCACTAGCATGAGTAGGAGTTGTTTGAGCCCTGTTGTGCCTACTCATTCATGCTTGTTTGTCATGCCTGCTACTGCTTAGAGTTGAGTCAGGTCTGATTCATCGAAATGAATCGGAAGTGTGTAAACATGTCCTACTGTTGAGAGCTAAGTGTGTGAACACATTTTGGTAAAGGTAGCGGTGAGAGGCCATGTAGGAGTACATGGTGGGTTGTCTCATTGCAGCCGTCCTCAGGAACTGAGTTCTGTGTTTGTGATCCATGAAACAGTTACTACCACGCATTGGGCCCGAAACCAATGGACCCTCTCGGCTTCTTAACCACCCTTGTTCTCTGTCCAGGAGTTGCAACTAGTTTCTGGTGTTTGTAGGATATGTGTTGGAGGCCGTGCGTAGCGCTGACCCTAGGGGTGGGCTATGATGTGGTAGATACACCGTGGCCGGTGTAATCGAATGCCCGCTTGGTATCTCGGGAACCCTGCACACATCGTTCGGGTCGTTAGTGGAAACCTCGTTCGGACTCCTGCGGATGGAACCCGAATAGGCGATAAACCTGGACTAGGGACTTGAGTGTTTAGGTAGGCCGTGGCCGACACCCGTTGGGCTTCCGCTTGAAGGTTGCCGAGTATATGTCGTAAACGGCGGTAAGTGGTGAGCGTGTGTGAAGAAGTACACCCTGCAGGTTAATATGATCTATTTGAATAGCCGTGTCCGCGGAGAAGGACTTCTGGGTTGCCTATAACAGTTCATAGACAAGTGAAAGTGGATACTCTAAAATGCGCAAGATAAGCGTGAGTGCTATGGATGGCGTTCTCGTAGGAAGACGGGATCGGATCCATAGTGGTGTATTGATATGGTGAATATGTGGACTCGTGTGCGCCACCGCAAAAGAGTTACTTGCAGTCGTAGTTTAGGATAGCCACTGAGTCAAAGCTGGCTTGCTGCAGTCAAACTCCACCACCCCCTTTGTTGATAATGATGCATGTGTAGTTAGTTCTGATGTAAGTCTTGCTGAGTACAATTGTACTCACATTTTCCTATTTTATGTTTTTTGCAGAGAGACTTCACTCTCGCTAGTAGTTCCACGTGGACTTCGACGTTTAGCTTGTTACCTCAGCTACGATCTTGTGCCCTCGTCAGGATCTGGTAGATAGTCAGGCTTCTCGGCCTTTTTCATTTATAGTTATGCGTACTCGGACATGTTAAGCTTCCGCTTGTGCTTTGACTTGTATGCTTCGAGTGTTGGGTCATGAGACCCATGTTTGTAATATCTCGCTCCTCGAGCCTAATGAATAAATATTTGAGTCGTAGAGTTATGTTGTGATGCCATGTTGTATTTACACATATTGAGCATATTGTGTGTATGTTTGAAATGCTTGGTATGTGTGGGATCCGACAATCTAGTTGTTTATCCTTGGCAGCCTCTCATATGGGGAAATGTAGTCTAGTGCTTTACGGCGATAGTAGTCCGCTACTGCCCGGTTCACGGAGTCCTGCTAGCCCAAGACTACCGCTCTGGACACTTGGCTGGCGGCGTGTGTTTCACTTGGTTCTCGTGTACATCCCTTCGGGAAATGTCACGCGGTGACATCCGAGTCTGCCTAGCCTGCTACAGCCGGGATACCGTAGTCTGATAGCCCGATGCTACAGCCCGGATTCACACGTTGATGACCGACATGCTCGATGTGATTCATGTATGCCTGTCCCCATGGGTTAGTGCCGCTTTGGGTTCACGACTAGCCATGTCGGCCCGGTTCTCTGTCATATGGATGCTAGCGACACTATCATATCGTGAGCCAAAAGGCATAAGCGGTCCCGGGCCATGGTAAGGCGACACCGTGGGAATACCGTGCGTGAGGCCGCATAGTGATATGAGGTGTTACCGCTAGGTCGATGTGACTTGGAATCGGGGTCTGACAGCGTTGGTATCGAGCCCGATTGCTGAGGATTACCAAGCCAAACTGGTGAAGTTGTGTCTAGAAATGCTTTAGTTATGTAAGGGAATTGATTGTGGAAGGAGCGTAAGGCTCTTTTTACTCCTTATACCGCATGGCCTTCGATCCGAGTCATCCTCTTCTCTCTACGGGTTTAAGAACTAGGCTTCTCATCTATCTATCGAGGGTGACGTGTTACTAATCCATAGACCTTTAAGATTGTTGGTTTTAAGCCCCAGTTCAGTTCCTACTATTGTTGTATGATAACTGTTGATCTCGGAACCTTGATATCGTGATGTTGAGTGGTTATGCCACCATTTTTGCAGGATGTCTCAAATCATTTTGAGCATTTACAGCCGTTATCTTGTCCGAGTCATCCTGTGTCTCTAAATAGTCGATGCATTTGCAAATCCTTTCCTTCCGTTCGATGTCTTTTTGGTCGAGAATAAGCACACTAATTGGTAAGTTGAGGTACTTTGTTGCCTCGGCGTAGATGTTGGAGCTATTATTATGACCCTAGGTGTTTAGGAAGTCACCTAGCAATTTAGCAATGCTTTTGTATCCCAAAGTGTGATGATTCGCCATTATTCTTGAAAGCATCTCGTGATGTTATTATTTAGTAGGCATTCTATTCCTGGGTTCTTGAACCCGAGATTCACCCTACTTCATGTTGTTAGTATTTGCTAGTTCCTTTAGGATATTAGTAACTGCGATAGTCCTCGAGGTCCATGGTATTTACTTCTTCCAAATACCATGAACTAGTTATGGCGAAGTTCCTCTTTGAGCCTAAAGATCGCAATCGAGTACTCTTGAAGAGTTCTCCATTCATAATTGTGACTCGCCGGTTCTACCTTCTGCATGGTTATCCGGGAGAAATGTTGAGCTTTGCTCGATATACTAATCCATGCCTCCACAACTCGAAAAGTTATATGTTCCTCGAGTTGTTCCTCCTTAGTTGTATTCCGATCCCCATCTATCAGTTGATAGTCAGGAGTAGTCGTGCTCTCGTCCTCATCGATGCCCATTTTTCTTGTGGTCCGTCAAGCCATTCTGTTCTAGAATGACTAGGAGAAACAAACTCCAGTATCTTGTCCATTTCTATGATTGGGTCAAAGCAGTTGTATTCCGCAGATCAAAGTGCCCATCCAGCTTTTGATTCTGTTCCACCTAGAGTGTTACCATCTTTATGTCAAGAATGTCATGAGAATTGCACCACCTCTCATGAATTCTTGACGTAGTGATACTTCTCGCTATCATTATTCATTCCTCGGCTTCGTGTTGTTGTAACCGGAATGCCGACAAGTGAACTGTGATGTGTGAAATCTATAATCCTAGCAACCGCGTTGCTTGGTAGTTAATGGACAATATTCTCATTCTTAGCGTGTTGGTTATTAAATCATCATCCTAAGATTGATCATGCTACCTATTCCTTATTTCTGGTGCACTCTTCGATCAACGAGTTAGGACTGTGTGAATCCCTCACTCTTTTGATCATATCATCTTGCCCTGAAAAGCAGGGTTATTCTCGAGCTTAGGAACATACCGGTGGTTCATGATTTTCTGAATATCTTCTCGGAAGTATTACCAGGTTGTCCCCTGACTGTTATGTTGAGCTCGTGATTAAGTTGGTTTTCCTCTAAACCACCCCTTCTCCAAGAATCCGTGTTGGATACCCCTGAGCTAGTTGGTTAAGCTAAACAACAACTTGGAGAGTTGGAAGATAAAGAGCTTGCCTAACTTAGTTAGTTCCAAAGGGATATTCTTGTGTAGTGTGTGTTGAAGAAAGATGATATCTTCATCGATTGGTCCCTGTGATCAGTTGCTGGACCTATTGTCTTATCAATCCTTTGATTTGAGTGTGGGCTATCGTCAAATCAAATCAGTACCAACGATGCTCGTAATGTTGTCTTACTCGTGGTTGATCCCTCGAGCATATACCATTACATCTTTTGGTCTGACCAATGCTGTCACCGTGTTCACATGATGGTGGAAGTCCAGTGATATGGAAATTCCGATGAGTTATTGTTGAGCCCATCAGCATCATTTTGTCTCCCCCATGATTCATGTTGAACATCAACCTAGTGTTGGAAACTTTGTAAGCATTGCCTTCATGATCCGCTCATGAGGGTTACGTTTGGATGAAAGAAGTGACTTTCTCTAATTCACATGCACTTGATGTAAGTTGCCGCCGTGAATTCGAGAAAGCTTGTTCTTGCTTCCTCTGGAATCATCCCAAGTTAGTCACGCATATGTGTGAAGTACTCTATGGTTTGATAGGTTGGCCGCCTCCATTCTATATGTGTTCCTAGTACACTAAGCCACTGATTGACTTGCTGAAGGATAAGAAGTTCATCGATAAGTGCACAAGGACTCCGATATCCTCGATTATGGTTCCCCACCTGAACTCGGTAGTGTTTTATTATAAGACTACCACGTGGTCCTGCTTGTCTTGGACGGCGTGTTCACATGTTGTAGCAGAACCAGCTCATGTTTTGGAGCTTGCTATCGTAGTTCATATCCTGAGAATCTCACAACGTTATCTCATCGATTTGTGTTGCAACTTTTCTTTCAGACATGTGAGTCTGAAGTATCCTGTTTCTAACGGATCTGAATCTCGGCAGATATGATGGTTGGAACATTCCCAACATTTGCATTTTGTTCCCAGCTTGCATCCTATCGTGCCAATTTTCCATGGGCTACCCTTCTCAGCAGTTGCTGTCCAGGATCATCTTCAAAGTGGTCCTACCATGGGTCCCCTCCACCTCCGATGATAAGCAAAAGTCATCCATTGCGTTGTCTTCAACAAGGAAGTCCACATCATCCATCCTAGCCCGAGTATGCCATTCCTTCGAGCTCTTCCAAATGATCGATTGTGATTGCCTTAGGCTGGTATAAAGAGTCTCAATGATCTATGGATCAAAAGTAATTCTTTTTGCCACTTAAGGGAACAGTCCAACGAGTCACCTTTCTCGAGGTGCCCCGTTACGGGATCATGGTAAATATTTCCTCGCCACCTTGACACCATCCACCATCTTTCTAAGCGTGGAATTGTTGCCCACCAATCAAACCCCGTCGTTTGTTCTTCCATCCCTCTCGATGTGTTTTGTGTCTCAACTCGAGATGTTTCACCATCTCATTCCGTGAGTTGATCGTGAGTTGCTCGATCTTTAAGAAGATCGATTCCTGCAGAGTTCCTCTCTGTCATTTTCATGTTGGATGAAGTTCTCGAAAGCAAAGACGTCAAGATCAATATGAAGCAATGAATCAACATCTTGAGAAGGACAGTTGGATCGTGAAGATCGTGTTAGCTTGTGAACCCTTTGACTTCTTACCCCACGTCTTGAATCTCGGGACGAGATTCTTGTTTAGTGGGGGTGAGCCGTCACAGCCCCAGATCGGCCTTGCTTGACTTTGCTTGCTCATCATGTCATCATGTTTAAATTACTAAGAAACTTGAAATGGGGATGTTGAAACCCTAGCACTAAATGAATTCAACTAGGGTTTACTAAAATCTTTTCAATGAAACCAAAAATGCCCTTCATAAATGTTCACCATCTTTGGTCCTGGTTAAACCCTCTGCCAAAAATGGTTTCATATTTTTGGAGGCTATTCTGGATTTTTGAATTAATTCTTAAGTATTTGAATTTGGACATTTAAATCTTATAAATATTTTTAAATGTCCAAATAATCCTGGAAGTACTTGGGGGCTATTGGAAATAATTCAAATAGTGCCCACAATTTTTGTCAGGATTTTACAAAATGAGTTAGTATTTTTACTAATTCAAAACATATCAAAATAAATAGGAAACAGTAACATAATTAGAGAGAGAGAGAAGGACCAACCTGGGCCTTACCTGTGCTGGCCAGCCCATCTGGCTAGTCCACTTGGCGGCCCAGCCCACCAGGGGCACGCTCGTCTTCTTCCCCTTGCCAGCGCATGAAGCAGCTCGGTGGCGAGCGCCGACGTCGCGCCTGGCCACCTCTGCTGCTTGCCGCCCTCCCCGTCGCCTGAAAGCCACGCCCCCCAGGCCCTCTCAGCCTCTCCCCGAGCTCCCCTCCTCCTCTGGCTTCTCGCACGCGCCCGAGAGCCGCCGTCGCTGCCGCTCGCCATAGCCGTGCCCACCGGCTCTCCCTCGCCCATCCAACATGCTCCAGAGATCCGCCACTCTGTCCCCGTCAACCCCACCGAGCCACATGAGCCGGCAAGCGCTGCAACACCCTCGACGTCGTCGTCTTCCTCCTCGGGCAACCAAGATCGCCGCCGTGATTTCGTCGCCTCCGGACCTTCCCCATGCCCACTGACCTTCCCATCGTGCTCGCGGTGAGCTACTGAGCGTTTCCCCTCTGCCCCCCTGCTGTCTCCCGCCCTCTAGCCGTAGCCTCGAGGTCACCCGAGGCCGCCGTCCGCCATGGCCGGCGAGCCCGTGCTCCCGAGCCTCTCCTGCTCGCTCCAGGGGCACTGACACGCTCCTGGCGCCTCCAGGAGGATGCCTCTCCACTCTGCTTTCTCGCTCGAGCACTGCAGCCGCGTCCCTGCCCCAGCCCGACCGCCGGCCGCCGCCACGAGCTTGTTCCGGCGAGCTCCGGCCATCCCGCGCCCTCCCGCATGCCTCCCCTGGATGCGCGCAATCAAGGGCAACCCTCTGGTGCCCTTGGCTTGGCCCAACACTGCACGTAGCGTCACTCCGGCAACCCTCCGTCGTGTTTTGGGGTCGCCGCCGGCTGAACTCCGCGGTGACGTGGCCGTCTCATTAGCTGCTAATGACCACTCTAAACACCCCCTTGAGCCACTGCCATGTGGGCCCCTGAGCCTGATTAGATTAGTCTAATTTTTCTGTTAAGATTAGTACTAATACGTGTGGACCCCCGTGTCGCCTTTGACTTTGGTCAAGTCAATGTTGACCGGTCCCACATCATACACCCAAACCGGTGAGACATCAAGTATGGGTCCCACTGGTCAGGTTTGACCGGACCAGCCCTTTGACCTGCTGACGTCATGCTTGCACATTCTTGTGTGATGAAGGAATTCTGGATTAAATCTAATTCAGGAAATTCAGAAAATGTTTAAAACTTGTAAAAATCATAGAAATTCAACCGTAACTCCAAATGAGATAAATTATATATGAAAAATGATCAGAAAAATTCAATCTATCCATGTGTACCATTTTCATGCATGTTAGAACAATTTATAGCTGCTGTTTAGCAAAAATCATATAAATGGCATTTAAATATCCACATATGGAGTTTGAATTTGAATCTTGGATTCAAACCAACTCCATTTAATCTGCTGCTAGTTGCATTAGCTCAAATCACAACATTTTGACATGTCATGATCATGCATCATATTGTGCATTGCATTGATCGTGTTCTTCCTTGTTTGCCGGTGTTTGTCCCCCCTCGAGACGCGTTGCCGAGCGATGAGTTCGATGACACCGATGAAGAGCTATAATATCTTCAAAAGTGCCAGGCAAGCAAAATCCCCTTGTTCATTCCAATATAATCCCACTCTCTCGCTCCTGCTCTCTTTTACTGCATTAGGACAACAACGATTCATCTGTTACTTGCTGCGGTAGCTGAACCCCTTTATCCTCTGCATGACCTGTCATTCCACAGTAAATAGATGAAACCCACTAGCATGAGTAGGAGTTGTTTGAGCCTTGTTGTTCCTACTCATTCATGCTTGTTTGTCATGCCTGCTACTGCTTAGAGTTGAGTCAGGTCTGATTCATCGGAATGAATCAGAAGTGTGTAAACATGTCCTACTATTGAGAGCTAAGTGTGTGAACACGTTTTGGTAAAGGTAGCGGTGAGAGGCCATGTAGGAGTACATGGTGGGTTGTCTCATTGCAGCCGTCCTCAGGAACTGAGTTCTGTGTTTGTGATCCATGAAACAGTTACTACCACGCATTGGGCCCGAAACCAATGGACCCTCTCGGCTTCTTAACCACCCTTGTTCTCTGTCCAGGAGTTGCAACTAGTTTCTGGTGTTTGTAGGATATGTGTTGGAGGCCGTGCGTAGCGCTGACCCTAGGGGTGGGCTATGATGCGGTAGATACACCGTGCCGGTGTCTGCGAATGCCCGCTTGGTATCTTGGGAACCTGCACACATCATTCGGGGCCGTTAGTGGAAACCTCGGCGGACTCTGCGGATGGAACCCGAATAGGCGATAAACCTGGACTAGGGACTTGAGTGTTTAGGTAGGCCGTGGCCGACACCCGTTGGGCTTCCGCTTGAAGGTTGCGAGTACATGTCGTGTAAACGGCGGTAAGTGGTGAGCGTGTGTGAAGAAGTACACCCTGCAGGGTTAATATGATCTATTGAATAGCCGTGTCGCGGAGAAGGACTTCTGGGTTGCCTATAACAGTTCATAGACAAGTGAAAGTGGATACTCTAAAATGCGCAAGATAAGCGTGAGTGCTATGGATGGCGTTCTCGTAGGAACACGGGATCGGATCCATAGTGGTGTATTGATATGGTGAATATGTGGACTCGTGTGCGCCACCTCAAAAGAGTTACTTGCTGTCGTAGTTTAGGATAGCCACTGAGTCAAAGCTGGCTTGCTGCAGTCAAACTCCACCACCCCCTTTGTTGATAATGATGCATGTGTAGTTAGTTCTGATGTAAGTCTTGCTGAGTACAATTGTACTCACGTTTGCCTATTTTATGGTTTTGCAGAGAGACTTCACTCTCGCTAGTAGTTCCGCGTGGACTTTGACGTTTAGCTTGTTATCTCAGCTACGATCTTGTGCCTCGTCAGGATCTGGTAGATAGTCAGGCTTCTCAGCCTTTTTCATTTATAGTTGTCTGTACTCAGACATGTTAAGCTTCTGTTTGTGCTTTGACTTGTATGCTCTGAGTGTTGGGTCATGAGACCCATGTTTGTAATATCTCGCTCCTTGGAGCCTAATGAATAAATATTTGAGTCGTTGAGTTATGTTGTGATGCCATGTTGTATTTACACATATTGAGCATATTGTGTGTATGTTTGAAATGCTTGGTATGTGTGGGATCCGACAATCTAGTTGTTTATCCTTGGCAGCCTCTCATATGGGGAAATGTAGTCTAGTGCTTTACGAGCGATAGTAGTCCGCTACTGCCGGTTCACGAGTCCTGCTAGCCCCCAGCACTACCGCTCTGGACACTTGACTAGCCGGCATGTGTTTCACTACGTTCTGTGTCTATCCTTCGGGAAATGTCACGCGGTGACATCCGAGTCCTGCCTAAGCCTGCTACAGCCGGGATACCGAGTCTGTTAGCCAGTGCTACAGCCCGGATTCACACGTTGATGACCGACATGCTCGATGTGATTCATGTATGTCTGTCCCCATGGGTTAGTGCCGCTTTGGGTTCACGACTAGCCATGTCGGCCCGGGTTCTCTATCATATGGATGCTAGCGACACTATCATATACGTGAGCCAAAAGGCGCAAACGGTCCCGGGCCATGGTAAGGCGACACCCGTGGGAATACCGTGCGTGAGGCCGCAAAGTGATATGAGGTGTTACCGGCTAGGTTGATGTGACTTGGAATCGGGGTCCTGACACGCAACAAGGCTACAAAGGGCTTTACCCCGACGTGAGCCTCACAGTAGTAAGCAAAAATCTCCAGGTGAAGAACAGAGTTGGGGTGGAGATGCAAAGCCTGCAAGTTGTATTGGCGGAGAACAGTAAAGAAGAACTCAGAGAAAGGAGGCACCAGACCGGCGACAATGGCGCTCACAAAGAACGGATAGAAGGTGCTCCCCTTGCCCTCAGGCTGGTCAGAGCCGGCCTTGAGCACAGTCGCCCCTTTGCTGCCCTGCGCCACCGTCATCAGGCGCGTGAGGGCGAGGTTCTTCTCCGAGAAGTCCGGGGGATTCAGAGCCGGCGAGTACCAGCATCGGTCGGGGACTTGCGAGGCGCCATGGCGTGCCGAATGAGAAGGATTGAGACAGATCTGGAGGATTCCGGGAGCAAGAAGAAGGAGAACGAGAAAGGGGATCCGGGGCAAGACGAACAAGAACAAAGCAAGTAAGTCTGGCCCGGGCACCTCTTTTGTCAGATGGACAGTTGCCGAGGCATCGTGGGAAGCGCAGACGCCCGCATCCAATCAATCGCCACGTGGCGCCCAAGGCCGCAGGCTATTAGGGCCTGCGGCGCTTCGCGCTTGCCCCTTCGCTTCTCTTCTAAGCCAAGCCCGGGCACGCCTTGGGCCCGGGGGCTACTGTCGGCGTTCTGGGAACGGGGGTCCCCAGAGTTGCCTGCCTGCGGCCTGCAGCGTGGCTCGAGTGGGGGCCCAGCGCGGCCTATCTTCATCAGCTCAGGCTCAAGACCCTCGCGAGGGGCCAAGCCTCACGGGGCAGACGACAGGAAGCTTCCTCAGGGGCAGCCTCATCAGGCAGGCTCGCGAGGAGGCGGAGAGATCAAGGCAGGGTCACCTCGCGAGGAGCCCATGACGCAAGCCATGACGATCGAGACCAGGCGGGCGCCGGCCTGCACAGTGTCCTTGTTTCCCCTTCGGTGCAAAGGGGGCAAGCACAGGCCAAGGCATCGGGCAAAGTTTACCGTTCCGGTGCAACGAGACCAAGATCAGCAGAGCGGCAGGACGGAGGTCACCGTGGAGCCCAAGACGGCGTCATCACCAGTGCTTTTGGCAGCCGAAGACCACCTTTGGTCAGGATAACTTGTACTAGATGTTCCCCTTCAAAATGGCCAATTATTGGCGCCCTTCCCGCTCATTATTTGGGGAGAGGCCTAGGGCCTCTATAAATAGAGCTAGCCACCACAGAGTATAGGGGGGATCTAATCGGATCGAATCCGACCAGATCTGGTAGAGCCTTAGAAAAGAGAGAGAGAGAGAGGCGATCGAACTCACCCAACAGTTAATCGCATCAGTCAAGAACACCTCTCGCAGGGCTATTCTTCCCCTATACTGTTCATCATCAGCCCTGAGGCAATCCACCACACCACACTGGAGTAGGGTATTACACCACAACGGTGGCCCGAACCAGTATAAATCTCGTGTCCTTTGTGTTGTTCGTCGTTTCCAGCTTAGATCACACGAGGAGATCGGACGTAGATCGGTAGGGGAGAGATCTCCGCACGCACCCCAGAGTTCGAACCTTAAGGGTCTACCGAAACCCAAAATCCGACAAAGACGCTCCAAGCAAAACACATATCATGTGGTGAATAAAAATATAGCTCCAAGTAAGGAAGTAGACGAAAGAGGGGATGCCTTCCAGGGCATCCCCAAGCTTTGACTTTTTGGTGTCCTTGGATTATCTTGGGGGTGCCATGGGCATCCCCAAGCTTAGGCTCTTTCCACTCCTTGTTCCATAATCCATCAAAAGATTTTACCCAAAACTTGAAAACTTCACAACACAAAACTCAATAGAAATCTGATGAGCTCCGTTAGAGAAAGAAAACAAAAGACCACTTCAAGGTACTGTAATGAACTCATTATTTATTTATATTGGTGTTAAACCTACTGTATTCCAACTTCTCTATGGATTATAAACTATTTTACAAGCCATAGATTCATCAAAAAAGCAAACAACACACAAAAAACAGAATCTGTCACAAACAGAACAGTCTGTAGTAATATGTAACTAAAGCAAAGCTCTAGAACTCCAAAAACTCTACCAAAATAGGAAGACCTATAAAATTTGTTTATTGATCAGCAGCAATTGGAATCAGTATTTTATCACGTTCTGGTGATTTTTAACAATTCGGGCACTGAGCGCAAAGTTTCTGGAAATTACAGCAAGATCAAATAACTATCATCCAAGAAGATCCTATAGGTCTAACTTGGCACAAACACTAATTCAAATACAAAACCACATCTAAACAGAAGGTAGATGGATTATTTATTCCTAAACAGAAGAAAAAACAAAAAAAACAAAAAATAAAATTGGGTTGCCTCCCAACAAGCGCTATCATTTAACACCCCTAGCTAGGCATAAAAGCGAGGATAGATCTAGGTTGTGCCGTAGTAATAAGATAGATCGGTGAAACTCATTTCGTATTCTCTACGTTCGGCAGCAAGTTTTCTTTGAGGCAAGCAAAAGTAATCAAAAGGGATAAATTTAATAGGACAGAAGTCCCCAAGATCAATTTTAGGAGGTATAGGTTCCTCTATCGGCCCTTCGTATTGCACAACCAATTCATCATTATAAGCATTCTTTTGACAGAACCTTGTGAGCCTAAACTCAAGAGAGCATCCTAGCTCATTGTTTTGAATAGCCAAATCATCATTAAGTTCAGAGATTCTATCAATTAAAATATTGGTAGGCACCTTTTTTCTAAGGTTAAAGCAACATAGTCAAGAGATTGAAAGCGCATAATTTCTTCTTGATCAAAGAGGATAGATTCTATGGGAGGACGACCAGCGCCCACCCTATAGTGCGCAAAGATTTCTTTGGCTTCTTTTATTATAAATCTGAATTCATGAGCCAAAAACATAGTAGCGGCACGCTTAACAGAAGAATGCTCGATATTAGAAAATTCTTTGTATAGATGGGTGCATATGCATAAATTGCCTTTCAAGTTCAACGATAAGCATGGCAATAGCATCCGCAAGACTACTAGTTCTATGGAGAATAGAACCGCCCATAGAGGGCAAAGCACCGACACAAGTAAAGAAATCTTGAATAACTCCTTTTTCAATAATATTACCACTACCGATTCGAAATCTTTTTGTATGATAGGTAGGGGGTTCTTCAGCAGGAGCATCAGAATTTTCTATGATATTGTTATCGCCCATATCGGCGATAACTTCCCCAATTTCGGACATAGCGACAAACAAGCAATCCAACACACGAGCAAACAAAAGGCAAGCGAGAAAAAGGCAAACGAAAAAAGAGAAGGAGATTGGGAAAGAGTGGGCAAATAAAACGGCAAAGGTGAAGTGGGGGAGAGGAAAACGAGAGGAAAATGGCAACTAATGTAATGCGGGAGATAGGGATTAAGATGGGTACTTGGTATGTTGACTTTTGCGCAGACTCCCAGGCAACGGCGCCAGAAATTCTTCTTGCTACCTCTTGAGCACTGCGTTGGATTTCCCCGAAGAGGAGAGGATGATGCAGCAAAGTAGCGTAAGTATTTCCCCAGTTTTTAAGAACCAAGGTATCAATCCAGTAGGAGGCTACACGCAAGTCCCTTGTACCTACACAAAACAATAGCTCAACGCAATCAATGCGATTAGGGGTTGTCAATCCCTTCACGGTCACTTACGGGAGTGAGATCTGATAGAGATGATAGATAATATTTTTGGTATAGAGATGCAAAGTGAAAAGTAAAAGGCAAAGTAAGAAAAGCAAAGCAACAATAAAGTGATGGAGATTGATATGATGAGAATAGACCCTGGGGCCATAGGTTTCACTAGTGGCTTCTCTCAAGAGCATAAGTATTCTACGGTGGGTGAACAAATTACTGTTGACCAATTGACAGAATTGAGCATAGTTATGAGAATATCTAGGTATGATCATGTATATAGGCATCACGTCCGACAAGTAGACCGACTCCTGCCTGCATCTACTACTATTACTCCACTCATCGACCGCTATCCAGCATGCATCTAGAGTATTAAATTAAAAACAGAGTAACGCCTTAAGCAAGATGACATGATGTAGAGGGATAGTTTCATGCAATATGATAAAAAAAACCCATCTTGTTATCCTCGATGAAAACAATACAATACGTGCCTTGCTGCCCCTTCTGTCACTGAGAAAGGACACCACAAGATTGAACCCAAAGCTAAGCACTTCTCCCATGGCAAGAAAAACCAATCTAGTAGGCCAAACCAAACTGATAATTTGAAGAGACTTGCAAAGATAACAAACCATACATAAAAGAATTCAGAGAAGATTCAAATATTATTCATAGATAGACTTGATCATAAACCCACAATTCATCGGTCTCAACAAACACACCGCAAAAAGAAGATTACATCGAATAGATCTCCACGAGAGAGGGAGAGAACATTGTATTGAGATCCAAAAAGAGAGAAGAAGCCATCTAGCTAATAACTATGGACCCGAAGGTCTGAGGTAAACTACTCACACTTCATCGGAGAGGCTATGATGATGTAGAAGCCCTCCATGATGACGGCCCTCTCCGGCGGAGCTCCGGAACAGGCCCTGACGGTGTCCTGGACTAGGGGGTACTCACCACGTCATCTCTCGATCTGTTAGATTGGGCCGAGGACCCCCATGGTCGTATACTCATGGGCCAGTGCGGACAGCTGCCGCATACAAGGAAGATTCCACAAGACTTGGCGATCAAGACAAGGACTCCTCCCCACCGGCGTATTCGGCTAGGACTCTTGTTATCCTAGGCCTCTCGTGCATTATATAAACCGAGGCCAGGCTAGTCGATAGATGAGAGAGAACAACAATCATAACATAGGATAGCTTCTAGGGTTTAGCCTCTCTGATCTCGTGGTAGATCTACTCTTTTACTACCCATATCATCAATATTAATCAAGCATGAGTAGGGTTTTACCTCCATAGAGAGGGCCCGAACCTGGGTAAAAACATCGTGTCCCTTGTCTCCTGTTACCATCCGCCTAGGCGCAGTTCGGGACCCCTACCCGAGATCCACGGTTTGACACCGACATTGGTGCTTTCATTGAGAGTTCCGTGTGTGTTCGGCAAAAGGTCGATGGCTCGCTGCAGATCGATTGCGACTTGACATCTTCGTCACCAGCTCATTGGTCACCTTGGTTCGACCAAAGATGCGCCCTACCTCCGATCGTCATGTTCGGATGAGGGCCTTCATCAACATCAGCTCCGATCTCTATCAAGATCATGGAGGAATCATCCGAGGAGCAGGGGCTCAACGTCAACATTGCCCTCGGCGACCATCTTTTTTTTACGGACAGCAAACTTGTATCCGCCATCACCGCCTCCTCGAGCGTCGGTTTGACGATTGCTTCGGTGGAATAGTGCGGAATTACGTCTACAATAGCCACGCTAAATTTCTTCGAGTTCCGATGGAGGAATCTCCGACAATCTACGATATACCGAAGCCCTGTCAAATCTGGATGAGAATCTGGACGAGTTTAGGGCGTGGTGTCCAGCTTCTAGCTCGGACCTCCTTTGGAAGATCCAACCGTTGATCCACTGCGGAATTCCTATATCTACCACCCCTCAAAATTTCAGCTAGATCCGACCGTCCAAACTCCGGGAACCTTCCGATTAGTGCATCACTTTTCGGATCTGTTTTCTGCGCGAAAACAAATCCAACCCGAGTTCGTCCTTTTTAGGAACGGGATTTCAGACATCCTTTTTGAAGGAAGTTTTGTATGGGGTATTGTGTTTTGTTCCCGAACACATCCCACTAACTTTAAACATGATCTTCAAAATCATGCTGGTGTCAAACAAGTCCGGCAATATTGCTCCACGGCTGCCGACCTGCGCTAGACACGTCGTCACTTTGTTGAGCCGAGCTCAACTTCTTTGGATCATAATCTCGGCGAGCCGAACAAGAGTCCGACATCGCGAATGATAAATCATCACCAACATCGCCGCCCCACGGATTACATGGAGCGGGCATACCGGCATCGCCGCACGGTCGCTTCATCAAGCTGGCATCGACCACGTCACGACCTGCATCGGCAGGGCCGCACTATTGCTTCTTCAAGCTGGTGTCCATCACACCGACCTACTTTGACATCTCAGCTGGACTGGGGGCTTCTCCATCTCTTCATCAACCTACTCCGGACACTTCGGCGTCACTAGCCGACCAACTCCGTCACGTTAGCTGGACCGAGGGCTTTGCCTTGGTGAGCCAACCTTTGCCAGCATTGCCATGCCGTCGTTTTATCGCCCATCAGGCAATGGGTGCGCGGATCGAGTCCCAATTTTGGGAATCACCTTCCTTCGGATTGCTACAACAAATAAACCAGGTGCTATTAATCCCAGTATTTTTTGCTTGTTTGGGTTCATTTTTCCCAAGGAACTATTACTCTGGTTTGTCCATCATATGTACACAGGTCTATCAAATGGTGGCCACATTAACGACAGTCGCATGATGGTTCGGTCAGTTTCCGTACATAGTCCGGCGAACGCCGCATCCGGAGCTCGGACCGACCTGTGAATTCAGGCTTTGCCATGCCTTTACCGCATCATGCCGACGTCCTGCATCGACATTGACTTTGGCGCCAGGCCATATTTCCTTTATTACTCACTTTGCATAAATTATTTATTATGCAACGATTTTTTTATTATCATTATTACTATTATCTCCGGATTGCACCATTTTTTGTGCACAGGAAAATGTTCCGGGGACTTCAGCGTCACTCTGCCGGTCTGCATTGACCGTGCTATGTCACCACTTCGGCGTGTCGAGCTCTCCGCTCCGCCACCTCGGGACCGGCTTGGGGGATGGAACCTTGTCCCGTATCAAGCTCGGATCGCATCATCAATACCGAACACATTAACCAGCTAAGTCGCTTTCATGCTCAAAGCTTTAATTTCTAACTTGTGTTCGGTTCGACCAAGCATTATACTTTTTTGGAAAAATGTTGCTTGTAAAAAAATTTCTTGTCCAAACTTTGTTTGTGACGCATAAATTCAAATACCCAATTCATATGGGGTCTTCCTTCATGAAGCTTTTCCTCTTGCATATGATTATACTTGTACGGCTTCGTTCCTTGTTCGTGTATTACGCCACAATATGCACCATATTGACTTAAGCGATTTGCAAGCTGGGTTGCCTCGCTCTGTGTTTACCCCTCGTTCCTGATTGTTCGGCTAGGGAGTAAAGGAGCACCACTGCGATTGTCACGATCGGGTCATCCGAGCGGACCTCGGCTGGTGAAGCCGAAAGCTAAGCGCTCTTATAGTTTTCAATGATGGTCGGCACAGAAGCGGAACTCGTGAGTACAAAAATCTATTGCACAAGTCTCATAATAACAATGAGCATGAAGAAAGGTATCGGTGGGGTACTATTTTCTTGAAGATGCTTCTTACACTTTGCGATAATATAGCATAAGCTCCCCGAGCGCTTTATGCATTCTGACCTTATGGCCCGATTGCTGGTTATTGGAAACACCGTCGATATTCTCGACAGATGGAGTACATAACACTTTTCGGTCCTTGACCGAAGAGGGAGAAGCCGACGGTCGGTTAAGACGCGTTTAAAGTTCGGTTGAACATAGGTATGATATAAGTACTTCGGTACATGCAATCATTCTTTTACCCAAGTCACTTGGGGGCTCTTAAATTTATATGAGCCGTTTTATGATAAGTGTTCTTCTTCTTAGTCGTTGCAAAGTTTTATTATTATTATTATTATTATTATTATTATTATTATTATTATTATTATTACTATTATTATTATTATTATTATTATTATTATTATTATTATTATTATTATTATTATTATTATTATTATTATCTATCACTCCTTTTTTCGACACGAGCGTGTGGTCACTAGCCGGGGAGCCTAATTTCTCTCTCAAAGCTACAAGAGTTTAGATTGCTAAACTGGCCTAACGAGAAGTACTCCGCCCTCGGGGTAGGAGGTTGAAGCTGTAGGCTGACCCGCTTGAAGTCTTGAGATAGGATGTATCATGTTAAAGCACGACATAAGCACTTCTTTTGCTAAGGCCAATTTTCGGATTGGCACCGAACACTTGATTTCGTTCGGACGTCAAGTTTCTACTGACGTTTTTTTGTTTTCCAAGCTTATGGCACTTTTTAAACTTTTTGTGTGTTTTTAGCACAAGTCTCGCAGTGCAACGCCGGACACCTTTAGAGATTCGGCAAAAACTTTCTCGGATATTGCTATATATGCATCGGTTTCGAATTGTGTCTTCGGTCAATAGTTGGGTTGCCCGGCTCCTACGCTTGCCTCCTACGTTCCACTTTGTTCGGCTAGGTGTGCAAAGGGAGAACCACTGCGATTGTGCTTCCAGCTCACATGGTTAAGCACCTTAGTGGAGAAAGCCCGGCCGATTTGTCACAATAAGCGTAAACTGGTCAGCGATCCGATGACGGTGTTAAACGACGGGCCATTCATAACAATGGCCGAAGTGTTTAAGGCTTGACCTCGACTGTTGCCGAAAACTACCGGGGGCTATTAACTGGCCTCCCAAACTAAATCCTCGATATTTTTCTCTCACATTGGAGCTGAGGTTTCATGATCATGCTTAGCATGACAACCCAAAGAAAGGAACCGATAGCGGAACTATTTTCTTTAGAAGACATTTCTTCTGTTAAATAGTAATATAACATATCTCTCTACGTACCTTTGTTTATAAAACCGTATGGCCAGATTGCCTTGTTTGTTGTAAATCTTTGCCATCATAAAGACTTTATAAAGTAGGAAAAACACTCCTTGGCTATTGGCCGAGGAGGTGGAAGCTGATGGTCGGTCAACAAAGTTTTGTACAATGCAGATCCGAGCATTAATGCCGTAAAGTACTTGGATACATAGAGTTATTACACATAATTAGTGATTTTACTATGGATATCAATCCTTAATTCGGCCACCCGTGCCGCATTAAGGCTCGAGAACTCTTGGGCTTGGGCTTATTATTTACAAATATTAAAGGGCACATCGATCCCCGATCTGGTGTTGCCACCCGACCAGTGTCTCGGGGCTCTTGCATTGCTGTCCAATGTAGAAAATTTTAAGTGTATCTGTCTCAAGGAGATTTTGATCCTCAAGTTGGTCGGCCGCACCCAACCTGAGTCTTGAGGACTGAGCACGCCACTTTTGTGTCCAAGTATTCTCGCGAGCTAGGACTTGATCCTCGGACTGATTTTGCAAATCAACTTTGAGTCTCGGTGACTCTGAGGATCGGTGGTCTTATGTCATCCTTCATGTGCATCTCGGGTTTTAGACCGATACCCACCTTGAGGGCTACTGGCTATGTATCTCGGCAGAGAATTTATTGCACCAATCAAAAATATTGACAAAAATCGGCCCACATTCGGGGTGGTGCACCACCTCGGAAGCAGTCCGGCATAAAGCTTGGGCGCTAGTGGCTGGCTCCATAGAGGGAATTTCCGGCATTAAGCTCGGCTAAACTCCTTCAAACTTCTTTGAACCAAGGTGATTTACAACACCTCAGATATAGTCCGGCGTTGGAGCTCGGATACATAGTCCGGCGTTGGAGCTCGGATACAGTCCGGCGTTGGAGCTCGGATACATAGTCCGGCATTGGAACTCGGATACAGTCCGGCGTTGTAGCTCGGATACATAGTCCGGCGTTGGAGCTCGGATACATTTCGGCGTTAGAGCTGGGAAGCGGTCCGGCGTTGGTGCTCGGCTGCAAAAGATACCTCGAATGTAGTCCGGCGTTGGAGCTCGGACGCAAGAGGACGCTGCCGCCCGGGAACAACTTCAAACCCGAGGTGTGGCATAAAAATAACAAGGCATTGATAAAGGCCGGAAACTTAAAGGGGCTCCTCGGATACCCGACGTGTAAACTCGTTGAATGCATTTTGGCGATCCTCAAGATCGAAGATGAGAAGATTTGTTGAACCAGTTTTCAAGACCGACGACTGAAGATGAAGAACGGTTCGGAAGAATCGAGGAGCGTCCCTAAACTTGAAGACCGGTTCAGGGGGCTACTTACGGTGTCCTGGACTAGGGGGTACTCACCACGTCATCTCCCGATCTGTTAGATTGGGCCGAGGACCCCCATGGCCGTATACTCATGGGCCAGTCCGGACAGCTGCCTCATACAAGGAAGATTCCACAAGACTTGGCGATCTAGACAAGGACTCCTCCCCACCGGCGTATTTGGCTAGGACTCTTGTTATCCTAGGCCTCTCGTGCATTATATAAACCGAGGCCAAGCTAGTCGATAGATGAGAGAGAACAACAATCATACCATAGGCTAGCTTCTAGGGTTTAGCCTCTCTGATCTCGTGGTAGATCTACTCTTGTACTACCCATATCATCAATATTAATCAAGCAGGAGTAGGGTTTTACCTCCATCGAGAGAGCCCGAACCTAGGTAAAAACATCGTGTCCCTTGTCTCCTGTTACCATCCGCCTAGACGCACAGTTCGGGACCCCCTACCCGAGATCCGCCAGTTTTGACACCGACAGGCCCCAAGATGGGATCTCGTGGATACAGAAAGTTGCGGCGGTCGAATTAGGTTTTTGGCTCCGTATTTGATCGTTTGGGGGTACGTAGGTATATATAGGAGGAAGGAGTACGTCGGTGGAGCAACAGGGGGCCCACGAGGTAGGGGGGCACGCCCTAGGGGGGCGCGCCCCCCACCCTCGTGACCGCCTATTTTGTTCCTTGGAGTAGGGTCCAAGTCTCCTGGATCACGTTCGGTGAGAAAATCACGTTCCCGAAGGTTTCTTTCCGTTTGGACTCCGTTTGATATTCTGTTTCTCCGAAACACTGAAATAGGCAAAAAAAACAGCAATTCTGGGCTGGGCCTCCGGTTAATAGGTTAGTCCCAAAATAATATAAAAGTGGAAAATAAAGCCCAATATAGTCCAAAACAGTAGATAATATAGCATGGTGCAATCAAAAATTATAAATACGTTGGAGACGTATCATGCGGCTTGAACTACGTCGGTATTTCCCCAAAGAGGAAGGGATGATGCAGCACAACTACGGTAGGGATTTCCCTCAGTGATGAGACCAAGATTATCAAACTAGTAGGAGAACCACGTAACACCACGTAAATAGCTCCTGCACACAAAGAACAAATACTTGCAACCCGACGTAAGAGAGGGGTTGTCAATCCCTCATGGGTATAAAGATAGGTAAAATTGTAGTAGATTGGATAAATAGATCTCGCGGGAACGCGAGATAAAATAAATAAATAAAAATTGCAGCAAGGTATTTTTGGGTTTTTGGATTAATAGACCGGAAAATAAAAGCAAATAAAAATAGATTTCGAAGGCAAATATAATAAAGAAGGGACCCGGGGGCCGTAGATTTCACTAGTGGCTTCTCTCTAGAAAATAGAAAACAGTGGGTAAGCGAATTACTGTTGGGCAACTGATAGAACTTCAAATAATCATGATGATATCCAAGCAATGATCATTATATAGGCATCACGTCCAAGATTAGTAGACCGACTCCTGCCTGCATCTACTACTATTACTCCACACATCGACCGCTATCCAGCATGCATCTAGTGTATTAAGTTCATGAAAAAATGGAGTAATGCAATAAGAATGATGACATGGTGTAGACAAGATCTATTTATGTAGAAATAGACACCTTCTTGTTATCCTTAATAGCAACGATACATACGTGTCGGTTCCCCTTCTGTCATTGGGATCAAGCACCGTAAGATCGAACCCATCACAAAGCACCTCTTTCCATTGCAAGATAAATAGATCAAGTTGGCCAAACAAAACCCAAATACCGGAGAAGAAATACAAGGCTATAAGCAACCATGCATATATGAGATCGAAGAAGACTCAAATAACTTTCATGGATAAAAACATAGATCTGATCATAAACTCAAAGTTCATCAGATCTCAACAAACACACTGCAAAAAAGAGTTACATCATATGGATCTCCAAGAGACCATTGTATTGAGAATCAGAGAGAGAGAGAGCCATCTAGCTACTAACTACGGACACGTAGGTCTACAATGAACTAATCACGCATCATCGGAGAGGCAACAATGAGGATGATGAACCCCTCCGTGATGGTATCTAGATTGGATCTAGTGTTTCTGGAACTTGCGGCGGCTCGAATGATTTTCATCGACTCCCCTAGGGTTTCTGGAATATTGGGGATATTAATAGAGCAAAGAGGCGGTGCGGGAGGCCATCGAGGTGGGCACAACCCACCTGGGCGCTTATCCGGCCCATTGGGTGTCTTCTGGCCAATAAAAATTCCACAAAAAGTTTTGTTGCATTTGGACTCCGTTTGTTATTGATTTCCTGCGATGTAAAAAACAAGCAGAAAACAGCAACTGGCACTGGACACTATGTCAATAGGTTAGTACCAAAAAATGATATAAAATGATTGTAAAACATCCAAGAATGATAATATAACAACATGGGACAATAAAAAATTATAGATACGTTGGAGACGTATCAGCACCCCCAAGCTTAATTCCTGCTCATCCCCGAGTAGGTAAATGATAAAAACAAAAATTTTGATGAGGAATGCTGCCTAACATGTTCATCACATATTCTTTTCTTTGTAGCATGGACATTTGTACTTTTATATGGTTCAAAGCAATAGTCTAGTTTTAACATGAGGACTTTAATACTCAAGCATATCAACAAGCAACCATGTCTTTCAAAATATCAACGCTAAAGCTAGTTATCCCTAGCCCATTATGCTCAATCATTGATCCATTCATGAAACTTGCTTGCATATTTAGCTACACCCAAGGCTCAAGTACGATCATAGTGCCCCTTAGTTGGTGCTTTATAAGAGAAGATGGAGACTCAAATAAAAAATAAAAATTGCATAAAGTAAAAGAAAGACCCTTTGTAGAGGAAAGTAGGGATTTGTAGAGGTGCCAGAGCTCAAAGCAAAAAAGATAGAGATAAAACATTTTGGGAGGCATGCTTTTCCTGTCAACGAAAACGATCAAGTAGTTCCCAATACTTTCCATGCTGGATATATCATAGGCAGTTCCCAAACAAAAAATAAATTTTATTCCTTTTTCCACCATACTTTCACTTTCCATGCCTAATTGTATCCACGGGTGCCTTCCATACCAACACTTTCCAAGGAATTTATTATTTGACAACATAAAGTAAATTCATTTTTCATTTCGGGACTGGGCATCCCTAATACATTTGTCGTACTCTCGTGTAATGACAAGTGAATATAAACTTATCGTGAGAATAACACATCTAGCCTGGAAATATATTAGCCACCCCCCTACCGTTTCATGGCCGGTACGAGCACACAAAACAGAAGTTTATTTTTAGATGGCACATACAAATCTGCTTAGAACGGCACGGAAATACCGCATATAGGTAGGTATAGTGGACTCATGAGGCAAAACTAGTTTAAAGGATTTGGATGCACAAGTAGTGATGATACTTACTGCAAATGAAGTCTAGCAAAAGATTGAGAAGCGCCCAACCAAGAAACAAAAAATCTCATAAGCGAGCATTAAGCATTATTAACACCGAATAATGCACCACAAGTAGGATGTAATTTCATTGCATAACTATTGACTTTCGTGCTTGCATTGGGAATCACAAACCTTAACACCAATATTCTTACTAAAGCTCAATTACTCATCAACATGACTCACATATCATATCATCATATCTCAAAACTATTACTAGGAATCAAGTTTATTTTGTCCAATGATCTTCATGAAAGTTTTTATTATATCCTCCTTGTATATCTATCACTTTGGGACTAGTTTCACATGTTGCTTTTTTTATAAGCTCAAACAAATATAAGTGAAGATCATGAGCATAATATTTCTTTCTCTCAAAATAATTTAAGTGAAGCAAGAGAGAATTTCTTATAAAATTTACTAACTCCCAAGTAAATCTAAGTTAATCATCAGAGCATTTCTTAAAAAATAACAAAGCACACCGTGCTCAAAAAGATATAAGTGAAGCACTAGAGCAATTCCATAGCTCACAAAGATTTAAGTGAAGCATAGAGAGCAATTCTAACAAGTCATAGCATAATTTTGGCTCTCTCAAATAGGTGTGTCCAGCAAGGATTCATGACTTAAAACCAAAAAGCAAAACAAGCAAAGACTCATATCATACAAGACGCTCCAAGCAAAACTCATAATATGTGACGAATAAAAATATAGCTTCGAGTAAAATACCGATGGTCGTTAGAAGAAAGAGGGGATGCAACTCGGGCATCCCCAAGCTTAGTTGCTTGCTTCTCTTTGGATAATAGCTTGGGATTCCATGGGCATCCCAAAGCTTAGGCTCTTCTTACTCCTTATTCCTTCATCCATCGTAATATCACCCAGAACTTGAAAACTTCAATCTCACAAAACTCAACAAAACCTTCATGAGATCCGTTAGTATAAGAAAGCAAATCACTACTATAGTATTGTTGCAAACCCATTCATATTTTATTCTTGCATTATATCTACTGTGTTACAACTTTTCTATGGAAAAAACTCTTCAAAGAAAACCATACAATCATCAAAACAAGCACACAACACAAACAAAACAGAATCTGTCAAAAACAGAACAATCTGTAGCAATCTGGGAACTTCGTATACTTCTGTAACTCAAAAAATTCTGAAAAATTAGGACAATGTGGGAAATTTGTGTATCAATCTTGTGCAAAACATTCAGAGCCAAAGCACGTTTCTATAATTTATGAAAATTATTTTTCTGAGCGCAAAAGTTTCTGTTTTTCAACAAGATCAAAGCAACTATCACCCAACATGATCCCAAAGGCTTTGCTTGGCACAAACACTAATTTAAACCACAAAAACACTTCCAACCAGAGGAATAATTGGGTATTTTATTGAAAACATCAAGAAAACCAAAAAGCAAAAAGATACAAGTTGGGTTGCCTCCCAACGAGCGCTATCGTTTTACGCCCGTAGCTAGGCATAATGCGAAAGATCTAAGTATTGTCATCCTTGTTTGTAGATCCATAAGATGCCCTCATGATTGATTGATATGGTGGCCTAATTCTTGTTCTAGGGAATTGTTCCATACCCTTCCTTAGTGGAAATTGAAATTTAATATTGCCTTCTTTCATATCAATCACGACACCAATAGTACGTTAAAACGGTCTACCAAGAATAATTGGACAAGACAGATTGCAATCAATATCAAGAACAATAAAATCTATGGGAACATAATTCCTATTTGCAAGAATAAGAAAATAATTAATTCTTCCCATAGGCTTTTTAATAGTAGAATCCGCCAAGTGCAAATTTAAAGAACATTCTTCAATATCGGTAAGACCAAGCACATCACATAAAGATTTCAGAATTGTAGAAACACGAGCACCAAAGTCACATAAAGCAAAAGACTCATAATTTTTAATCATGACTTTGAAAGTAGGTTCCCATTCATCATGTAATTTTCTAGGAATTGAAACTTCTAATTCCAACTTTTCTTCCAAAGCTTCCATCATAGCATCAACAATACGTTTAGTAAAAGCTTTATTTTGTTCATAAGCATGGGGTGAATTTATCATGGATTGCAACAAAGAAATACAATCATCAAAGAGAAACTATCATAATTAAAGTCTTTGTAGTCCAAAAGAGTGGGCACATCACCAGTTAAAGTCTTGACCTCTTCAAACCCACTTTTATCAATTTTCTCAACAAGATTTTCACCCTCCGAATTATCGGGACGCCTTCTAGCTAAAGGTTACTCTTATTCAGTCCTTTTATTATCAATCTTAATTTTACTAAACAAAGAATCAATAGAGGAAACACCAATAATTTTAAGATCTTCATCACTTTTATGAAAGCAATCACTAGAAAACGCTTTTTCTAAAAATTCTCTTCTAGCTCTAAGCAGAGCGGTTCTTTCTTACTTTCATCCATAGAAACATAAAGAGATTTAATTTATTCCTCAACCTTAGGCACAAAATTTTTCATCTTGAGATTTTCTACATCATGAGAAATTATATCAATACTTCTAGACAAATCATCAATCTTATTCATCTTTTATTCTATTGTAGCATTGAAATTTTTTGAGTATTGATAAATCCTTTAATATTATTCTCAAGATCAAAGGTGTTCCTATTGTTATAAGAAGGATTACCATAGGAATTACCATAATTATTAGTGGAATTACTAGGAAAAGGCCTAGGATTAAAATTACCTCTATAAGCATTGTTCTTGAAATTGTTTTGCGAGATAAAGTTCACATCTATGGCATCACTATTTTGCTCAATCAAAGTAGACAAAGGCACATCATTAAATCAATAGGAGCACTTTTATTAGCAACCAATTTCATAACAGAATCAACTTTTTCACTCAAAGAAGAAATTTCTTCAACCGAATTAACTTTTTTACTAGTAGGAGCTATTTCGGTATGCCATTGTGAATACTTTGCCATAATATTATCAAGTAATTTGATGGCTTCACCCAAAGTAATTTCCAAAAAAGTACCACCCACGGCGGAATCTAAAACATTACAAGAAACAAAATTCAACCCCGCATAAAAAATTTGTATGATCATCCAAAGATTTAACCCATGAGTTGGGCAATTCCTTAGCATCAATTTCATCCTTTGCTAAGATTGTGCAATATGCTGATGTTCAAGTTGCTTGAAATTCATGATTTGGGTTCTAAGGGAAATAATTTTCACGGACGGAAAATATTTAGTAATAAAAGCATCCTTGCACTTATCCCAAGAATTGATACTATTGCGAGGCAAAGAAGAAACCAATTTTTTGCATGATCTCGCATAGAAAACGGAAATAATTTCAACTTCACAACATCATTGTCCACATATTTTTTCTTTTGCATATCGCATAATTCCATGAATGTGTTAAGATGGGACGTGACATCCTCATTAGGAGTACCGGAAAATTGATCTTTCATAACAAGATTCAGCAAAGCAGTATTAATATCACAAGACTCCGCACTAGTGGCGGGAGGATCAATCGGAGTGCTAATAAAATCATTGTTGTTGGTATTTGAGAAATCACACAACTTGGTGTTCTCTTGCGTCATTGTGACTATGCAACAAGATTGCACTAAAAAACAGATCTGACGAGAAAACGACGAACGGAAAAGAGGGCGAATAAAACATCAAATTTTTGTGAAGTGGGGGAGAGGAAAAATGAGAGGCAAATGGCAAATAATGTAAATTGCAAGGAGATGAGATTGTCATTAGGAACCTGGTAGATGTTGATGATGTCTCCCCGGCAACGGCGCCAGAAATTGGCGAGTTGACGGGAGACTATCTTGACGTGATCCTCCCCGGCAACGGCGCCAGAAATTCCTTTTGATGCGGCATGAACTATGTTGGTATTTCCCCAACGAGGAAGGGATGATGCAGCATAGCTGCGGTAAGTATTTCCCTCAGTGATGAGACCAAGGTTATCGAACCAGTAGGAGAACCACGCAACACCACGTAAACAGCTCCTGCACACAAAGAATAAATACTTGCAACCCAACGTAAGAGAGGGGTTGTCAATCCCTCACGGGTAAAAAGATAGGTAAAATTGTAGCAGATTGGATAAATAGATCTCGTGGAACGTGAGATAAAATAAATAAATAAAAATTACAGTAAGGTATTTTTGGGTTTTTGGATTAATAGATCGGAAAATAAAAGCAAATAAAAATAGGTTGCGAAGGCAAATATAATAAATAAGAGACTCGGGGCCGTAGATTTCACTAGTGGCTTCTCTCTAGAAAAATAGCAAACGGTGGGTAAATGACTTACCGTTGGGATTATAGAACTTCAAATAATCATGAAGATATCAAGGCAATGATCATTATATAGGCATCACGTCCAAGATTAGTAGACCGACTCCTGCCTGCATCTACTACTATTACTCCACACATCGACCGCTATCCGGCATGCATCTAGTGTATTAAGTTCATGGAAAAATGGAGTAATGCAATAAGAATGATGACATGATGTAGACAAGATCTATTTATGTAGAAATAGACCCCATCTTGTTATCCTTAATAGCAACGATACATACATGTCGGTTCCCCTTCTGTCATTGGGATCAAGCACCGTCAGAGGGATGTGAATGTGGTCCGCTCGGGCCGACAGAACGACTTTCACAGGGCAAACTTAGTAGTGCTACAACACCTAGATGTGCTAGAAGATTTCGTGACACTGCACAAAGAGACCATCGCAAAGAACTACCGTGACCGTGGGCTGCATAGGACGGACACTGAAGTTATTAGAGAGCACAACTCCAATTTCTTGCGTTGGTTCAAAGAGTGAGTTCTGGCCAATCCCCCGGAAGAGGGATGTCCGGACAGAACGCTCATGTAAGCCTTAGCACATGGCCCGTCGACCAACCTCGCGACTTATCAAGCATACGATATCAACAGATTCACGTTCTACACGGAGGAGAAAGATATAAACAGTGATAACCAGAACTCAGGGGTGACGATGGAAGCCATGACCGGGAATGTAGTTGAAAGATATGACGGAAGGGTCGAAAAGATCTGGGAGCTTGACTACTCTGGATTGCATAGCGCGACGATGTTCCATGTCACATGGGCTAAGAATGTACAAAGAGAAAACCTACATTTTACTACCATGTGTAAACCCGACTCCGATAGCGGAACCTTCAACGCCACCGCCAAAAATGAGCCATGGGTACACGCCAACATGTGAGACAATTTTTCTTCATAACCGAACCGAGCAATCCCAGCCGTGTTGCCGTGAGGAGAATCAAAAGGCGCATCATCGAAATGGATGGAGTCGCCAACGAGGAAGACTACGACCAGTACAATGATCCAATAAAGGAAGATGATGCTGATGACGATGAAACATACGTCAAAAGAAGAATCAAAACTACATTACCTACGAAAGATCGTAATCCCTGGAAAAGGAAAAGTCATGACCATGGGCTCAATTATTCGACAATGAACAACAGAGGGAAGAACAAGATCAGTCTGAAGCGTCGTCGTCGCCCAAGCTGACAAACTAACATAATTTGTGTGTATCTATTTTGTATACCACCGTTAGAAGTCAAATGATGTAATATATATTATACACTAATTATTATCCGAAGGGTATACAGTGTTATTGCTCCAACAGACCAAATTAAACCCTAGCTAGAGCTATATATATACCCCTGCTATACAACTTGTACAAATGCAAATGAAAGATAAGTAAAAGAAAAATGCAAATGAAAGAAAAAGAAAAAGAAAAAGAAAAAGAAAGGAAGTTGTGGAAAATGAAATGAAATATAAAGAAAAAAAAGAAAAATAATAATGATCAGTAGCACTTTTCGGGGGAACAAGAGCTAAAGCTAACTGTCCACATAATTTTAAAACAAAAAAGTTAGCAGTAGCGCGATTTGTGCTGGGCAGCGCTATAGCTAACTTAGCTATAGTGCATTTTGCCAAGCCGCGCTATAGCTAAGTTGCCTACGGCACCCATCGAGCCACACCTATCTCTTTCCTCCCTCTCACTCTCGCTCTATTGATCCCCTTCTCTGAGCTGCCAGGCCACCGCCAATGCCACACCCACCCACGCCATCATCGATGCCGCACCCGACCCCGATGCCGGCCACTGGCCGCCCCGACACTCCCTCCCCCCATGCCGCCCCTACCCTAGGTCCACCCCCAGCCCGGCACCTCCTCCCGTGCCGGCCTCCCCCGAGCAGTCCCCTCCAATGCCCGCCGCCATCTTCTCTCCACCGGCAGGTCTCTCTCTCTCTCTCTCTCTCTCTCTCTCTCTCTCTCTCTCTCTCTCTCTGACCAAATCTGGTCTCTCTGTAGATCGAATCTAGGCGCAGATCGACGAGGAGGAGAAGGACGCCCTCAACCCCCTCTTCCCAAGCGACCCCGGCCCCGATCCCAACCCTGAGGTGCGCCACCCCCTCTTCCCTCCCTCTTCATATGCTTGTTTTCCAAATATTTCCATTTGCTATTAAAATGCTTGTTAGAGTGCTTGTTAGAGTGTTCATATTGTTGTTAAATTCTTGTTAGAGTGTTGAAATGCTTGCTGTTAAAATGAAATGCAATTGCTGTCCATTGCATTCAATTAGGAGTTGGTAGAGTATTTGGAGTTAAAATGAAATGAAATGAAATGTTGTCCATTGGAGTCCATTTGGAGTCGTTGTCCATTTGTATTTTGTTGCTAGAGTAAATGAAAATGAGTGTTCAGTTTGTTGATAGTGTAAATAAATTGAAAATGGGCATTTTATTAGGCAGATTGTAGGTATAAAATTGATCTTCTGTGTCTACAATAATGGATCTTGTGAATGCTTGACGCACAGGTGGATCACCGACGTGCTGCTCGATGACGCCGCGAGAAGATCATTGACACCACACCCGCATCCTCACAGGCAGATAGTGAGCATCCCAAAACCCACACTATATATAGCTCTGTCCATGCAGATGCTAGAGGAGAGTAATGACATGTGCATGTGGTTGTTGTGTTCCTAAAGAATGTTTGGACAGATGCTATAGAATGATAATGAGCATCCTATATTGTTGTGCTGCTATAGTTGTGCCGGACTTTGGTTGTTTGCTGGAAATGTTTTGCTGCTTTAGAATGATAGTGAGCATCCGATTGCGAGACCTATGTTTTGCCGGAAATGTTGATTCATTTCCATTCCGGCAAATTTCAGGCGCTCTATATGTGCACTTCCTAGCATATGTCATGCCGAAATTTTCCGTGAATTTCGGCATGACTTGTGCTAGAAAGTTGGACATATCGAGTGCTCGAGATTTGCCGTGGCGGGAATGAAACTACATTCAGGCAAAACAAAGGTCATTTTTTGTCATTATTCACTTTATTATATAAAGCTTGATAATTAAACAACTACGACATTGAACCCTAGGAAACATGACCGACAATGATGAGGCCGGAGGTTCTCGGTCCCAAGAAGGGTGAGTGTGAAAGCGGGCTACGAGGGTTTCCCTCTTCCCATACAAACCAATGGAGAGGGTGACGAGACCCTCACGCAGCTTGGCCAATGCAAAAATTGGCCGATCTTGTGGCCAAAAAAGTTTCTTCGTGTCAAGGTGGCCAGGAGCACACCAACGGGACCTTAGGAAGGTATGACGACAACCCCACTTACACAACTACAACCATCGTCTGTTCTACTAGGTGAGATCAAGAGGCACGAGGAAGGAGGGCCAACCGTTCCGGTGGATGATGTCATCTGCCCCATGGAAGCGGATATGGATCATGACATGGAGCAGGATGGCCCTCTCCAGTATCTCAATACCGCCTTTGACAACGAAGTAACGATGAGTCAACCATATGAATATGAGATGCATGTACCAGAGTCGGAACGTCCTCGGGACTGCAAGAAGTCTTTGTTCATGCAATCCTCGCAGGACACACCTCCAGATGTCGGTTCCACCCAAGCTCAACTAATTAGCCAGAGTCATCCAATGCTGAGCCCGACAACACTAGGGGTGATGCTCAGGAAGGGTCTAACAGACCCACCAGCACCTAAGCCCACCAAGAAGAAGTTGAGGAAGAGACCGACGAGCAAATCCAATAAAGCTGCCAATGTTGGTTCTAGCAGCCAGCCGCCTTCGCAGACCAAGGTTGACAGTGTACCGATGAAACATGTGCCATTAATCCATGTCACGGGAAAGCCAATGGTACCGGCGAATGCGCTAGCTGCCATAACAGGGAGTCTCAGGAGACTCCGTGACCATGTACTTTCAACAGATAGAAGCCTCCTTACCTCGGATGATCCAGGATACCACTTTATACGGTTCATGTGCCGAGCAATGGCAATATGTACATCCACACATGCCCCACGAACCTCTTCTTCCTGCGATTTGATTACATCTTCCAGATGTTTCAAATGAGGACACTCGATTTTGTGTTCGTCCGCCTGTATGCGTTGCACATGAACTACATAATCACGAGAGAGCAAGTCACCGTTCTTGCGGTCGTGGACCCATACTACATGCATGAGGGCTTCTTGTCAATCAACGAAGCCAACTGTCAATATGCGAGTCAGTACATCAAAGAATTCTTGGTCAGCAATAAGGACAAACAAACGATTCTCCTTTCTTATCATCCCGGGTAAGTCATCCATGGATAGCCACTATAAAACATACATCCTTTCGTGCATTTCAATAATTACTTTGCACGCATGGAGGCTAAATTGATCATGTATTTTGCGCAGCGGGGGTGTCGTGCCGTTCTCATCGTTCTTTACCCGCGTTACTCCTGCACTATATTTGGACCCGTCAAAGAACATACAGAAGAAAGATTACACACATAAAGTATGTTCTGGACAGAGCTCTCCCGGGCTTCAGCATGCGGGGTGGCTACATCCAAGGCAAAAAAAAGGCCGGGCTGTGTTTCGGCCACAAGACTGACTTCTGTTGCATCCAGCAACCGACAAGAAGTGAGAATGATGGATTCTAGATCATCCATCTAATGATGGAGTACAGAAGGGATCTGCAATCACTTTGCATGAAATCTTCATCCGATACCCATATCCAGAGATGGGCCGAAGCCTTTGGAGCCGTGCCGGATAATCGACTTCAAAATGATTTCTACCGGATCCAGTAGGAAATTGCGTCCATCATCATGAAAGACGTCCTCGAAGAGAATGGGATGTTCTATGGCGGCCCAATATCACGAGTTGACGTCCGAACCCGCATAGCCCTATAGCATCATGACATGATGCCTTTCACGAAGCTTGGGTGCACCCTCCCGGATATGGACAGATGGGAAGAGTGCACTTCTTGAAGACAATGTGTCTGTTTAGTTACTTGTTACTTTCTGTACGACGAAACTTCGAATGTCTCAGTACGACGAAACTATTAGATGTAAATGGTGCCGCACTCTAGTTAATTAGTTTCAGTACGATGAAATTTGTTAACTATGTTTACTATGCGTTGCTTCTATCTCATAATTGTTTCTCCCCCACAGGCCGACGTACCTTATGCTGCATATTATTGTTGAATTCGCTTGATGATATATATGCATCTCTGACAGGTATATCGATCAAAGATGGCGAGGAAGCGCTACGCCGTGTATGTAGGGCACGTTCCGGGTGTGTACGTGATACGTCTCCAACGTATCTATAATTTATGAAGTATTCATGCTGCTATATTATCATTATTGGATGTTTTACAATCATTTTATAGCAACTTTATATCATTTTTTGGGACTAACCTATTGACATAGTGCCTAGTGCCAGTTGTTGTTTTTTGCTTGTTTTTTACATCGCAGAAAATCAACACCAAACGGAGTCCAAACGCAGCGAAACTTTTTGGAGATTTTTTCTAGACTAGAAGACACCCGGTGGGCCAAAGAAGTATGAGAGGGGAGGTCCGAGGGGAGCACAACCCACCAGGGCACGCCTGGGGGCACAGGCGTGCCCAGGTGGGTTGTGCCCACCTTGGTGGCCTCCTGCACCGCCTCTTCGCCCTATTAATTCCCAAATATTCCAAAAACCCTCGGGATAACCCTAGATCAGAAGTTCCGCCGCTGCAAGCCTCTGTAGCCATGAAAAACCAATCAAGACTCCGTTCCAGCACCTTGTCGGAGGGGGAAATCATCACCGGTGGCCATCTTCATCATTCCGGCGGCCACCATGATGAGGAGGGAGTAGTCCACCCTCGGGGCTGAGGGTTTGTACCAGTAGCTATGTGTTTAATCTCTCTCTCGTGTTCTTGAGAAGGCACGATCTTGATGTATCGCGGGCTTTGTTAATATAGTTGGATCATATGGTGTTTTCCCCTCTCTATCTTGTTGTGATGAATTGAGTCCCTTTGAGATTTCGTTTTATCGGATTGAATACTTTTATGGATTTGAAAGCACTTGATATAGGGTATGAAACCACCTCAAAGTTATTCTTTCCGATCAATCCATTGAGCTATTCCTATAAGTGTCACAAACGGCCCTAGAGTTCGTAGTAAAATAACACCATCTTATACACATCAATCAACCCTAATGTCACCTAGATACTCCAGTGTCACCACAAGTATCTGTGGGTCAATTATACGATATCCATCAAACAACTTCAGATTCATAATATTCAATCCAACACAAAGAACCTCAAAGAGTGCCCCAAGATTCGTACCGGAGAAACAAGGATGAAAACGTGCATCAACCCCTATGCATAGATTACCCCAATGTCACCTCGGGAATCCGCGAGTTGAGTGCCAAAACATACATCAAGTGAATCAATAGAACACCCCATTGTCACCACGGGTATCCCACGCAAGACATACATCAAGTGTTCTCAAATCCATAATAGTATTCAATCCGATAATAGTGAAACCTCAAAGGTAAAACTCAATTCATCACAAGAAGGTAGAGGGGGAGAAACACTATATGATTCAACTGTAGTAACAAAGCTCGTGGTACATCAAGATCGCCAAATCAAGAACACGAGAGAGAGAGAGAGAGATCAAACACATAGCTACTGGTACATACCCTCAGCCCCGAGGGTGAACTACTCCCTCCTCGTCATGGAGACCGCCGGGATGATGAAGATGGCCACCGGTGATAGTTTCCCCCTCCGGCAGGGTGCCGAAAGGGGCTGTCGATTGGTTTTTCATGGCTAGAGGCTTGCAGCGGCGGAACTCCCGATCTGGTTTCTTTCTGAAGGTTTCTGTATTTATAGGAATTTTTGGCGTTGGAAACAAGTCAGGGGGTGCCCGAGGAGTCCACAAGCCAGGGGGCGCGCCCTGAGGGCTTGTGGGCTCCTCGAGACTCTTCTGGTCCAGCTCCAGTGCTTCGGGGGCCTCTTTCGGTCCATAAAAAATCACCATAAATTTCCAGCCCATTCCGAGAACTTTTCTTTCTGCACAAAAAAAAACGACACCACGGAAGTTCTGCTGAAAACAGCGTCAGTCCAGGTTAGTTCTAATAAAATCATACCAAAACCATATAAAATTGTTGAAAACATGACATGAATACTTCATAAATTATAGATACGTTGGAGACGTATCAGCATCCCCAAACTTAATTCTTGCTTGTCCTCGAGTAGGTAAATGATAAAAGAAAGAATTTATGAAGTGCGGACGCTACCTAGCATATTTATCAATGCAATCTTCTTTAATGTGGCATGAATGTTCAGATCCATAAGATTCAAAACAAAAGTTTAATATTGACATAAAAACAATAATACTTCAAGCATACTAATAAAGCAATTATGTCTTCTCAAAATATCATAGCCAAAGAAAGTCATCTGTACAAAATCGTATAGTCTGGCTATGCTCCATATTCGTCACACAAAGTATTTAATCATGCACAACCCCGATGACAAGCCAAGCAATTGTTTCATACTTTTAATGTTCTCAAGCTTTTTCAACTTTCACGCAATACATGAGCGTGAGCCATGGATATAGCACTATAGGTAATATGTTGGTTGTGGAAAAGACAAAAAGAAGGAGACAGTCTCACATGAACTAGGTGTATTAACGGGCTATGGAGATGCCCATCAATATATATCAATGTGAGTGAGTAGGGATTGCCATACAACGGATGCACTAGAGCTATAAGTGTATGAAAGATCAAAAGAAAACTAAGTGGGTGTGCATCCAACTTGCTTGCCCATGAAGACCTATGGCAATTTGAGGAAGCCAATCATTGGAACATACAAGCCAAGTTCTATAATGAAAAATTCCCACTATTATATGAAAGTGACAACATAGAAGACTCTCTATCATGAAGATCATGGTGCTACTTTGAAGCACAAGTGTGGAAAAGGACAGTAGCATTGTCCCTTCTCTCTTTTTCTCTCTTTTTTTCTTTTTTTGTTTGGGCTCTTTGGCCTCTCTTTTTATTTTGGGCTCTTTGGCCACTTTTTATTTTTTAAGTCCGAAGTCTCATCCCAACTTGTGAGGGAATCATAGCCTCCATCATCCTTTCCTCACATGGGCAATGCTCTAATAATGATGATCATCACACTTTTACTTACTTACAACTCAAGAATTACAACTCGATACTAGACCAAAGATATGACTCTATGTGAATGCCTCCAGCGGTGTACCGGGGCGTGCAATGATCAAGAGTGACATGTATAAAAATATGAACGATGGTCAAGCCACAAATACTATGCCAACTACATGATCTTACAAAGCAATATGACAATGATGGTATGTGTCATAATAAACGGAACGGTGGAAGTTGCATGGCAATATATCTCGGAATGGCTATGGAAATTCCATAATAGGTAGGTATGGTGGCTGTTTTGAGGAAGGGTAAAAGGTGGGTTTAATGCACCGGCAAAATTTGCGCGGTACTAGAGAGGCTAGCAATGTTCAAAGGGTGAGAGTGCGTATAATCCATGGACTCAACATTAGTCATAAAGAACTCACATACTTATTGCAAAAATTTATTAGCTATCGAAACAAAGTACTAGACGCATGCTCCTAGGGGGGTAGATTGGTAGGAAAAAACCATCGCTCATCCACGACCGCCACTCATAAGGAAGACAATAAAAAAATAAATCATGCTCCGACTTCATCACATAATGGTTCACCATACGTGCATGCTACAGGAATCACAAATTTTAACACAAGTATTTCTACCAATCCATAATTACTCACTAGCATGACTCTAATATCACCATCTTTATATCTCAAAACAAATGCAAGGAATCAAACTTCTCACATATTCAATGCTCTTTATGAAAGTTTTTATTATATCCCTTTGGATACCCAACACCTTAGAAATAAATTCATAACCTAAGCAAATTGCCATACTATTTATAAGACTCTCAAAATAATATAAGTGAAGCACGAGAGTAAATGACAAACTACTCCAAAAAGATATAAGTGAAGATCAATGAGTAGTCAAATAATTATGTAGCTATGTGAGGACTCTCTCTCATTAAAAAATTTCAGATCTTAATATTTTATTCAAACAGCAAGCAAAACAAAATAAAATGGCATTCCAAGGATAGCACATGTCATGTGAAGAAGCAAAAACTTAGGCTCAACCATAACTGGTCGATCATTGTTGAAGAAGAAAGGTGGGATGCCAACCGGGGCATCCCCAAGCTTAGATGCTTGAGACCTCTTGAAATATTATTTTGGTATGCCTTGGGCATCCCCAATATTGAGCTCTTGTGTCTCCTTAATTCTTTTTGTATCATAGTTTCTCGGAATTTTAAAAACTTCATCCACACAAAACTCAACAAGAACTCGTGAGATAAATTAGTATAAATCAATGCATAACCTTATCATTCTCTACTGTAGAAAATCACTAAAATTATTATTTAACATTGCATACTAAATTCCTCTACATATTTAATACTCCCATCCTCAAATAGAATCATTAAACACGCAAACAGATGCAAACAATGCTAACATAACAGCAATCTATCTAAACAGGACAGTCTGTAAAGAATGCAAGAGGAATCATACTTCCCTAACTCCAAAAATTCTGAAATAATTATCACATTGTAGAGGATTTATCATTCCATATTGTTTCAAAATTTCAAGCTTTTATCACATTCTGACTTTTCTAGGGAATTTTTGCAATAGCGACAAACTTTCTGTTTTGAAACATCAACTCCTATACTTGCAAATTGTGCATGGTGAAGGCTATCCTTGATAGTTTTATTGAAATAAAATATACAAAACATTATTATAAATAAAAGCAAGTAAATACTAATAAAATAAAATGGCACTTCAAGCAAAACTCATATCATGTGAGGAATAAAAATATAGCTCCGAGCGGGGTTACCGATAATGTTGAAGACGAAAGAGGGGATGCCTTCCGGGGCATCCCCAAGCTTAGTTGCTTGATCTTCCTTGAATATTACCTTGGGGTGCCTTGGACATCCCCAAGATTAGGGTCTTGACACTCCTTATTCTCCTCATATCAATGTCTCACCAAAAATTGAAAACTCCAATCACACTAAACTCAACAGAAAACTCGTAAGCTTCGTTATTATAATAAAGCAAATCACCACTTAGGTAATGTTGTGAACTCATTCTAAATTTATATTGGTGTTATCTATACTGTATTCAAACTTCTGCATGGTTCATACCCTCCGATACTAGCCATAGATTCATTACAATAAGCAAACAACACAATGAAAACAAAATCTGTCAAAAACAGAACAGTCTGTAGTAATCTAGAAACTTCGTATACTTTTATAACTCCAAAAATTATGAAAAATTAGGACAACCTAGGAATTTTTTATATAAATCTTCTGTAAAAAATCAGATCAAAATCACGCTTCTATGAATTTCTAAAATTCTGACAATGAGCAAAAAAGTTTGTGTTTTTCAGCAAGATCAAATCAACTATCACCATAGACCATCCCAAAGGTCGTACTTGGCTCAAACACTAACCAAAACACTAAAACACAATTACTACAGAAGTAATTTTGTGTATTTATTTTAAAAAAAGCAAAAATAAGAAACATAAAGTAAAATTGGGCTGCCTCCCGACAAGTACTATTGTTTAACGCCCCTAGCTAGGCATGATGATTTCAATGATGCTCACATAAAACATAAGAACTGAAACATAACGGGAGCATCATGAAGCATATCACTAGCACATTTAAGTCTAACCCACTTCCTATGCATAGGGATTTTGTGAGCAAACAATTTATGGGAACAAGAATCAACTAGCATAGGAAGGCAAAACAAGCATAACTTAAAGATTTTCAACACATAGAGAGGAAACTTGATATTATTGCAATATGTAAAGGCATATATTCCTCTCTCATAATTATTTTCAGTAGAATCATGAATGAATTCAACAATATAATTATCATGAGATACATAATCCAATTGAAAATTAAAATCATGATGACAAGTTCATGGTTATCATTATTCTTTATAGCATATTCTCATAATCAATTGGAACCTCTTCCAAAATAGTGGATTCATCACTAAATAAAGTCATGACCTCTCCGAATCCACTTTAGCCATTGTAATCATAAAAAGTAGGAGGCATGCTATCATCACAATGAATTTGCTCAACATAACTTGGGGGAGAAAAAATATCATCTTTATCAAACATAGCATCCCCAAGCTTGTGGCTTTGCATATCATTAGCATCATGGATATTCAAGAAATTCATACTAACAACATTGCAATCATGCTCGTCATTCAAAGATTTAGTGCTAAACATTTTATTAACTTCTTCTTCTAACACTTGAGCACAATTTTCCTTTACATCATTTTCACGAAAGACATTAAAAAGATGAAGCATATGAGGCAACCTTAATTAATTTTTTGTAGTTTTCTTTTATAAATTAAACTAGTGATAAAACAAGAAACTAAAAGATTCAATTGAAAGATCTAAAGATATACCTTCAAGCACTAACCTCCCCGTCAACGGCGCCAGAAAAGAGGTTGATGTCTACTACGCAACTTTATCCTTGTAGACGTTGTTGGGCCTCCAAGTGCAGAGTTTTGTAGGACAGCGGCAAATTTCCTGCAAGTGGAAGGCCTAAGGTTTATCAATCCGTGGGAGGCATAGGATGAAGATGGTCTCTCTCAAACAACCCTACAACAAAATAACAAAGGGTCTCTTGTGTACCCAACACACCTGAGGGAGTCCTGGATTAGGGGGTGTCCGGATAGCCGAACTATCACCGTTGGCCGGACTCCTGGACTATGAAGATACAAGATTGAAGACTTCGTCCCGTGTCCGGATGGGACTTTCCTTGGCGTGGAAGGCAAGCTTGGCGATACGGATATGTAGATCTCCTACCATTGTAACCTACTCTGTGTAACCCTAACCCTATCCGGTGTCTATATAAACCGGAGGGTTTTAGTCCGTAGGACGAACAACAATCATACCATAGGCTAGCTTCTAGGGTTTAGCCTCCTTGATCTCGTGGTAGATCTACTCTTGTACTACCCATATCATCAATATTAGTCAAGCAGGAGTAGGGTATTACATCCATCAAGAGGGCTCGAACCTGGGTAAAAACATCGTGTCCCTTGTCTCCTGTTACCATCCGCCTAGGCGCACGATTCAGGACCCCCTACCGAGATCCGCGGTTTGACACCGACATTGGTGCTTTCATTGAGAGTTCCTCGTGCCGTCGCCGTCAGGAAGGATGCATCATCCCGTCTTTAAAGACGATACTATCGCCAAAGGAGCCTTGGCCACTGGTCAGACTCTTCGGCTAGGTGGTTTTGTTATGACCGCCAGTTGGGCCACCGCGCGATGATGACTTCTCGAGTCATCGAAACCAATCTTCATGTTAACTCGGAACTTGCCGAGCAATTAGATCCGATTGAGCTCTCCTTCGTAAACGAGCTCTTGGATCGCATCGCCGCCCTGGGAGTCGCCACAGACTATGACCAGATCGGGCCTAAAACCGATCTGAGAGAGATCAACTCTCCCAAGGCTACCCATCATGTTGCTGTGATAGAGGAGCAATACGGCGATTCTTCTTCTATCTTAAGGACTAGCTACGTCCGGATTCCGCGATCCCTCCATGCCGGATTACCGCAGAGGGATGGATGTCGATCAAGCCCTGAACTCAAAGTCAGGCGGCGGGTTGGATTCATTGGATAGCATTCAAAAATCCAAACTTCCAAGTTCGGAAACTTCTCGGCCCCTGAGTCTTAATTTGTACGGGGTTCCGGATCTAGTTCCACCCGCCCACCCAAACATTAGCGATCTATCCCGAATTCGGCAAGAGCCCGCTGAAACATTACATCATTCTTGGGCCATATTCCTCCTGGTTACGGACAGGATAAAGGACTGCCGAGAGGAGGGCGCAATCTCACTTTTGCAATAATTGCACGGACAAGGGAATCCTAAGCGCCATAAGTCGCGCGAAATTACACCTTTGCTGACTTGGTGACCATAGTACAAAAATCTTGTGCGATGGAGAGTGCTTGGAAAACCGGAAGTAAATTTTGGGATAATCCGCCCTGAATACATCCCTAGTCCGAAATAAAAGGGTGCATCATCACCAAGCACCTGGTCAAACATCAAAAACAAAACCCCTAAAGTGCGGAACCGTCTTGGAGGGTTTGCTAAGCGGACCTGCAAAATTCATAGCACGAGGCGCCACTCCAACTCATAGCCTTCGAGCATGTTGGATACTACGGCAGGTGGCCAAAAGTGGCGAAGAGCTTCTAGCCTCAGAATCCCAGCCCAGCAACACCAGTACGGTATTAACAGTCTTCGAGACTTTCGCATCAAATAATATGCGGAAACGAACACTCCGCAACCTTGCCGAAGTCTACCAAGTAGCAACAATAAATCCATGGAGTGACACGGCTATTACCTTTAATGCCGTGTGTGAACCCAAATTCGAACAGCCCGAGCACCGGCCGCATTGGTGCTCGATCCAACGATGGGCGGCTTTCGCCTTACTAAGGTACTCATGGATGGAGGCAGCGGACTAAACCTCATCTATGAGGAAACCCTCCGAAAAATGGAAATAGACTGGAACCGCATTGAGCGAAGCAGCACAACCTTTAGAGGAATAATCCCTAGCCGGGAAGCATGCTGCACAGGAAAAATCACACTGGACGTAGTGTTCGGCTCGCCGGACAATTACAGGTCCGAGGAGGTCACATTTCAAGTGGCTCCGTTCAGCAGCGGATATCACGCTTTATTAGGGCGAGAGGCATTCACAATTTTTCAAGCCATACCCCATTATGGGTACATGAAGATTGAAATGCCCGTACCTAACGGAATCATCACTCTCGCTAGTGATCCGAACATAGCACTCCGCGCCGAAAACAAGACAGCCGCACTAGCCCTCGAGGCACTATCGGAAGCCCTAGCGGCCGAGGAACTCACTGCGATGCGCTCCATGGTGAACAGGGACGATGTGATACTTGATAAAAGATCCAAGTCCACCTCTTTTAAACCAACGGATGAAATAGTCAAATTCCAAGTCCACCCAACGGACCCTGCAAAGACGGCCTCCATTGGGGCACAATTAAACCCTGGTGTAGACGCTGCACTACGAGAATTTCTACGAGAAAACTGGGACATTTTTCCGCACCCTTCGGACATGCCAGAATCCCGCCGACTGGCCGAGCACAGCCTAAATATCCTAAAAGTTCAAGCCATCAAACAGGCTCTTGACGCTTTTTGAACCCAAGAGACAGGCCATGGGAGGAGCTAGCCAAACTTACGAAGCGGATTCATCGAGATATAAAACATCCGGGGTGGCTAGCAAATCTGGTGATGGTACCAAGAAGGATAAATCTGGCGCCTATGTGTTGATTTCAAAGACCTTAATAAGGCTTGCCCAAAGGATCCCTTCCCCCTCCCTCGCATTGATCAAATTATCGATGCTACAGCAGGACACGACTCATTGTGCTTCCTCGACGCGTACTCCGGCTACCACCAAATCAAGATGGCGGAGCCGGACCAAGCAGCAACGGCATTCATCACTCCATACGGCCCATTCTGCTTCAACACAATGCCCTTCGGGCTCAAAAACGCCGGCGCAACATATCAGCGCATGATTCAAACATGTCTGGCAAACCAGATCGGTAAAACAGTGGAAGCATATGTAGATGACGTGGTCGTCAAATCCAAGCATGTCGAAACTCTAGTAGACGACTTGGGGCTCCCATTCGACAATCTCCGAAAATATGACATTAAGCTCAATCCGGAAAAATGCGTCTTCGGCGTTCCAGCCGGAAAGCTCCTGGGCTTCATTGTGTCCGATAGAGGAATTGAAGCAAACCCAGCCAAGATCCGAGCTCTGTCACAATTGGATATTCCAAAAGACCTCAAACAAATACAAAACTTGACTGGATACGTAGCGGCTCTAAGCCGCTTTATTTCCCGTTTGGGAGAAAAGGCGTTACCCCTTTACCGCCTCCTCCGACGCACCGAACACTTCGAGTGGACGGATGCCGCCACGGCCGGACTCGAAGAAATAAAGGCCATATTGGCAACAAATCCGGTCCTGGCCGTGCCCAACGTGGGTGAACCAATGCTATTATATATCGCCGCAACACATCAAGTTGTCAGAGTGGTGCTCGTCGTCGAACGAGAAACGGACGGAGACCGGTTCCCTCTTCAAAAACCTGTTTACTATGTGTCCCTTGTCCTAACTCCATGCAAGTCCGGTACCCACATTATCAAAAGATAGCATATCACGGTGTTCATGGCATCCGGAAGCTGCGACACTACTTTCAAGAGTGTTCGATAACGGTAGCCTCTGAAGTACCTCTTAACGACATTATAAACAACCACGACGCGATGGGCCGGATTGCTAAATGGGCCATAGAGCTCCTTCCATTCGACATAACCTATAAGCCACGACGAGCTATTAAGTCGCAGGTTTTGGCCAACCGTGGCGAATGGACGGCCGAACTCCCTAAAAGTGCGGCGCATACTCCAATTGGATCATGCACTTTGACGGCTCCAAAATGTTGGCGGCACGGGGCTGGCGTCGTCTGGCGTCCCCAACCGGGGACAGGTACAATCGTCCTTGAGATAATGTATCGGACTCCAACAACGCAACCGAATCGAGGCCCTTACGCACGGCCTCCGGATGGTAGTCTCCATGGGCATTAAACGCCTAGAGGTGCGCGGGGACTGGATCCTCGCGATATCTCAAATAAACGGAGACTTTGATGCCAAAGATCCGAAAATGGCAGCGTACCGCAATGCGGTCCTAAAAATGTCGGCCGACGGTTGAAGGGCTCGAATTTCATCATAGAGCCGGGATAACAACCAGGCGGCGGACATATTGGCACGCATCGGCGCAAAAGCGATGCCGCCCCGCCTAACATCTTCTGGAGCGGCTGTTCAAGCCATCCGTACTATGGGAAGGGGAGTCCAGAAATAACAATCCGGACCCAACCGCACTGCCTGACGCCGAACACTCTGACACAATCGGAGGCTCTGCCACCGAGATAACATCCTCCGCCCACGAAATAATGGTGGTTATCGCCCCGTGGACGGAGCCATTCCTAGCCTACCTAACTAGGCAGGAACTCCCCGAAGACCAAAATGAGGCTCGCTGCATAGTACGGCGATCCAAAGCCTATAAAGTCCATGAGGGAGAGCTCTATAAGAAAAGCACAACAAGAGTCCTTCAAAGGTGTATCTCCGAAGAGGTAGGGCAAAACCTCCTGGCTGAAATTCACGCCGGACTGGGTGGGCACCATGCTGCAGCCCGGGCCCTTGTAGGCAAGGCCTTCCGTACAGGATTTTATTGGCCGACGGCCCGGGCAGATGCACAGGATTTAGTCCAACGATGCGTCGGTTGCCAGCTTTTTGCTAACCAAAGCCACATGCCACCCACCGCCCTCAAAACTATACCCATCACCTGGCCGTTCGCGGTCTGGGGGCTTGACATGGTTGGACCCCTTAAGGGAGGAACTCACAAGCAAAAATACCTATTGGTCATGGTGGATAAATTCACCAAATGTATAGAGGCCAAGCCTGTTAAAACGGCCGAATCTGGACCGGTGATAGACTTCATATCGGGGTAGTGCACCGTTACAGTGTCCCCACAAGTATCATCATCGATAACGGCACCAACTTCACGGCCGATGAGGTCAAATTATGGTGCAAAAACATGGGCATCAAGCTCGATTACGCCTCGATCTATCACCCTCAAACCAGCGGTCAAGTCGAGCGAGCAAGCGGTCTAATCATGGCGGCATTAAACCTGGACTAGTGCAGTCCCTCAAGGAATCTAACACGCCTTTGGGTTGAGGAGCTCGACTCCGTACTACTGGGGGCTGCGGACCACGCCGAATCGTACTACGGATTCACACCATTTTTATGGTGTGCGGCGTATGAGCGATCTTGCCTGCGACATAATACATGACTCACCTCGCGTGCGCATGTATGAAGAAAGCGAAGCCGAGCTCGATCGTGTTGGAAATATGCCCTAGAGGCAATAATAAAAGCATTATTATTATATTTCCTTGTTCATGATAATTGTCTTTATTCATGCTATAACTGTATTATCCGGAAATCGTAATACACGTGTGGATACATAGACTACAATCGTCCTAGTAAGCCTCTAGTTGACTAGCTCGTTGGTCAGCGAGATAGTCATGGTTTCGACTATGGACATCGGATGTCATTGACAACGGGATCACGTCATTAGGAGAATGACGTGATGGACAAGACCTAATCCTAAGCATAGCACAAAGATCGTGTAGTTCGTTTTGCTAGAGCTTTTCCAATGTCAAGTATCTCTTCCTTAGACCATGAGATCGTGCAATTCCCGGATACCGTAGGAGTGCTTTGGGTGTATCAAACGTCACAGGTATCTCCGAAAGTGACCATTGGGTTGACACGGATCAAGACTGGGATTTGTCACTCCGTATTACGGAGAGGTATCACTAGGGCCCACTCGGTAATGCATCATCATAATGAGCTCAAAGTGATCAAGTGTCTGGTCACGGGATCATGCATTCTTGATGCGAGTAAAGTGACTTGCGATGCTTGAGACTAACGAGGTATTGGGATACCAACGATCGAGTCTCGGGCAAGTAACATACCGTCAGATAAAGGGAATAGAATACGGGGTTACTTGAACCCTTGACATCGTGGTTCATCCGATGACAACATCGAGGAGCATGTGGGAGCCAACATGGGTATCCAGATCCGCTGTTGGTTATTGACTTGAGATAGTCTCGGTCATATCGCATGTCTCCGAACCCGTAGGGTCTACACATAAGGTTCGGTGGCGCTAGGGTTAATAGGAAGACAAGTATGTGATTACGAATGTTGTTGAGTCCGGATGAGATCCGGACGTCACGAGGAGTTCGGAATGGTCGGAGGTAAAGATTTATATATGGAAAGTGGTTAAGCGGACTCGGGAAGTTTGGTAGTATACGGTAAATGCAGGGGCTCTGGGAGGGTTCAGGAGGTCCACGGGAGGGGCCACCTCTCGGGGGCCACATGGGCTAAGTGGGAGAGGAAGCCAGCCCTGGTGGGCTGGGCGCACGTCCCCACCTAGGCCCATCTTGGCTAGGGTTTGGGGAGGGTAAACCCTAAAGGCGCCCCCTAGCTTGGGGCAAGCCACCTCCCCTCCTCCCTTGGGCCGCCGCCCCATCTAGGGTTTACCCTAGATGGCGGCCCCCTTGACCCTCTCCTCCTATAAATAGAGGGGTGGGGGAGGCTGCCAACACACTTGAAGGCGCAGCCCTCCCTCCCAACACCTCTCTTTCTCCACGCAAGCTTGGCGAAGCCTGCTGGGAGAACTACGTGCCAGCTGCACCACGCCGTCGTGCTGCCATTGGAATGTCTTCTTCAACCTCTCCTTCACTCTTGCTGGATCAAGGCGAAGGAGCGCCATCGTCCCGTCGTGTGTTGAACACGGAGGTGCTGTCCTTTCAGCACTTAGGTCATCGGTGATCGGAATCACGTTGGGAACGTCTTCATCATCACCACTCTCAAGAACGCTTCCGTACTCGATCTACAAGTGGTATGTAGATGCAAACTCTCTCTCGTTACTCGTTGCTTAGTAGAACTCATAGATGGATCTTGGTGAAACCGTAGGAAAATTTTAATTTTCTGCAACGTTCCCCAACAGATCGGCAGGACAGTTTGGACGCATTGGAGGAGGAGCGCGATGTGGCAAAAGCTCGTTCCGCATTTTATCAATAGCAGGCTCGAAGATATCAAAGCAGGGAAGTACGAGCCAAAGCTTATAACGTTGGCGAACTAGTTCTCGCTGCGGACAAGAAAAGGACAAACTCAAGCCCAAATGGGAAGGTCCCTTCATCATCGACCAGGTCGACGGCGGAGCATACCGTCTGCGAAACGCATCGGATAACCGACTCGAGCCGAACCCATGGAGCGCAGCCCGTCTCGATGATTCTCGCCTAAGCGCGGACTCCAAGTTCGTCTCCTTCCTCCGTCCACATTTTCTATTTTGCTGTCTTTTACTTCTCTCCTTCCTCCTCCTTCTTCTTGAAGCCTTTAGAGGCTCGTTTGCGCTTTGTTCGCACATACTTGACGCGCTGTCCGCTCATTATACTGGGGCTTCTTTATGAAGCTTATTTATATGGGCTTTATGCCCAACATATGTGTCAAACTTCGCATGCACCTTTTGCTCACCATTATATGCATCGATATGACTTAAGTTTTGGCCAAGCTGGGTTGCGGCTCCTGTGCTTACCCCTCGTTTCCGATTGTTGGCTAGGTGGTAAAGGAGCACCTCTGTGATTATTCTTGCCGGGTCAGCGGATGTGTACCTCGGTGGGTGAAGCAAAGCTAAGCGTTCTTAAGGGAATATTCGGTCGGTGAGCGGAAAGATGATTTTAACTATTTATCCATCTGCCCCGGATGATTTTCTGCTTTCTTAGCAGTTTTGACATGCACTTTAGGGCATGCCTCCCAGCGAAAGGAACCCTTACGGAACTATTCTCCACGGAAGATGTTTCTTACTATCCATGTAATATAACATAACTAGTTGGGCACTTATCTGATACATCAATAATGACCCCTATGCCTTGTCTCCATGCATGCCCCGGTTCTTATATAACCGCGAGGGTATTCGGACACACTCCGGACTATCGGGTCCCGAGGTCAAAGCGAAAAGGTCCGCTATGACAAACGATCTACAGTCTGGCTAGAAGACATTTTTCATGTCATATTTAATTACATAGTCAACTCGACTCATTGTATTCCTCCTCAATACCATCTAATAGGCTATCTAATTTACAATCTTGCTGGGAATACTTGGCGGCAGATTCCACTTGGCCGTACACTAAGCTTACAGGGATCTCCTTCCCATTAGGCCCCACAGGTCCGACCTCGGCCATGTGGTTTGGGTCGACAACCGTGTACCACGTCTTTACCATGGCCCGAGGCCTCCTGGCGCCTTGACGGCAGGCCGATATCTTCCATAGTCGGAGCGCCGCCGTACTCCTTGAAGCCGCTCTGCCAGCTCCCCAATGCCTTGGGTAGGAGATAGATGGCCACAAGGCCTGGCCGGCGCCTTTCATCACTGCGAACTTCGTTCGTGCGGTAGCCTGATTCGGGAAGAAGATCACCCGAAGGCTGGGCATCTCCTCCTCAGGACTGACCTGTGAGCAAACCTACATACATGTTTATGTTAGTCGCCTTCCTCGTTGAACTCTTTCAAAGTTCGTTCAAGCACTTCTTGAAAATGCCGTGAAGCCGATTCTCCTTTCTGGTCGGACAAGCTGAGCACGAACATCCTTTAGTTCCTCACCCAGTTGGGTGTTGGCATCTTGGAGGTTATTTTTCTCCTGCCGCACCCTCGTAAGCACGCTCTCACCGGCCTTTAGCTGGCGCAGGAGCTGTTGCTTGTCCGGATCTAGTTCAGCGCCATCTGTAATATTATTGTCAGATTTACACACACGCCGCACTTCATAAACTATTTATCTTTTGAAGCATATATTACGGAGGGGTCTCTGTGGCTCCCCATGGCGGCTAGTCGGACCTCAAGTTGGGCCTTGCATTCTTCAAGCTCACAGGACAGTCGGGTATTCTTTTTGTAAGATCCTGCATAACAAATGATCCTTAAATCAGTTATTCTAACTATTTTAAGTCTCGGGAGACTCTTGGCATATATAACATCAAATTTCCTCACCCGTATGTCCTTTACATCTTTGCTCAAGTAGCTCTGGCTAGACCATCTTGGCTGACGCAGTGCGCATCTCCAATTGAAGGCATTCAAGGCCTCTTGGGAGAAACATGCATCACGAAGAACTGTCCGGCGGCACTTTGTGATTCATGGCGCTCTCCACCTCGGAGTTGGTGGCGGACAATCTGTCGGCATCCTCATCGGAGGAGCATCCGGCGACGCCTCGTCTTCGCCTCCGCTTGGACCCGGCTTTGAAGTCAGGTGGCGGAGATTCGGTTGGCAACCTCTCCGGACTCAGTCCGTCCAGCGCTCTTTTCTGAAAAGAGCACCGGCGTTAATCGCCTTCGAGAATCAATCACAGGAATATGGTGACGCGCCATACCGTTGCGACGAGTTTTGATCCGGACCGCACTTCTTTTTAGGCGCGGGGCGTCTTGCCTGTTGGCTAGCCGCGTGGCTCGGCCTCCTGCCTCGAAGGCACCCCTGCGAAACACCATTGGTATCTGGTGATCAAAAATAAGCAAGGATGGGTCATGGTATCCGGACTTGATCCACGGTTACACAGGAGGCGGAAATAATCCGGGGTAGTCGGCCGTAATGGCAACCAAAGCATTGTCGATGCTAAGTTGGTGGAACACCCGTCGATCAGCTCCACCTTTATATCCGGGTCCTCTTCGGAGGCCGGATCGAGGGACCGTTCCGGATCCTCGGGTTGTGGAGGCGGGCTGTGTATCTTCTCCACGGCCCCGTGCAGTTCCTGCGTAGAAACCATAAAATGAGATATTTAACCACGGGAACATGGATCGGACAGGTCACAAAGATATTTGCTTACCCAACTTCGAGGATTATTTGAAGAAAACCCGCTCAGTGGATTGACACGGAGAAAATCCTCCTCTTCCCCTTTGTACATGGCGGACAAGGTCTTCACCAGTTCGGTGACCGATCCCGGCCCTTTGCGGCCATGGTGGGTGGCGTCGTCCTCCCCGTTGAAGTCCCACATGGGGTGGCCCCTATATTGGAGCGGCTGCACTCCCCTCATAATGCAGATTGCCATGACTCCAATCATGGTCAATCCGGCATGAGCCGATAATCTTATTCGGCTCATCAAGTAAAGGGCGTCGGTCATTTTCCCTGCAGGGGGCTCATGAGCGCCAACTTAGGCGCTTCTTCGAGGAGGCGTTGTTAAACTCCGGAAGGCCGATCCGAACAGGATCCGGCAGCGGGGCGTCCTCCATGTAAAACCATTCCGAAGGCCGGTCTTGGACGACTTCTTCGGGTTCGGGTAGATATCCGGTCCGGCGATGCGCCATAGTTCGCTCCGCCCACTTGATATATAGACCCCTCATGAGAGCGGGGTACTAGGCAGAATAATCTCTTCCACAGCGCAAAATGAGCCTCGATGCCCAAGAACAGTTCGCAAAGGGCCATGAAGCCCGCGATGTGCAAAATGGAGGCGGGCGTAAGGTGGTGCTGGCTGGAGGCCGTAGAACTCGAAGAGCCCCGGAGAAAGCGGATGAATTGGAAATCCGAGTCCTCTTACTAGATAAGAGACAAAGCACACCGCTCTCCTTTAGAGGATCGGGGACACTCTCCGCTTGCTTTCCGCCCTTGTAGGTGGCAAGTCCGGCTCGAACCGAAACCATGAAGGGCGGGGAAGAAATCCCTTGGTTTGGAGTATAACTAGCTCGCTATCTTGGAATGAGCATCTCTCCCAATTTCGGGCTGAGGGCTGGGGCCGCGAAGGAGGAGCCACGTCGGCTGTCCATGATGGAATGGGTTTTTGTCAGAGGCGCTCCGATGAAAGCTCGTGGAGGGGATGGTGTGACTCAGATCTAGATCCTCGTCTCTTTTATAGGCGGCTCATTTGCAGCTAGGGGGTAAGTGTAAAAATACCTGGCTTTTGCATTCATTCAAACAAGTGGAAGATGGCCATTATTGGGCGTAGAAAGCCAAGGGCGCAACATTTATCGAAGCGAACACTATTCGACAAGTATATGGAATTTGGAGAAGAACCCGCCTCGCAATGCCGAAGACAATCAATGCGCCGGATCAAGAACATGAGAGAGAGAGAGAGAGAGAGAGAGAGAGAGAGAGAGAGATCAAACACATACCTACTGGTACATACCCTCAGCCCCGAGGGTGAACTACTCCCTCCTTGTCATGGAGACCGCCAGATGATGAAGATGGCCACAGGTGATGGTTTCCCCCTCCGGCAGGGTGCCGTAATGGGCTCCCAATTGGTTTTTCGTGGCTACAGAGGCTTGTGGCGACGGAAATCCCGATCTAGGTTTCTTTTTGTAGGTTTTTGTATTTATAGAAATTTTTGGCGTCATAAAAAAGTCAGGGGGTGCCCCAGGAGTCCACAAGCCGGGGGGTGTACCCTACCCCCGAGGGCGCGCCCTGAGGGCTTGTCGGCTCCTTGGGACTCTTCTGGTCCAGCTTCGGTGCCTCAGGGGTCTTGGTCCATCAAACATCACCGTGCATTTTCATCCCATTCCGAGAACTTCTATTTCTGCACAAAAAAATGAAACCACGGTAGTTCTGCTAAAAACAGCGATAGTCCGGGTTAGTTCTAATAAAATCATACCAAAACCATATTAAATTGTTGCAAACATGGCATGAATACTTCATAAATTATAGATACGTTGGAGACGTATCAGGTTGCTCCAGGAAGTCTGGAAGAGAGGGTAGAGCGGAGCAGAGGAAATGCGTGCAATGGAGTTGTGGGAGGGGCATGAGGGAGGAGCTGCACAAACGGGTCGGCCCTAAAGGACCGAGCATTTTAGAAGAAGTTGTACCAAGCCCGTCAACAAAAGCCGAAATGACAGGACGGGCCAAAACAATTGAAACTCACTTGCTGCTAAGCTGCAGTCCACTTGTAAACAATCAAAACACTTGTAGTTCACATATTTCACAAAAATTTCAAGTAAAAATGCATGAAACAAGATCCAGTTCGCTCCACACGTTAATGACACTCGAGCAAACACATGATGTAGTTCATAGTAAAAAAAACCAGTTATACAAAAAAAGACTTCCCACCCGCCCATGGACATAGTTCTAAGTAAATACCCGCAAAAGAAGAAAAAAAAGGTGCCCCCCCCCCTACCCCGGGGGCCAAAAACTGCATTTCCTTCAGATAAACGATGCAGTCCAGATTGTTCAAAAATGTGGTGCGGTCATTTCTACAAAGAAGTGCGGTTACATCTAAAATGTAGAACGCCATCTGAATCAGGTTATTTATACGAACTACAACTTACCAAAAAACACGCGTGTGGATATATAGCGGTGGTGATAGTATTAATTATCAAAATTTTAAAAAAGACATGATCAAAAACCCACAATCACACAAGACCACCACTCCGAGCGGTTGCATTGCTAAAAGTCCACAATCACATACGCAACCAAACCCACGATCCGTAGAACCGCATCATCAGGGGGATCATGAAGTTCATCCTTTGCCGCCATCCGGCCCCTTAAATTCAGACCTTCCCTGACACTTTATCATCTACAACAACCGAAAAATCGCCATTGTGCTCCCACCACTTCCCTCCCACTAATCGATCTCCACAAAAAGACCAAGTTAAAGGAGGAAGAAGTTCTCCGGCCAATGGGGTTCATCAAGGAGTTCAAGTACTTGGAGGCCCACGGCAACACCAAGTTGCACGTCATCCACATCAACGACTTGCGAAAGCCGGCGTCCACCATAGAGCAGTACGAGCGCCACCTCCAGTTCGAGCGCCACAAGATCGTCGGAACTAATGTGGAGTACACCAACGGGGATGAGGCGAACCAGAAAGCCGCCCTCGTCCAGCTCTCCGTTGGCAAGAATCATCTGGTGCTGCTCTTCCAACTAAGCGCTGCCGACAACAACTGCATCAGGTTCGACAACTTCCTCGTCGACCCCAGGTACACGTTTGCTGGCTTCTCCATCGACGGTGACATTGATATGCTCGACCACGTCGGGCCGCACATCGCCCACTTCGTTGACATACAAAAGGAATGGAGGGTGCCCACAGCGACCAAGTGGTTGGACTCCCCTGCAGATGTCTCCGACATCCTCGTCCACGTGTACTACAACAACATGAAGAAGAAGCTGACGGACGCAGAACACAGCCGCTGACAGTGTATGCCCCTGACCATGAGGCACATCGAGTACGCAGCAAAGGACACTTACACCGCGTACAAGATATGGAGCCGCCTCACCATCATCGAGGAAGGGCTTCGTCGGGCAAAGCTCGAGAAGCAGCAGTCCAGGAAGCGTGATAGGACCTGGGGCGACTACGACTACTAAAGGAGGTGTTGCCGGCCAAGAATGTATCAAGATCATTGCTCGTGCCATTTTAAATTTCGCATCACATGTGACCTCTCTCAAGTTTGTAGTTTGATTTTGGTAAATTTAGGTTTGATTGTGTTATAGTTTGCTTTGAAATCATGCAGTTTGCTTTGTAATCATGCAGTTTGCTTATCTTATGAACAATTATATTTATAGTACATCGTTACAGTTCTCTGGTAGAATATACTGCAGTGCACTAAAAATATAAAGATAGCAGGGACAACACGTGATTAAGGTAACGGACAAAGCGGGTGCAGATGGTAGTGCACAAACGGACGATCATGTAGTGCACAAATGAAGATCCATGTAGTGCACAACCATCATGTAGATGATGTGTGGAATTGAAGGGATGTGCAGTACAGAATGTTCTTAAATAAAGCGCACAACGATCTAACAAAGCAGTTCACACACGCATTGAACATATGGGAAAAAACGATCGCCAAGGTGCAACCTGGTCCCAACGAGTCTCGTATTGAGCCAGCATGCATGGAGCCAGGCGCATTAGGGCCTACGGGTCAGAGTGATGGGGGAGAGAGCGTCGAGTGTAAGCGCCAAATCAGTGTTACAAGGAGTTCGGATGGGTTGCCTCGCCAAGGCTTATAAACCGGTCGTGCCCGCCTTCGGCGGGGGAGGAGGGAATAAACTTTAGCGCATACCGACTGCACTGAGCGAAGTAGCCGGGCAGGTAGGTAGACTTGGGTCGGGTGTGACTAACCACCCAAAAGGCCCGACAGACTATCAGATTCCACGGCCTAATAAAAAACAGACATTCGAAAAATAAAAAAGAATAAAATTACAATGTGTTTATCACCAACAACACAAAATAAAAATAAAAATTAGTGCATAACCACAACAAAAAAATGTGTCCCTCCCCCCTCCAACTGTAGTTGAGGGAGTCCTGGATTAGGGGGTGTCCGGACAGCCGGACTATAACCTTTGGCCGGACTGTTGGACTATGAAGATACAAGATTGAAGACTTCGTCCCGTGTCCGGATGGGACTTTCCTTGGCGTGGAAGGCAAGCTTGGCGATAAGGATATGTAGATCTCCTCCCATTGTAACCGACTCTGTGTAACCCTAGCCCCCTCCGGCGTCTATATAAACCGGAGGGTTTAGTCCGTAGGACGACGACAATCATACTGTCAGATTTCAGGTTCCAGCAGACCCTTGAGGTTCGAACACTGGGGTGCGCGTGGAGATCTCTCCCCGACCGATCTACGTCCGATCTCCTCGTGCGAACTAAGCGGGAAACGATGAACAACACAAAGGACACGAGATTTATACTGGTTCGGGCCACCGTTGTGGTGTAAAACCCTACTCCAGTGTGTGGTGTGGTGGATTGCCTCTGGGGCTGATGACGGATAGTACAAGAGGAGAACAGCCTCACGAGAGGTGTTCTTGAGCTGGTGCGGTGTGTTCTACTTTTCTCTCTCCCTCTTCCTCTAGCTTACTTCTCGACTAGCCTCTCCCCCTCTACTCTGCGATGGCTAGCTCTATTTATAGAGGCCCTGGGCCTCTCCCCAAATAATGAGCGGGAAGGGCGCCAACAATCGGCCATTTTGAAGGGGAACATCTAGTACAAGTTATCCTGACCAAAGGTGGTCTTGGCTGCCAAAAGCCTTTGGTGATGCGCCGTCTTGGGCTCCACGGTGACCTCAAATCCTGCCGTCCGACTGGTCTTGGTCTCGTTGCCTTTGGAATGGAAACATTTGCACGATACCTTGGCACATGCTTGCCCCTTTGCAGAAGGAAACAAGGACCTTCTTGTGACCGGCGCCCTTGGCCTCGATCATCATGGCTTGCGTCATGGGTTCCTCATGAGGTACCCTTGCATTGATCTCTCCGCCTCCTCGCGAGCCTACGATGAGGCTGCCTCGAGGGAAGCTTCCGTCGTCCGCCCTTGAGTCTGTCCCCTCGCGAGGTCTTGAGCTTAGTGATGAAGATGGGCCATCTTGGGCCCCCTTGAGCCACGTCGCAGGCATGGCGAGCAAGTCTGGGGCCCCGTTCCCATCGCTTGCCGACAGTAGCCCCGGGCCCAAAGCGCGCCCGGGCTTAGCGCGAGAAGCGAAGGAGCAAGTCTGCGAGCGCATGGCCCAAAAAGCCTCCGGCCTTGGGCGCCACGTGGCGGTTGATTGGACGTGGGCATCTGCGCTTCCCCACGACGCCTTCTTACGCGCCCGGCTAAGTGGACCCATAGTTGCACACAGTTGTTCCTCCTTCTGCTGCTCGCTCGCCTCCTACCTTTCCTTCTTCTCTGAGCTCCAACCTCTGCCGCCAATTCGGCTCGAGCCGTTCCCCCTTAACAATGTCATGGCGCCGACGAAGAAAGGAAAGGGGAAGAAGCCCGCGCCTTCGTCCTGCGCACCTCCGGTGGCGGCCCCCACCGTCGATCGGTCGATCATACTCAAACCGGAAGCTTTGGACAAGGTCCGCTCCGCCCTTGCTTCCATCTTCAACGAGTGCGGCCAGACCACAGTTTGGCCTGCATCCCATGCCTTTCTTTCTAGGACCGTCACGGAAGTCCGATTCTTCGTCGATGCCCTATGGCCGGGTCTGGTTCCCCCCTTTTCCGCTTTCTTCAATGTTGTGCTATCCCATTATCAGATCCACATGATGCACCTCGGGCCGGAGTCCATTACCCTTCTGGCTATCTTTGCCTTCGTGTGCGAGGCGATGTTAGGCATTCCCCCTTCTGTTGCCCTGCTGCACCACTTCTTTTCTTTGCGCCTGAGCGACACTACTCAGTGCTCAGGGTGTGTGAGCTTCTTCGTCGTGCCAGAGACGGCTGCTTCAGGGATCGACTTCGGCCTTCCTCCTCCTCATGTCAGGTTCAGAGAGCGGTGGTTGTACGTGGACATCGGGGTGCCTAGCCCCTTGCTCTCGCACCCGACCTTACCTGCTGTTCCCAACCCAGGCTGGGGTCATGAACCGCTCGCGAGCCCCCGGCTCGCTTTCGTCTGGCACCGCTTCCAAAGTTTGAGGGCGCACAATGTGATAGCGCCCAAGGTGGTGAAGGAGTTCCTCCTATGTCGCGTTGCTCCCCTCCAGCGCCACTCTCAGCGGATGTGGGACTTTGCGGGGCGCAGGGACCGCATGCGGCTTCAGGAGGAGGATTTGGCGCGTGAAGCGCTGCGGAAGGTGCTCAGGGTCTTGACTGGCGATCCTTCCCCAGGCAGCCTACGGAGTGGTGGTGTCCTCTTGTATCTTTGTTCCGACAGGGCTGATTTTGTGAAGCAGATGCCCAGCTTCGACAAGTGGGGGCTGTGCCCAGCTGGCCTCACGGGGCCACGCGAGAACCCAGTCGCCGTGGTTGTTCCCCCTGTTGCCCACAGCGGTCCTTCCTCGAGCAGCAGGCGGGGAGAAGAAGAAGCGGGAGCTGAGGCGCCCGATGTCGAGTCTTGGCACCACGTGAAGCTTCAGCGGCGTCCCCGAGGCCCATACAGGCGGCGATTGATCTGAGTCACGGCCTTCGGCTCTTGAGGCCGGGCTCCGAGCCCCGGCCGTTCTTCGGCGGCGGCGCTGGCAGGGCCCCCAAGCGAGACTCCTCGCGCCGACCATCTGAGGCTTCTACGCACCCAGGGCGACCCCGCCCGGTAGCTTAGGTCGGTTCGCGTGAACTTGAGGCCCTCCGCAAGAGGAAGGAGGCCTTGGGTGGCAGCGACCGCCCCAGCCGTTCTTTCTCTGCTCATTTGCCATGTTATCCTTGTGGCTGATTGTGGCCCTTCAGGCCTCGTCTTGCTGAATCCGCCGAGTCAACCTGGGAGCCAGCCCCCGCAGCTTCGCCCCCCTTGCTGGCTCCGGGCCCGCCGAGCTCGAGTGGCACTCTTGTTGCTGGACCGGTTGGTGGAGTGATCTGCTCCATAGGGCACCTCGAGCCTGCTCGCCCGATGCCCTTTCTTCACGAGTCTTCTTGGGGCATGTCAGGCTTGCCCCGCATTCCTCTTCTGATCATAGATGGTGAATGGATGAAGTCTGTCCTTGGCTCCTCCTCCGTGGGGGAACCGACGCCAGGCCGGACTCTCAGATAGGTCCATTCGTCGATGGTTGGGGCGGCAGCCCCCAGCCCCACGCCTGGAGGGGGCTTGCCGCCTCGGGGCCCTTCGCATGCTCCGGCGGAAGAGGGTGATGCGGAAGATGTGCTCGAGAAGCGCTCGGGAGCATCGCGCCCTTGCGAAAGTTCCTCGAGGGGCAGCGAGATGTAGTGAACGGGTGAGGCAGAGCTTGCCGCCGAGGACGCGCGCCTCGAGGCCGAACGCCTGCGCCTCGTTGAGGAGAGGCGCAAGCTGAAGGTTGCCATCGCCCTCGCGTGTCATCAACGTGACCTTGACAACACGAAGGCCGAAGCGTCGCTAGTGGCTTCGCGGGAAGCCTGCTCCCAGGCCGTCGAGGAGGCTCGGGAGGCAGACCGACGGCTCAAGGATGAGGAGGAGCATGTATGGGAGCTCCAAGCCCGGAGCAACTCCCTGGAGCAGCAAGTAGAACTACGCCATGTGGCCCTTGGGTCGATGCAGGAGGCCGCCGTCGACTGGGCGGAGCTCGAAGCGAGGCGGTGCTGGAGGCCATGGCGCAGCCTTGAGCAGCGGTTGGAGATGAGGGCGCTTGGTGGCCCGAGGCGGAGGGCGATGTTGTGGGCGCATAAGCCGGGTCGGGAAGAGGTCGACCGCCCGTGGCGTACGCACTCGGCCCTCGGCCTTGAATACGATGCGAGGTTGATGCTGATCGGGGCCGAGGCAGAGGGCAGGACGACGGCCATGAAGGCCAAGCTAGTTGAAGAGACGCGACGTGCGGATTCCTCCGCAGCCGCCCTTGGCGCAGCATAGGCGGAGCTGTCCTCTTCCCGGGCTGAGCTTCTTCTTCTTCAACAGAGGGTTGATGACACCGAGGTCATCGCGCGACAAAACGAGGACGAGATCCGCTAGCGGAGGGTTCTGGAGCACGAGCATGCTCCCATGTTTCAAACGCTCAGGGAAAGGGCCAACTCAGCTTTGGGTGAGATTTGCGAGGCTGCCGCTAAGGAACCGCACGAGGCCAGCTCGCGGCAACCCCGGTTCTTCAGCGGCGTGGTGGCCTTCTGGAGAATCGTTACGAGAGGGCCCGCTGGCTTGTTGAAGAGAGGAGCAAAGCCCTGCGCAGGCGCGTCTACTCCGTGTCTTGACTACCCGCAGAGATGGACCCCCGCCGACCCGATGCTGCCGCCGCTCTGTGCCCATAGCTGTCCGGGGTGACCTGGCGCAATGGGTAGAGAACAACGTGGACGCCCTCGTCAGGGCCTTCGCGTCTGATGATGACAGTGCGATCGTGGCCGCTGGCGAAGGCGGCGTTGTAGATGAGCCTGGCGCGGACGAAAATGCTGGCGGCAGGGGCGACGATGTCAGTGACGCCAGTGACACTTCCGAGGATTCCCTAGAAGACGCGATGAGCGATATGTCCGACTGACTGCGTGTCTGTGTGGTTTGTCCTGCACAGAGAAGACTCGGCCTTGCCCTGAAGAGCGTAAGAGCATTTTGGGAGGGGAGGCCCCTCATGTAAAGATTTGTAATCAGTACTCTGGTAAGCACAACGTCGCGCGTGAGTTTAGCCACTAGCCTGGTGATGGTTCGGCTGATTCGTTTACCTTTCGACCCTGACGAGCCCTGAGCGGGCCTGCGGGGGGCCGCTACGCCTCGGGTGTCTTCTGATTAACCTGCTGATCCTGTGATGAGAACCTCCGGAGAGGATGCGGAGACAGTGGTCCTGGCCGTACACGTGCCTGGCCCGGCCCGGCTCACGAGGGGCTCGTGAGGGGGGGGCAGCCGACGCTAACTTGGGGCGCAAAGCCGAAACCAGAACGCGAGAGATTTCTCGAACGAGACTAAACACCCCTTCCCCAAACGCACGCAAGCCTCGAACTCAAATCCAACTTAAATCCAAACCGAAGAAACTTGTCAACAAGGAAGAAGCAAAAAAGCAAAAGGCCGCGTCTGGCACCTAGTCTAGTCTTCGACGTCTTCTCACCAGCACGGAGCTAAGTGCTGCCATTGGGCGTGGGCGGGAGCCCCAGGGCCAGAGGTCGGCGCTCCTGAGACTCTGGAGCGTGTACAACCCCACTCATTATTACGTGAGAGTTTCACGGGGCAGCGAGCTTCACAGGCACTGGGCTTTCTTCACAGGTACCGGCCTTGCTTCATATGGCCAGACAAGGGCCCCGCCTTGCGCCTCACTCTGCCACCACTGACGGCGACCGGAAACCAGGGCAGCGCCAATGGGGTAAGCGGTCTGTGGTTCCCAAGCGATCACGGGTCCTCTGCGGGGGCAGGCCATGGGGCACCTCCCGGCGGAGGGCCTATCTCCTGAGAACACCTTGCTCCGACCGCCGCGAGGGCGAGCCCGGATCTCGGCCCCACTCCTGCAGCCCCCTGCGCCCTCCTCCTGAGGGATAGGAGGCTGCAGCATTGGGGCAGCCATCTGCTGCGGCGACCTGTACCTCCTGCGACCCATGGTTAGCGTAAGCTTGCTCCTGAGGGATGAGTGGTACCCGATAGTTGTTGCTGCCGGCGTGGTTGTCGAGGCTCTCTTGGTGTTCCTGAAGGGGCTCGGCTTCCGATGCCTCCTCGTCCCAGCCGGGCCCGAGGAACGAGCCGTGATCTTCTTCCAGTGCGCGTCCTTGATCCACCATGCGGGGTACATAGGCCTCCGGGGCTACCACCTCATGGACCTTGCCGTAGTGCCCCACATGCTATGCAGCCTGGCTTGGAGCAGCGCCTTGGGGGTGATGGCGCGTTGGTCCACCGAGGCCAAAGGCCGCAGCGCGCATCCCTTTGCCGGCTTGAGGAGGGGTCGGTGCGACTTGCCGCCCGGTGCTGACGGAGATGTTGGCGCTGGACTGGACCGGGAGCCCGCTTGAAGTCACGTGAGCACGCACAATGCCGCCATGCGGCACGCCCTGGATCTGGGGCGGCAGCTGGATGCAAAAAGGGGGTGCTCCTGAGGAGGCGGCGTCCAGGAGCTCGGCCACTCGCTCCAACAACACGTCGCGGCCGCCTTCCAGCAAACGGCACCGTAGTAGCTCTCGGGCGACCATGAGCGCGACCACAGGTTCCTTTGCTCCCCATCGGGTGTCTGGCGCTGTGGTTGTGGCGTGGTTGAGGCCCTTGCTGCGCCCACACCTGCCGTGGTGTGAAGGCAGCGGCGTCGCGCGTCGCCGCGCGCCCGCGTGCCTGCGAGCACGAGCTACTGGCGCAAGGTTGAGGTCGCCACAGGCAGCGACCGGCGTGGGCGAACCCACGCCGCCCAGCGATCGGCGTTAGCAGCAGGGTCGCTTGACATCTGGATGGCGAGGCGACGGAACGCAATGCGGAGGAAGAAGGATTCCGGCGCACCCCTACCTGGCGCGCCAAATGTCGGATTTCGGGTTCCGGCAGACCCTTGAGGTTCCAACACTGGGGTGCGCAGGGAGATCTCTCCCCTACCGATCTACGTCCGAGCTCCTCGTGCGAACTAAGTGGGAAACGATGAAAAACACAAAGGACACGAGATTTATACTGGTTCGGGCCAGCGTTGTGGTGTAATACCCTACTCCAGTGTGTGGTGTGGTGGATTGCCTCTGGGCTGATGATGGACAGTACAAGAGGAGAACAGCCTCGCGAGAGGTGTTCTTGAGCTGGTGCGGTGTGTTCTACTTTGTCTCTCTCCCTCTTCCTCTAGCTTACTTCTCGACTGGCCTCTCCCCCTCTACTCTGCGACGGCTAGCTCTATTTATAGAGGCCCTGGGCCTCTCCCCAAATAATGAGCGGGAAGGGCACCAACAATCGGCCATTTTTAAGGGGAACATCTAGTACAAGTTATCCTGACCAAAGGTGGTCTTGACTGCGAAAGCTTTGGTGATAGCCGTCTTGGGCTCCACGGTGACCTCCGTCCTGCCGTCCGGCTGGTCTTGGTCTCGTTGCACTGGAATGGTAACCTTTGCCTGATACCTTGGCATGTGCGTGCCCCCTTTGCACCGAAGGGGAAACAAGGACACTGCGCAGGCCGGCGCCCGCCTGGCGCCCGCCTGGCCTCGATCGTCATGGCTTGCGTCATGGGTTCCTCGCGAGGTACCCTTGCATTGATCTCTACGCCTCCTCGCGAGCCTGCCTGATGAGGCTGCCTCTGAGGAAGCTTCCTGTCGTCCGCCCCGCGAGGCTTGGCCCCTCGCGAGGGTCTTGAGCTTGAGCTGATGAAGATGGGCCATGCTGGGCCCCACTTGAGCCATGCCGCATGCCGCAGGCAGGCAAGTCTGGGGACCCCCGTTCACAGAACGCCGACACATACCATAGGCTAGCTTCTAGGGTTTAGCCTCTCTGATCTCGTGGTAGATCTACTCTTGTACTACCCATATCATCAATATTAATCAAGCAGGAGTAGGGTTTTACCTCCATCGAGAGGGCCGAACACAGGTAAAACATCGTGTCCCTTGTCTCCTGTTACCATCCGCCTAGGCGCACTGATTCGGGACCCGTGCCGAGATCCGCCGGTTTTGACACCGACATTGGTGCTTTCATTGAGAGTTCCTCTGTGTCATCATCATCAGGCTTGATGGCTCCTCCGATCATCGTTAGCGATGCAGTCCAGGGTGAGACTTTTCTCCCCGGACAGATTTTTGTATTCAGCGGCTTTGCACTGCGGGCCAATTCGCTTGGCCATCTGGAGCAGATTGAAAGCTACGCCCCTGGCCGTCAGGTCAGGTTTGGAAGCTTAAACCACATGGCCGATATCCGTGGAGACTTGATCTTCGACGGATTCGAGCCCCTGCCGAGTGCATCGCACTGTCACGATGGGCATGATTTAGCTCTGCCGCCGAACAGTGTCCTGGAGGCCGCACCCACATCCGCTCCGACCCTTAATTCGGAGCCAATTGCGCTGACCGAGGGCAGGTGGTTAGACCCCGCCGCGGAGGCTGCAGCCTCAACGGCGATCGAGCCGACCACCAACCTTATCCTTCACGAGGCCCGTGACTCCACATTACTAGATTCTCCTCCGAACTCTGAACCATCCGCGCCCCTGCCAATCGAAGCCGATTGGGCGCCGATCATGGAGTTCACTGCCGCGGATATCTTTCAGCACTCGCCCTTCGGCGACATACTGAATTCACTAAGGGCTCTCTCTTTGTCAGGAGGGTCCTGGCCGGATTATGACCGCATGATTGGGATGCGGACGACGAAGAAGTTCGACGCCCGCCCACCACCCACTTCATAGCCACTGTCGATGACTTGACCGACATGCTTGACTTCGACTCCGAAGACATCGACGGTATGGACGACGATATAGGAGACGAACAGGAACCAGCGCCTACACAGCACTGGACAGCCACCTCATCCTACGATGTATACATGGTGGACACACCCAAAGGAAACGACAACGAGGATTGGGAGGATGCAACGAAGGATCGTTCCTTCGAAAAGCAGTCAAAGCGGCGGTGTAAGCGCCGCTCCAAACCCCGCCTCGACAGAGACATCGGTCATACAGACCCAACCACAGAGCAGGGCAAGCCGGCGGACGATGAACATGGCATCGAGTAACTGTCCGAACAAGGCAACTTGGATAACCAAACCGAACAACCCGTCCCCGGTGAAAATAACAGTCTGGACGACCTCACGCCGGACAAGTTCCTGGAGCAGAAGAACCTCCACAAAAGGCTCGTCGCCACTGCACGTAGCCTGAAAAAGCAGAAGCGGAAGCTCAAGACTGCGAAAGATGCACTCAGAATCAGATGGAGCAAAGAACTCAACACCGCAGACAAATATGGCGGCAGTCGCCACACAAAAAGCTACCCGAAGCGAAAGCTACTACCGTAATTTGATGAAGAGGCCTTAGAGCCCCCGCAATCAAAAAACAGAGCAGCCATCCGATCGGATAGACGACCTCATGGCCAACATAGAGAGGCAAATGACGCCGCACACAAGCCAGCACACGATCCACACGAGTACTCGCATCGAAGAGATGGGCCAACCAGATCTATCTACGGGTCAAGAAAGCACGCTCTAGCAAGCAATGCAACACAACAAATATCCGAACACCACGGCACACCCAAATATAGGGGTGCCACACACCCCCTATGTTTCACCGATGAGGTGCTGGACCATGAATTTCCAGCGGGATTCAAACCCGTAAACATAGAGGCATACGATGGAATGACAGACCCTGGGGTCTGGATTGAGGACTATATCCTCCATATCCACATGGCCAGAGGAGATGACCTCCACGCCATAAAATACTTACCCCTCAAGCTCAAAGGGCCAGCCCGGCATTGGCTTAAAGGCCTTCCCGAAAACACCATTGGAAGTTGGGAAGAGCTCGAGGACGCTTTTCGGGCAAATTTTCAAGGGACCTATGTCCGACCACCGGATGTAGACGATTTAAGTCATATAACCCAACAACCCGGAGAGTCAGCCCGGAAGCTCTGGAACGGATTTCTTACTAAAAAGAACCAGATAGTCGACTGTCCGGACGCCAAAGCCTTAGCAGCTTTCAAACATAGCGTTCGAGACGAATGGCTCGCCAGACACCTCGGCCAAGAAAAGCCAAGAACAATGGCCACATTAACAAGCCTCATGACCCGCTTTTGCGTGAGAGAGGACAGCTGGTTGGCAAGATGCAGCACCAGTGACCCAAGTACATCCGAAGTCAGGGATGGAAACGGGAAGCCACGACGCAGCGAAGACCAGCGCCGGAATAAGGGAAACAGCCCGAAGAGCACGGCAGTCAACGCCGGATTCAAAAGCTCTCGGCAGGATCAGCAAAAGCTGCCCCTCAAAGATAACAGGGACGAACTGTCTAATCTAAACAAAATCCTGGACAAGATATGTCAAATTCACAGCACCCCCGGGAAGCCTGCAAATCATACCCACAGAGAATGTTGGGTCTTCAAGCAATCCGGCAAACTCAACGCCGAACACAAGGGGCTGGATACACCAAGTGAGGACGATGATGAACCCCACAAACAAAGCACTGGGGAACAAAAGAAATTCCCACAAGAAGTCAAAACAGTAAACGTACTACACGTGACAAAAGGGAGAAACAAAGTGGCACCCACAGAGATACGCGCCATGCGGCCTATCACAAAGGAGTCTCGCCACTGGTTGTCAAAACGGATCACCTTCGACCATCAGGATTACTCCGGAAGTATCCGGCACGCAGGCTGGGCTGCCTTGGTGTTAGACCCAATAATTGACGGATTCCACTTTACACGAGTCCTGATGGACGGCGACAATGGTTTAAACCTGATATATCAGGATACAGTCCGCAAAATGGGGATGGACCCAATAAAAATTAGCCATAGCAATACTTCCTTTAAAGGAGTAATGCCAGGCCGAGAAGCCCATTGCACGGGCTCCCTCCTACTAGAAGTTATGTTCGGCACCCCCGACAACTTCCGTAGTGAAAAGCTGACCTTCCACATCGCTCCATTTCAAAGTGGTTATCAAGCACTACTGGGACGCGAAGCTTTCGCCCGCTTCAACGCAATACTGCATTATGCGTCTCTCACGCTTAAGATGCCCGGCCCACGAGGCATCATGTCATTAAAGGGAAATATTGAGCCCTCCTCGCATGCGGAAGACTGTGCGGCTGCCTTGGCAGCCACACATTAAAATGGCTTCACCAATCAAAGCATCTAACAGGTCGTTAAGACCACGGACACAGCTAGACGAGTCCGGCGCAAACATATAATTGATAAAGGTTTAATAGCCGTACACCCCTATACAAGGGGCTCCGCGTATGTAAAACAAGCGACAATAAGGCTCAGTTTTACCCATCTTGAATTATACTTTGTTTATTTAGTATAACATACATTTCGAACGACTATATTTTCAACTAAGTTCCTCTCTTTTACAGATGAACACCGTGCTACACCCGTCCAGGACACGGCACAACGGAGACACAGGCGCAGACGTGCAGCAGGGACCCGTTCCAAGGATTCTTTTTAGATTAAGACCCTGCGTAAACCTTTTTTACTGTCTCTTGTTGATAGACATCCCCCGGATTCTCAGTATAACCGAGAAGGAGGATGGCGTCTTGGCATGTGGCCACGTCAGAATTTTGCATGTACCTGGACACCAGGGGCTTATTACAAAGGGCACTGTTCAGCCCGTTTTCATAAAGACCAAATACCTTAGGGAGTGTTCGGCGTCGCGAGTTTGGCCTTATATGCATCAGCTCCGAATCATGTCTTTGGTAAAATGTTGGGTTTGCCCGGCTCCTGTGTTTTGCTGCCTTACGTTCCGCTCTATCGGCTAAGGCGGCACCGGAGAGAACTCTCGCGATCGTGCCCGGTTTAGCCAGGCGAGCACCTCAGTAGAGAAAGCCGAATACTGACTGTCATGATATAGCGTGAGACTGGTCAACCACTCGATGACATATCGGAATCTTCAGGATTCCTCCGCATTAACGAAGGGCCGTTTCCCGGCCAGGCACACACGCGCCCTGAATTCGAGCGAGCGCGGCGCCACCAAGGGCTATATAGTAACCCCACTGTCAAACTCCTATGGCTAAGTGAAAGTGATAAAGCATTATAGTCCGATTGCCTAGTTCGCTGCGCTATCACCTCCTTCATGGACCAAGACGTTGGATCAAGTGTGAAAATGCGCCTTCTGCGAACACCCCCGCATTATATGCGTGGGGGCTGAAGTCGACGACTGCCATCTTTCAGATTATATACATATATACATTAACAGCCGCACACGAGGTATTATATTTCTTGCAGGCACAAGTATAAAAAGCTTTTACGTTTCATCAAAATATTGTTTCAAACAAGAATACATGTTATTCAGACATAATATCCTTCGAGCACTGTGTCTCTATTAAACGAGCGCCCTCCAGAACTTCTTGAAAGTAGTGCTCGGCAGGTACTCGGCTTCCATCCGAATCTTTGGATGCAACGGCGGTGGCCTCCATCTCCGCCCAATATGTCTTGACACGGGCGAGGGCCATCCGCGCACCCTCCATGCATGCTGACCTCTTCATTGCGTTGATATACATCACTGCACCAAGGAACTGTTGCACCAAGCTAAAATAACTGTTCGGCTTTGGCCTTCCCGGCCACAGATGATCCACGACATACCTCATGGCAAGTCCGGACAACCTATTCAGCTCGGCCCATTCGGCCAAACAATCGGTCAATGGAAGCAGACGCTCGAGATAGTTGAACTGTGACCAGAATAGCTTTTCCATTTCGCTATCTTTCTGATCTCGGAAGTGTTCGGCCGCATCAGCGGCACTCGCCACTAAATCCAGATACGCGTCCGCCGAACTCCACATCCGGTCCAACGGAGCATATTTAGGATCTCTGAACTTCATCCGCAGCATAAAGGGCTTCCCAGCCGTGATATCTCCGGCTTGACGCAGCTCCTCCTTCATCGCTCTCATCGCAGAACGAGTATCCTTGGCCGCCGTAATGGCCTTCTCCAGGTCTGTCCGCTCCGCCCGATCTTCTTTTTCAAGAAGCTTGCAGCAGTCAGCAGCGTTCTTTAACTTCACAGCCATCTCGGCCATTTCCTTCTTGCTTCGGCAGTGAGCAGCCTGTTCGGCTTTTAGCTCCTCAACCGCCTTTCGGGCAGCCGCATCGCTTTTTCTGGCTTGCTCCTTGGCTCGGGCAAGCTCTGCCCGCAGGTCCTCCACGGCGGCAGCCCCATATGCATCAAGCGCACATGTTGTAAGATACTGGCATCAAGCTCCTCTTACCAGGTGTCTCCGGAGAAATTACATACTTTGTGCCTCGTCAAACCGCTTGTTGACAAGCGCGATGTCGGCATCTGCCACGTCAAGTTGCCGCTCTAGCTTGGCAAATTCATCAGTCCGGCTGGCCACCGGACACTTCACCACCTACATAGGAAGGCGGCAAAATTATACCTGGGACTATGATCCTCTGTGTGCCGTCGTCTTCGACAGCACAAGAGTCTCAGGGGCTACTATCTACACAGGGCGCATCTTAAAATATGCGGAACTGTCAAAAGGTACATCTTTTCGCGTACCTCAAAACCTGACAGTAAACTCCTGACAGGTTCATGCAACCCGCTCTCCGCGGACGAAATCCTTTCAATTACCGTACCCATCAACGTACGGTGCTCCTCTGAGATAGACGCCCGCCCTAGCAGATCCTTCAGTACCTCCGACCATGCACCAGGCGGTGCCGGGCTCGTTCGATTGCTTTTTTCGAAGGCCGGACACGGAGGGCTTCGGGGGGCCATATGACTGCCTTCCGGCCCTGCCGGATTAGGAGAAACCCTCCGCGATGATACCTCGGGGTCGCCCGCCTCGTAAGGCGGTACAGCAGGGGGAGGCGTTCCGCTCTCCATCATCTTCGAAAGAAGATCCCCCAAAGACGAGCTCTGCTGAGAAGGGCTAAGATCCAAACTACAAGGTAAATTTTCGGTTATTTTCCTCAGAAATAAAGCAAGGATTTCTCTCATTTTTTAAACACCCTTTTTACTTACGGCTCGGTGGAGGGCTGATCCCCTTGAGGGCATAGTACGGCCGAGGTATCCCCCGGCGCAGGACCCTCTGGCGAAGAATTCTTCCCCCGCTTTGAGATCACGGTCTTCGGGTCTTCAGAGGCGGTCCTCTTCTTCCCCTGAGGAGAGGAATTTTCGATTCCTCCTTTCCGAACAGCCTCCTTCACGGAGGCAGTAGTTTCCTTGTTCCCCCCTTCCTTTTCTTCCGAAGGCGCGATCTCCAGCATCCTGGTTAACACGGGATCTAGCGAGGTCTCAGGAAGGGGGGCCGGACACCTGATTAACTTTGCCTTCGCTATCCACTCCTGTTTCAAGAACATCTCTTTTAAGGGCGATGCTGTGATAAATGAACGGATGGCGTGTCCGGACACAGGGCTACTTACTTGAGTATCCAGACGGTTGCAGCTCAGACCCGCGTCCTCAGTAGAGTCCGGACACACTACTTGTGGTCCGAAGAACAATTTGTACATCTTCGCGGGTGTCACGCCCATAAAATGTTGGAGAGCTCGCGGTTCCTCCGGATTGAACTCCCACAGGCAGAGGGGGCGACGTTTGCAGGGCAGGGCTCAACGAATCAACATGACCTGCATCACCACAACCAGACTGATGTCTCTTTCCAGGAGATCTCGGATGCGGCCCTGCAACAGGGGCACATCCTTTGTTGTCCCCTAGTCCAGCCCCTTATTGACCCATGACGCTAGTCGGGGCGGGGGACTCGAGCGAAAAGCAGGCGGCGCCACCCACTTGGTACCCCTGGGAGCTGTGATATAAAACCACTCTTGTTGCCATAAGCGGGACTCCTCTTGAAAAGAGCCCTCGGGCCACGGAGCGTTAGCATCCTTGCTTATTACAGCGCCTCTGCACTCTGGGTGCTCTCCCTCTATCATCTTCGGCTCCACTTTGAAGGTATTAAGCCACAGTCTGAAGTGAGGAGTAATACGGAGGAAAGATTCGCACACGACGATGAACGATGAGATGTGGAGGATAGACTCCGGAGCTAAGTCATGGAATTCCAGCCCATAATAGAACATGAGCCCCCTCAAAAAGGGATCCGGCGCGAAGCCTAGCCCTTGGAGGAAGTGAGACACGAACACCACGCTCTCATCGGGCTTGGGAGTGGGAATAACCTGCCCTTGAGCAGGCAGCCTATGCGGGATTTCGCCGGTCAAATACCTGGCCTCCCTCAGCTTTAGTACGTCTTCCTCCGTGACGGAAGAAGGCATCCATCAGCCTCGAAGGTCGGAGCCGGACATCATCGAAGGTCCGAAGCGCCTAAATCTGGAGCTTTGGGTGTTGGAACTCGAGGCGGGAGGCGGATTAGATTGAGATCGAAAGAAAGGAGTAGAGCCTTGGTCTCTTTATAAGAGGTTGAATACCAAGAGCCCTCCCTGTGACCGTTTGGGACTTACTTTTGATCGAGGGGACATACCAACGGACACGACTGGGTTACCCACGTCCGTGTTGATGAGAATCCCGGAAATAAAGGGGACACGATCTCTGCTCTGACAAGAAGTGCCAAGGAAACCGCCTCGCGAAACGCGCTAAGGTGAGGGTAAAAACGCGAATAAAGGCTTGGCTCTGGTGTGATGTCACGCTACAGAATACGTCAGCAGATTAGATTTGTGAAAATAATCTCTCTCTACGATGGTATGTGGAACTTATTTTGCAGAGCCCGACACGGTCCTCGTGTTCAAAATCTTCTATGAAGTATTCGGAGGAGGAACCCGCCTTGCAATGTCGAAGACAATCTGCACGCCGGACTCGTAGTCATTGAAGCCTGGTTCAGGGGCTACTGAGGGAGTCCTGGATTAGGGGGTGCTCGGACAGCCGGACTATAACCTTTGGCCGGACTGTTGGACTATGAAGATACAAGATTGAAGACTTCATCCCGTGTCCAGATGGGACTTTCCTTGGCGTGGAAGGCAAGCTTGGCGATACGGATATGTAGATCTCCTCCCATTGTAACCGACTCTGTGTAACCCTAGCCCCTCCGGTGTCTATATAAACCGGAGGGTTTAGTCCATAGGATGACAACAATCATACCATAGGCTAGAGCTTCTAGGGTTTAGCCTCTCCGATCTCGTGGTAGATCTACTCTTGTACTACCCATATCATCAATATTAATCAAGCAGGAGTAGGGTTTTACCTCCGTCGAGAGGGCCCGAACCTGGGTAAAAACATCGTGTCCCTTGTCTCCTGTTACCATTCGCCTAGACGCATAGTTCGGGACCCCCTACCCGAGATCCGCCGGTTTTGACACCGAAAGCAGTTCTTTCACATAAAAAATGCAGGCCGCCGGATATCACAACAGAAATGCAGTCCTCCAACTTCAATAATGCAGTCCGCCAATTTCAAAGAAGCAGTGCTTTTGTTACCAAAAATGCAGTACAGTATATTGATCACACTACATCTACCGCCTACCACCTACCACACCACTTATTACTTTTTATTATTGTTGACTAGTCAACAGCCATACTGTCTCCATAAAACCTATCCATCCAGGCTCCCAACTAACAGAACTAGTCCGTCCCCTTCCTATCTCCAAATCAAGATCTAGGGTTCCATCCATTCTCCTCCTTCTATTTGCCTCTGCCCTGCCATGCCACGAACTGCTCATGCGGCTGCCTAGCAAGGATGGTGCTGATGGCGGACGCATGCATGTACCATGAAGGTGTGGAGCTCACGGAGACTCAGTGGTGCAGCCAACTGATACGTCTCCAACGTATCTACAATTTTTTTATTGCTCCATGCTATATTATCTACTGTTTTGGACCATATTGGGCTTTATTTTCCACTTTTATATTATTTTTGGGACTAATCTATTAACCGGAGGCCCAGCCCAGAATTGTTGTTTTTTGCCTATTTCAGTGTTTCGAAGAAACATAATATCAAACGGAGTCCAAACAGAATGAAACCTTCGGGAACGTGATTTTCTCACCGAACGTGATCCAGGAGACTTGGTCCCTGCTCCAAGGAACAAAAGAGGGTGGGGGGCGCCCACCCCCCCCCCCTAGGGCGCGCCCCCGTGCCTCGTGGGCCCCCTGTTGCTCCACCAACGTACTCCTTCTTCCTATATATACCTACATACCCCCAAACGATCAGAGACGGAGCCAAAAACCTAATTCCACCGCCGCAACTTTCTGTATCCACGAGATCCCATCTTGGGGCCTATTCCGGAGCTCCGCCGGAGACGGCCGTCATCACGGAGGGCTTCTACATCATCATAGCCTCTCTGATGAAGTGTGAGTAGTTTACCTCAGACCTTCAGGCCCATAGTTAGTAGCAAGATGGCTTCTTCTCTCTTTTTGGATCTCAATACAATGTTCTTCCCCTCTCTCGTGAAGATCTATTTAATGTAATCTTCTTTTTGCGGTGTGTTTGTTGAGACCGATGAATTGTGGGTTTATGATCAAGTCTATCTATGAATAATATTTGAATCTTCTCTGAATTCTTTTATGTATGATTGGTTATCTTTGCAAGTCTCTTCGAATTATCAGTTTGGTTTGGCCTACTAGATTGGTTTTCTTGCCATGGGAGAAGTGCTTAGCTTTGGGTTCGATCTTGCGGTGTCCTTTCCCAGTGACAGAAGGGGCAGCAAGGCACGTATTGCATCGTTGCCATCGAGGATAACAAGATGGGGTTTATTTCATATTGCATGAATTAATCTCTCTACATCATGTCATCTTGCTTAAGGCGTTACTCTGTTTTTAACTTAATACTCTAGATGCATGCTGGATAGCGGTCGATGAGTGGAGTAATAGTAGTAGATGCAGGCAGGAGTCGTCTACTTGTCTCGGACGTGATGCCTATATACGTGATCATACCTACATATTCTCATAACTATGCTCAATTCTGTCAATTGCTCAATAGTAATTTGTTCACCCACCGTAGAATACTTATGCTCTTGAGAGAAGCCACTAGTGAAACCTATGGCCCCTGGGTCTATTCTCATCATATCAATCTCCATCACTTTAATCTTGCTTTGCTTTTTACTTTGCCTTTTACTTTTTACTTTGCATCTCTATATCAAAAATACCAAAAATATTATCTATCAGATCTCACTCCAGTAAGTGACCGTGAAGGGATTGACAACGCCTAATCGCGTTGGTTGCGTTGAGCTATTGTTTTTGTGTAGGTAGGAGGGACTTGCGCGTGGCCTCCTACTGGATTGATACCTTGGTTCTCAAAAACTGAGGGAAATACTTACGCTACTCTGCTGCATCATCCTTTCCTCTTCGGGGAAATCCAACGCAAGCTCAAGAGGTAGCAAGAAGAATTTTAGGCACCGTTGCCGGGGAGTCTACGCAAAAGTCAACATACCAAGTACCCATCACAATCCCTATCTCTCGCATTACATTAGTTGCCACTTGCCTCTCGTTTTCCTCTCCCCCACTTCACCCTTGCTGTTTTATTCGCCCTCTCTTTCCCAATCTCCTTCTCCCTCTCTTTTCCGTTTGCCTTCTTCTCGTCTTCCCGTTGCCATGGCCGAATCAAAAAGAATGAAGGGTCCTTTCCAGGGTCCTAGTACCTTGGATGACCCCTCTATCCTCTCTAAGCTCATAAATAATGATGCTACGGAAAGACCCACCGGGGTTACCATTGAGAGTTTGAATAATTTTGATGAAGATGACTGGAATTTTTTGTTATTTACTTGATGAGTCTTTAAAAGATGCTTGGGATAGGTTATTGAGGATTAGGGCTAGCTATATACCACAATATCAAATTGAGGTTTACTTAAAAAGTTTCTATGTTGGATTACCCGCTTCTTTCAAGCAAGTGCTAGATTCTATTTTTGAAGAGGGTTTTCTTGAAGGGCATGCTATAGATACCTATGGAAGGATGAAAACCATATTTGGGCACCCCATGAATGATAAGGTTGAATCTACCACCCTCTTATGCTTCTATCAAAACGAAATTATCAAAGAGATGAAATCTGGTTTAGATGCAAATTTCCGTAACGTGCTTAATCTTACTTCCTCCATTAATGGTAATGTGCTTTCCCAAAATAGGAAGATAAATTCCATAGAAAGGAAATTTGCTCTTTTCTTTCCTAGTATCAAAGACGGCAAAACTTAGATCTATCCTCGCTTTTATGCCTAGCTAGGGGCGTTAAACGATAGCGCTTGTTGGGCGGCAACCCAATTTTATTTTTAGTTTTTTTTTTGTTTTTTCTTCTGTTTAGGATTAAATAACCCATCTACCTTCTGTTTGGATGTGGTTTTGTGTTTTAATTAGTGTTTGTGCCAAGTTAGACCTATTGGATCTTCTTGGATGATAGTTATTTGATCTTGCTGTAATTTCCAGAAACTTTGTGCTCAGTGCCCGAATTGTTAAAAATCACCAGAACGTGATAAAATACTGATTCCAATTGCTTCTGATCAATAAACAAATTTTCTTGGTCGTCCAATTTTGGTAGATTTTTTGGAGTTCCATAAGTTTGCGTTAGTTACAGATTACTACAGACTGTTCTGTTTTTGACAGATTCTGTTTTCCGTGTGTTGTTTGCTTATTTTGATGAATCTATGGCTAGTAAAATAGTTTATAATCTAGAGATAAGTTGGAATAAAGTAGGTTTAACACCAATACAAATAAATAATGAGTTCATTACAGTACCTTGAAGTGGTCTTTTGTTTTCTTTCTCTAACGGAGCTCACGAGATTTCTATTGAGTTTTGTGTTGTGAAGTTTTCAAGTTTTGGGTGAAATCTTTTGATGGATTATGGAACAAGGAGTGGCAAGAGCCTAAGCTTGGGGATGCCCATGGAACCCCCAAGATAATCCAAGGACACCAAAAAGTCAAAGCTAGGGATGCCCGGAAGGCATCCCTCTTTAAATCTACTTCCATCGGTAATTTTACTTGGAGCTATATTTTTATTCACCACATGATATGTGTTTTGCTTGGAGCGTCTTGTATTATTTGTTTCTTTGTTTGTTAGTGTGCCACAATCATCCTTGATTTACACACCTTTTGAGAGATCCATACATGAATTGGAATTTGATAGAATACTCTATGTGCTTCACTTATATCTTTTGAGCTTGGTAGTTTTGCTCTATGTGCTTCACTTATATCTTTTGAGCGTTGTAGTTTTGCTCTATGTGCTTCACTTAGATCTTTTAGAGCACGGTGGTGGATTTGTTTTAAAGAAACTATTGATCTCTCATGCTTCACTTAAATTATTTTGAGAGTCTTAAATAGCATGGTAATTTGCTTAATAATAAGATGCTTGGTATTCAAGATTTGTGAAACTTTCTTTTGAGTGCGTTGAATACTAAGAAAAGTTGGATGCTTGATAATTGTTTTGAGATATGGAGGTAGTAATTTCAAAGTCATGCTAGTAGAGTAATTGTGAATTTGAGAAGTGCTTGAGTTAAAGTTTGCAAGTCCCGTAGCATGCACGTATGGTAAACGTTATGCAACAAATTTGAAACATGAGGTGTTATTTGATTGTCCTCCTTATGAGTGGCGGTCGGGGACAAGCGATGGTCTTTTCCTACCAATCTATCCCCCTAGGAGCATGCGCGTAATGCTTTGGTTTTGATGGCTTGTAGATTTTTGCAATAAGTATATGAGTTCTTTATGACTAATGTTGAGTCCATGGATTATCGCACTCTCACCCTTCCATCATTGCTAGCCTCTTGATGCCGTGCATTTCCCTTTCTCACATTGAGAGTTGGTGCAAACTTCGCGGTGCATCAAACCCCGTGATATGATCGCTCTTTCACACATAAACCTCCTTATATCTTCATCAAAACAGCCACCATACCTACCTATTATGGCATTTCCATAGCCATTCTGAGATATATTGACATGCAACTTTCCACCATTCCGTTCTTCATGACATATCTATCATTGTCATATTGCTTAGCATGATCATGTAGTTGACATAGTATTTGTGGCAAAGCCACCGTTCATAATTCCTTCATACTTGTCACTCTTAATTCACTGCATATCCCGGTACACCGCTAGAGGCATTCATATAGAGTCATACTTTGTTCTAGTATCGAGTAGTAATCATTGAGTTGTAAATAAATAGAAGTGTGATGATCATCATTCAATAGAGCATTGTCCCAAAAAAAAGGCCAAAGAAAAAAAAGAAGGCCCAAAAAAAGGGGCACTGTTACTATCCTTTTACCACACTTGTGCTTCAAAGTAGCACCATGATCTTCATATAGAGAGTCACTTGAGTTATCACTTTCATATAATAGTGGGAATTTTTCATTATAGAACTTGGCTTGTATATTCCAACAATGGGCCTCCTCAAGTGCCCTAGGTCTTCGTGAGCAAGCAAGTTGGATGCACACCCACTTAGTTTCTTTTGTTGAGCTTTCATACATTTATAGCTCTAGTGCATCCGTTGCATGGCAATCCCTACTCCTTGCATTAACATCAATCGATGGGAATCTCCATAACCCATTGATTAGCCTCGTTGATGTGAGACTTTCTCCTTTTTTGTCTTATCCACATAACCCCCATCATTATATTCTATTCCACCCATAGTGTTATATCCATGGCTCACGTTCATGTATTGCGTGAAAGTTTATGATTTTGAAATTATAAAGGTATGAAACAATTGCTTGGCTTGTCATCGGGGTTGTGCATGATGAGAACATTCTTGTGTGACGAAAATGGAGCATGACTAAACTATATGATTTTGTAGGGATGAACTTTCTTTGGCCATGTTACTTTGAGAAGACATAATTGCTTTGTTGGTTTGCTTGAAGTATTATTATTTTTTATGTCAATATGAACTTTTGTCTTCAATCTTTTGAATCTGAATATTCATACCACAATTAAGAAGATTTGCATTGAAATTATGCCAAGTAGCACTCCGCATCAAAAGTTCTCTTTTTATCATTTACCTACTCGAGGACGAGCAGGAATTAAGCTTGGGGATGCCTGATACGTCTCCAACGTATCTATAATTTTTGATTGCTCCATGCTATATTATCTACTGTTTTGGACCATATTGGGCTTTATTTTCCACTTTTATATTATTTTTGGGACTAACCTACTAACCGGAGGCCCAGCCCAGAATTGATGTTTTTTTGCCTATTTCTGTGTTTCGAAGAAACAGAATATCAAACGGAGTCCAAACAGAATGAAACCTTCGGGAACGTGATTTTCTCATCGAACGTGATCCAGGAGACTTGGACCCTACTCCAAGGAACAAAAGAGGCGGTCACGAGGGTGGGGGCGCCCCCCCTAGGGCGCGCCTCCCTGCCTCGTGGGCCCCCTGTTGCTCCATTGACGTACTCCTTCCTCCTATATATACCTACGTACCCCCAAACGATCAGAGACGGAGCCAAAAACCTAATTCCACCACCGCAACTTTCTATATCCACGAGATCCCATCTTGGGGCCTGTTCCGGAGCTCCGCCGGAGAGGGCCATCATCATGGAGGGCTTCTACATCATCATAGCCTCTCCGATGAAGTGTGAGTAGTTTACCTCAGACCTTCGGGTCCATAGTTAGTAGCTAGATGGCTTCTTCTCTCTTTTTGGATCTCAATACAATGTTCTCCCCCTCTCTCGTGGAGATCTATTCGATGTAATCTTCTTTTTGCGGTGTGTTTGTTGAGATCGATGAATTGTGGGTTTATGATCAAGTCTATCTATGAATAATATTTGAATCTTCTCTGAATTCTTTTATGTATGATTTGTTATCTTTGCAAGTCTCTTCGAATTATCAGTTTGGTTTGGCCTACTAGATTTGTTTTTCTTGCCATGGGAGAAGTGCTTAGCTTTGGGTTCGATCTTGCGGTGTCCTTTCCCAGTGACAGAAGGGGCAGCAAGGCATGTATTACATCGTTGCCATCGAGGATAACAAGATGGAGTTTATTTCATATTGCATGAATTTATCTCTCTACATCATGTCATCTTGCTTAAGGCGTTACTCTGTTTTAAACTTAATACTCTAGATGCATGCTGGATAGCGGTCGATGAGTGGAGTAATAGTAGTAGATGCAGGCAGGAGTCGGTCTACTTGTCTCAGACGTGATGCCTATATACATGATCATACCTAGATATTCTCATAACTATGCTCAATTCTGCCAATTGCTCAACAGTAATTTGTTCACCCACCGTAGAATACTTATGCTCTTGAGAGAAGCCACTAGTGAAACCTATGGCCCCCGGGTCTATTCTCATCATATCAATCTCCATCACATTAATCTTGCTTTGCTTTTTACTTTGCCTTTTACTTTTTACTTTGCATCTCTATATCAAAAATACCAAAAATATTATCTATCATCGCTATCAGATCTAACTCCCGTAAGTGACCGTGAAGGGATTGACAACCCCTAATCGTGTTGGTTGCGTTGAGCTATTGTTTTTGTGTAGGTACGAGGGACTTGCACGTGGCCTCCTACTGGATTGATACCTTGGTTCTCAAAAACTGAGGGAAATACTTACGCTACTCTACTGCATCATCATTTCCTCTTCGGGGAAATCCAACACAAGCTCAAGAGGTAGCACCAACTCGAATGCTTGCTGACCACCAACCACGGGTTTTGGGCACCATTTCTATACCGCCTCGCGCCTGCAGACCTCGAGGAATCTTGGGTATGTATTTACCCTCCTGCACTCATTTACTTTTTAGGTTCTAAATCCACATCTGAATGTATGTTTCCGTCAGCTAGCTTAGTCTTATCAATAACCAGATCTGCATTTTTTGTTCAGATTAGTCAGTAATTAAACACTACATGGTTCTACGTTTATTTGTTCAGTCTGGGTCAGGTGTGCACTAGTTTGAACGAGCATGAACAAATAATCAGTAACACCCAAATCAAAAAAGCAGTTCTGTCGGTGGGAAACGACACCTATGGGATCACAAGAATCCCTACTACGGTTGTCGGGGCGCCGGGTTGTGAGAAGAGCAGGATTAACAGTCAGCACAAGGATCGTTTACCCAGGTTCGGGCCATGTTGGGGATATTACTACTGGGCGTAAACCGGCCAGGAAAGGCCGGATTAACTTGAAGCCCATGAAGATAGACGGTGGCGCTGTAAAGGCCCAAGGTGTAAACCGGTATTGATATGTACTTGTATTGTAAGGTAGAAAGGGCGGAGACCGAGCCGGACACGTTTATGAGCCGGCCTCGGGACTCTGTAAACCAGCGGGCGTCAACCCATGTATATAAGGGGACGACCCAGCGGCGGTTCAGGACAACAAACAAACAACAACTCGAGACTCAGGCAAAGCGTATTCGCTCCCTGGTCATCGAGATCCCATCAATTCCATCACAACTAGACGTAGGCTTTTACCTTCATCGTAAGGGGCCAAACTAGTATAAAACTCTCTTGCGTCCCTTGTCCGCTTTAACCCCTTTAAGCTAATCCGTAGCGATGGCTCCACGACTAAGTCCTTTCATGAGGACATCTGCCGTGACAAAACCACGACAGTTGGCGCCCACCATGGGGCTATCGCATGATGGTTTCAAGTTCTTGGAGGGCAACTTCGAAGGACTCAAGGGTTACGCTATGGGCCGGATGACCAAGAGTCGTCGCGGCAAGCTTTACATCGACGATGCGGGCTGGGGCCCCGAGGGCGGCTCAATCGAGTACGGGTACCGGGTCCCCTTTGGTGGCATACACATTTTCATCAGAAAGATCGGCGAACCGGGCCCTGAGCCGGGCATCTGCACCGACCTCGTCGAAACGGCTCAGCATGCGTGATCTGCCCGGTTCAAGCCTGCCATGAAGCGTGCCTTCGTGGGAGTCATCCATGGAGGGGAATACGAGGACAGATCGGAATCTGGTGGTGAAACCGTCGTTTATTCCGGCGATGAGTCATCAACCGGAGAGACCGAGTCGTTATATCAGCTACAAGATGGCCGGATTGGGGGCTGTTCCGATGGTGATAGTATTCCGGACCCCTCTGATCTGCCAAACCGGGTTGCAATCTTCATGGCCGGTATGCAGCCAGCGCTCTACTCTTCGACCACAACAACAATGATCTCCGGATCAGCAGCGGCGACGGTAGCCGGGGCAGGAGGCCCTGTGCGACCGCCGGCTCAGGTTTTATCTGACTTGTTAGATGCGTTGGCAACGTTGATGGCGGAGGCTAACCCGGTGGATCATGATGCACACAATACGGAGATCGCTATGGTAAAGGATCAGATTAATCAGGCCAAAGCCGATTTGGCCACTGAGGATACCAGGATGGCCACAGAGCGGGCCGCTTTGGATGCCCAGGCCTACCGGCTTATGCTGGATCAGAATGCGTCGCACGAGGTTCTGAAAAGGAGACACCGTTCTCGCCTGCCTCCGGTTTATGATGCTAGAAACCTCTTTAACACCTCGGGAGCAGGGACCAGTAATCCGCCGGTGGTACACCGGGCGTAGGCACCTGGGGCAGGGGGGCCGGTTCAGCCATGATTGATGGACCCGCCTCGACAGAACAACATTGTGACACAGCCCGTCCCAACACCACCGGGTCATTATTCTACTCCGATGGATAATCTTGTTGCTGCCGCTTCACGGCTGGAGGCTATCCCGATTGAACGTGATTCTCCGGCGGCAGTCGAGACGCGTCGGGTTAAGGAGCTTCTTCGAACAGCCTTGGTTCAGCAGGAGGCTTACTCATATAGTCGTGATCGAATTCATTCTACCCCTCGTCCAAGACGGAGTTACAGCAGGCGCATGGATGAACCGGCTGTGTCAAGCAATGCGCGGAACCCTGAACCGCCCCTCGGCAACAACCCGACAGGAGGCGCTGGTGATGCTCAAGAGGTGGTGGACCGGGCTCAAGCACGCAAGGAGGCCGAGTTAGCGGTGCAGCATGAAGCCCGTCAGCTTACTCCGGTTCATCCAACCACGTCAGTAGAGCCAGGAGTTACCTCTAGTTCATTAGGGGTGTTGTGTCTCGTCCCAGCATTGCGCAACGTGCGCTTGCCCAAGGACTTCAAGGGCCGCGTAAGGTGTCGAACTACATGGCCAATTTATCCCCTGAGACATGGGATCAAAGCTACGAGATGGCCATGGAGATGCTGGATGTGGATGATACGGCATGTGCAAAGTACTTCACCATGATGTTGGAAGGGACGGCACAGACTTGGCTAGAGAGTTTACCGGCGAATTCTATCAGGTCGTGGGCCGAGTTGAGAACCCGGTTTATCCAGAATTTCAAAGATACCTGCAAGAAGCCCATGTCAATTGTGGACTTAGCTGCCTGTGTCCAGGAGGAAGGAGAGTCAACAACCCGGTGGGTGCGCCGGGTTTCAGAAATTTTGCATTCGTCAGACCGCATCAATGTGGATACTGCAGTTCTGACCTTGGAAGGCAATTGCCGGTTCGAACCTCTGAAGTTGAAGTTGGGACGGCTGAAACGCCATTGCAATGACATGGGAACCCTCATGGCCGCTTTAGTGAAGTATGCTGACTCTGATAGTACCAAGGATCCTGAATCTGATGATGATAAGACAAGGAAGGGAAAGAAGAGCGGCAACGCCAAGGGACAACACCACAACCCGGCGGGTCATGGGAACGGCGGCAAACGTAAAGCGGATCACAGCTTGGACTTTGTGGCTAACACCAGTGCGCAGAACAAGGGCCAGCAATGTAAGGGTAAACCGCCCCAGGGCGGCGGAGCACCTAGTCCTAACCCGGACCGCTTATCTTACCTGTTGAACCAACCCTGCCCAAAACATGGGATGAAGGAGATGCCGACCACACACCTCTGGAAGGACTGCTACATCATGCAAGAGTTCAAAAATTCTAATGCTTTCCAGTATGATCATGGGTCAGGTGGCGGTTCAGGCCCTGGATCTCATGGGCCGGGTTATGGTCGAGGAAATTCCGGTTCATGCTTCCATGGTAATCAGGGCGGAAATAACAATCAAGGTAATCAGGGCAACCAAGGTGGATATAATCATCAGGGCAATCAGTAGCAGCAGTAGCAATCAGGTTACCAGAGCAACCCGAAGCAGTTGAATAGTGGCAGTATCATGTCTTCACCACTAGCTTAGACAAACGTGACCAAAAGATTCATAAGAGGGCAGTGAACTCCGTTGAACCGGTAGTGCCCCGTTACTTACGCTGGTCTGAGCAGCCGATTGTTTGGAGTAGAGAGGATCATCCACCCCGGGTTGACAATCTGGGTCATCTGGCATTGGTGGTGGCACCTCAGGTGGGAGGTTATAAGTTCACCAAGGTACTCATGGATGGAGGAAGCAGTATCAACATCCTTTATTATGAAACCTTCCGTCGCATGGGGTTAACAGATAAAAATATTAAACCATCCAATACAGTGTTCCATGGTGTGGTGCTTGGTAAATCGGCATATCATGTTGGTAAGATAGCTCTGGAGGTGGCTTTTGGAGATGATCATGACTCAAGATCAGAAACTTTGACCTTTGAAGTGGTGAAAATCAGAAGTCCGTATCACGCCCTGTTTGGACGGCCGGCTTATGCTAAATTTATGGCACGGCCCTGCTATGTCTATCTGCAGCTCAAGATGCCGGGTCACAAGGGAACTATAACCGTCCATGGAAGCTGCAAGATTGCTCTGGAGTGTGAAGAAGGTGATGCGGCTTATGCTGAGTCGGTTTGTGCCACAGAAGAGTTAAAATTCTACAAAGATAATGTTGATCCGGCAGATATGACTTCATTAAAGAAGCCAACTATAGAGCATGATCCGGCCCTTAAGTTTAAATAGGCTGATGAGACTAAGCTTGTTGACTTCGTACCTGGCGATTCGTCCAAGCAGTTCAGCATCAGCGCTAACTTGGATCCGAAATAGGAAAGTGCGCTCATCGAGTTCATCCGTGAGAATTGGGACATATTTGCGTGGAAGCCTTTTGACATGCCAGGTGTACCGAGAGAACTCGCTGAGCACACTCTTAATGTTGATCCTAAGTATAAACCGGTGAAGCAGTTTCTCCGCCGGTTCAGTGAAGAAAGACGCAAAGCTATTGGAGAAGAAGTAGCCAGGCTCTTAGCGGCTGGATTTATCGTTGAAGTTTTCCATCCTGAATGGTTGGCTAATCCGGTGCTAGTCCTTAAGAAAAATGGCACCTGGCGTATGTGTGTGGACTACACAGATCTCATCAAAGCTTGTCCAGCAGATCCTTTTGCCCTCCCCCATATTGATCAAATTATTGATGCTACGGCGGGTTGTGAGCGTTTGAGCTTTTTGGATGCATATTCTGGTTATCATCAAATCAAGATGGCAGTTAAGGACCAGGAGAAGACGACCTTCATAACTCCCTTTGGAGCCTTCTGCTATGTGTTTATGCCCTTTGGGCTCAAGAGTGCCCAGGCGACTTATCAACGGTGTGTGCAGAATTGCCTTCATAAGCAAACCGGCCATAATGTTCATGCCTATGTGGATGATATTGTGGTCAAGTCAAGGAATAAGGAAACTTTGATTGATGACTTGAAGGAAACCTTTGATAACCTGTGGGTTTACAAGATGATGCTTAATCCGGCCAAATGCGTCTTTGGTGTACCGGCAGGTAAGCTCTTGGGCTTTTTGGTGTCTAACAGGGGCATTGAAGCTAATCCGGAAAAGATCAAGGCTATCACCTCCTTGGCTAAACCGAAGTGTATCAATGACGTTCAACGCTTGGCAGGCTGGATTGCCGCGTTGAGCCGGTTTATCAGCCGCCTTGGCGAGAAGGCCATTCCTCTATATCAGATGCTGAAGAAAACGGATAACTTCACCTAGAGCTCTACCGCAGATGAAGCGTTTGAGGATTTAAAGCGGCAGCTGGCTAACCCGCCGGTTCTTGCTGCTCCGGTTGACAAGGAGCCATTGTTGCTATATGTGGCAGCTAACGCTCAAGCAGTCAGCATGGCTATTGTGGTGGAGCGCAAGGAGGCAGGAAAGGAATATCTGGTTCAGCGACCGGTTTATTATATCAGCGAGGTACTTATTGAGTCTAAGCAGAGGTACCCGCATTGGCAGAAACTGGTATATGGGGTTTTCATGGCAAGCCGGAAGCTCAAACAATATTTCCAAGGTCATCCTATCACGGTGGTCAGCTCTGCTCCTTTGGGAGATATAATCCAGAATAGGGAAGCAATTGGCCGGATAGCTAAGTGGGCTATCGAGCTTGGACCTCACGGGTTGAAATATATACCCCGAACGGCGATCAAATCTCAAGCACTTGTGGATTTCATCAACGATTGGACAGAACTACAAGCGCCTGAAGATAAGCCAGATCACACTTATTATACTATTCATTTTGATGGGTCCAGGCAATTGGAGGGCTCGGGGGCTGGAGTCGTATTAACTTCCCCACAAGGTGATAAGTTTTGTTATGTTCTCCGTTTAATGTTCCCTTGCACTAACAATGCAGCTGAGTACGAGGCTTTACTCCATGGTCTTCGGATGGCTAAGGAGATGAATCTAAGCCGAGTTAAGTGCTTCGGTGACTCGGACCTGGTGGCTCAACATGTGTCTGGCACTTGGGATTCCAAGGACCCACTCATGGCAGCATATCATCGTGAGGTGGATGTTGTTGCGGGCCACTTTAAAGGATATCAGGTGGATCATGTGGACCGACGGAAGAACGAAGCGGCGGAGGCATTAAGCCGCCTGGGTTCTCAACGTAAACTGGTTCCACCTAATGTCTTCTTGGATGTTCTGCACAACCCGTCCGTCAAGCTCCCTGGTGAAGAGGATTTGGCAGTTCCTGATCCGGAAGCTCAGCTGGTGGCAGCTCTTCATGTTATCCCGGATTGGACAGTTCCCTATATGGCGTATATGAACCGGGGCGAGTTACCGGAGGATGAGACATTGGCCAGGCAGATAATTCGGCGGTCCAAGTCCATGACTATCATCAATGGAGAGTTGCATCATTGCAGCGTAACAGGGGCGTTTCAACGTTGTGTATCTCCTGAAGAAGGCTGTGACATTTTGCGCGAGATCCACGAAGGAGATTGTGGTTACAACGCCGGTTCAAAATCTTTGGTGGCTATGGCGTTTCGTCATGGTTTCTATTGGTTAACCGCTCATGCTGATGCTGACGATTTGGTCAGAAGATGTGATGGTTGCTAGAAGTTCTCAAAACGCGCTCATGTGTCGGCTCAAGAATTGAGGATGATTCCAATCACTTGGCCATTTGCGACTTGGGGGCTGGATATGGTTGGGCCTTTCAAGAGGTCCAAGGACAAGAAGACCCACCTTTTGGTGGCGGTTGACAAGTTCACAAAGTGGGTCGAGGCAGAGCCCGTTAGCAAGTGTGACGCATCCACGGCGGTTCAGTTCATCAAAAAGATGATCTTCCGGTTTGGTTTTCCACATAGCATCATCACCGACAATTGTACCAATCTATCAAAGGGTGCCATGAAGGAGTTCTGTCAACGTGAGCACATCCGGCTTGACGTGTCATCAATGGCTCACCCACAGTCCAATGGTCAAGCGGAGAGGGCCAATCAAGAGATCTTGAGAGGCATCAAACCCCGGTTTATGGTTCCTTTGCAACAGACGCCAGGTTGTTTGGTTGAGGAGCTACCTTCTGTGTTATGGAGCATTAACACCACACCCAACAGATCGACGAGATACACGTCGTTCTTCATGGTTTATGGAGCGGAGGCAGTTCTTCCTAGTGACATACGTCATGATTCACCTCGTGTAGCGGCATATGTCAAAGTTGACAACGATAAGGCATGGCAAGAGGCTCTTGACCTGCTAGATGAGGAGCGTGACATAGCAGCGGCCCGTTCGACGATTTATCAGCAAGATCTGCATCGCTATCATAGCCGCCGGGTTAGAACCAGAACCTTTCAACAAGGAGATTTGGTGCTTCGACTCATCCAGGATCAGACAGACATGCACAAGTTATCCCTCCCTTGGGAAGGTCCTTTTGTGGTCAGCAAGAATCTACACAACGGGTCGTACTACCTAATCGATGTTCGAGAGCGCAAAGACTCACGTAAATCGGAGGAGGAGACCAACTGGCCATGGAATATTGCTCATCTTCGGCCTTACTACACTTGAGCTATAGGCTCTGACTATGTCCATATAATGACTATGTATATATTATGATCAATATAATAAACCGGAGCCTCAGCTAAAGCGGGGTATCTGTTGTTTTCTTACATCATGCGTGGTTACATGGAGCTTCTGTTTCTAAAGCGGCGTCCGGTTTACCCCTTGATTTAGCTTTTCAAAGGCTTTATATTATATCACTTGGGGGCTTGGTCATATCCGAACCATAGCTACACCTTTTGATAGGCACAATGCCACAGCATCACTTGGGGGCTTGGTCGTATCTGAACCATAGCTACATCTCTTGATCGGCGCAATGCCACAGCATCACTTGGGGGCTTGGTCGTATCCGAACCATAGCTACACCTCTTGATCGGCGCAATGCCACAGCATCACTTGGGGGTTTGGTCGAACCCGAACCATAGCTACACCTCTTGATCGGCGTAATGCCACAACATCATTTGGGGGCCCGGTTGAACCCGAACCATAGCTACACCTCTTGGGGCTTGGTCGTCTCCGAACCATGGTCACACCTCTTGATCGGCTCAAAGCCTCGCCTACAACGGTTTTTATTTTGACTTTGTTTGAGTTTTGTTCCCTTTTTCATAAAGATTTTTTGTTGCTTTTTAAACCGGCGTTACACAACCCGGCTAGACTGTCAATTACAAGTTGACGGTACACGATCAAATCATAATCCGGAGACTATCCACCCGGTTTGGTTTTCACTTAAAATCTTATTATGGAGTGAACCGGTGTTCATCATAACTCGGAACGGTTTACATTATAAACCGGCCTTATATCAACAGGAGTTGTTTTCTCCTCCAAGTTGGGTTATAACTCTTGCTACAAGGTTGGTCAGCCAACATCATGCTTAAAGGCTGCAGGTATTAACTATTTCCATATTTGGTTATATGTCACAACTTAAGTTATCATCTTTGGTTATATATCTATGGGTATCATCACCCGCCCGGAGGTAAACCGCCAGGGCGTTTTAAGCTTCTTGTTTGCAGAAACAGCTTGGATAACTGAATACGGATATCATATCTATGACGAATCAAGCGTGTATCAATTGCAGATAAATATGCGCGAAGGCATATCAGAGCAAGTATTTTAACTAGGCCTATTACAAGGCTTTCTAGTTCCCAAAAGGATAATTGTTTTCTTTCAAAATACATGTTGCAACATGTGGAGATTAAACCGGCCTCCGGTTCATTGTTGGTCACCAACTTGGCCTGATGGTTGCGGATCATCTCGCTGGTTCAACTTCTTCTTCTCTACCCAGCGGCTGGAAATCAACAGTTGCCCAGTCGATTCCAGTTAGGGCTTGGAATGCAGCCTCATCATTTATCAGCACGGACGGTTCAGTATCAGGGGCATAAGTATGCTTACGGATTGGCGGGATAAGATTTAGAACCTCTAGAATCGGTGCAGCAATCCATTTGTTCTTGTCATCATAGCTGGCTTGATAGTATGACAGGTCTGCTTCTTCAACCAGTTGACAAGCTAATGGGCGTACCTCCTGGTTTATGATTTGGAGATCATCTTCACCAAATTCTATCTCATCTTCCTTCAAGCTGGGATAACCTTGGGCCGCTTCAATTGGATCAAAGTCAGGTGCCCATGCCTTTGCCCGGGTCAGTGCAGCCAAAGCGCCCATTCTAGCAGCAGACTTTTTTAGCTCATCAACCGGGGCAGGAAGCATAGATAACCTTTCAATGATATCTTTGATCAAAGTGGGAGGCGGATTGTTGTGGGAAGCAGTGTAGATGATCCGTTGTGCGCCGGTATACAACTGCTCTATCAGAGTGTAGGCAGCTTTTAACTTCTTCCGAACATCAGATCCCAAGTGGCCAATACGAGTTCCTGTATTATTGCAAGGATTAGCAAACCGGCAGCTACATGAACGGATATGGCCAAATCAGGAGACAAGGATGCTTACCAAACACAGCTGCAGTCATGGCATGAACCTGCTGCTTTATGTTGGTCAACTCATCAACCACCGGTTTAAGAGCGGCTTCTGCTTTTTCAGCCCTTTGCACCAGAGTGGACTTCTCAGTATCCCAACCCGCCCGCTCTTTGTTGAAGCCCTCCTTAAGTTTCTCCATAGCGCTTAAAGCGCTGGTTAATTTTTCCTTCGCCTTGGAGGTTTCAGCTTGTTGAGATTTAAGGTTCTCCTGCAGATCAGCGATTTGGCTCTCTTTCTTGCTCAACTCAGCCTGCATAGAGACAGTTATATGATAAGGTGACGATACATATCTGAAGTACCAACAACATAACAAGTTATGTCCTCGATACTTGGGGGCTAATGCATATTTGCTCTTCATCATACAATTTCTACAAAGTCCCAAGCATAATACAAGTATTCAACTTAGCACTTGGGGGATAATGGAGGTTTTCTTAAAGAATGCTGACTTGGGAATTTCTTTTACAAAGTCCCTGTTCATCTTTATACAGTTAAACCGGCCCTTGGGGGCTACTTCAGTAAAGTTAAGATGCATTACGGCTCACATTGAGTATTTACTAAAGTCCCGGTTTAAGATTGGTGTCTTAAACCGTCACTTGGGGGCTACTGGAATTGATAAGCTACAAATCAATGCAAGAAGATAAGCATGTATGGAGTTACCTCATATTTTTCTTTCATCATATTAACCAGACCGGCTTCATAATCACGGCTGGTATACAGACGGTTCAGATAGCCGGAATGAAGGTCTTGAGCATTTAGAGTAGCGTAAGTTGATAAATCGGCATTCCATTTGCCTTTGCCAATTGAAGAGAATTCCTATTTGGCGACATGTTTTGACAAAGCAACAAGATTGCCTGGTTCAGTATGGCCAACGCCAGTAATCAGAACATCATCATCCTTCTCTTCAGCAGCTCGTGCTGGGGTCGCCGGTTTGGCAGTATTCTTTGCTGGACTTGCCGGTTTGTCAGTCCGGAGAGAACTGGCCGGCTGGTTAGTATGTCCTGTGGCGTCAACTTCTGCCTGCTCAGCAACGAAGTCATGGTCTTGAGGTGGTGGGTCATTCAGCATATCATCAAGGTTGGCTTCTTCAGGGTCTGGAGTTTTCTCCGGTTCAGCAGCTATGTCTTCCTCTGTCGGTTTGTTCAGACGAGCTTTCTTGCTTGGTCTGGGCTTAGCACTGAGAAAGTAAAACATGAAAGTCAGTATAGAATATAAAGTGCATGTCAAGGATAAAGCAAGCGAACAACTTACCCAATAACCATTTTGAGGGGTGGAAGTTTGGTGGCTGACGACTCGCCAGAGGATGAATGAGAAGTGCCCTGATAATTTGAATCAGACGGATTAAGAGGTTGACGAAAACAACCCGCTTTGGGGCGTGAAGTGTCAAGGGAATAAGAGACCTCTGAACGGCGTTTCAGAACCGGACTGTTCGGTAAACCGGCGGAGGTAACTACCTGACCGCTGTGCTGGGTTGTGCGGCGAGCCTCATGCTGTTGTGTCTTCACAAGAAAGTCCGAATCCAAGTAAGCAAGAGGATGAGAAAATTTAACTTTCCGGTTTGCTCGACGGTTTCTTAGTGATGGCAAAGGATCTGAACCGGAGGAAAGAACGATTACCTCTACAGCATCGGCATGACTGACTTCAGCATCGTCCTGGCAATAATCATCATCAATAAGGTGTATGAAAAATGAACCAAGTGAGTCAAGTTCTACCTTTAAATCCGGGTTACTGATACGTCTCCATCATATCTATAATTTTTGATTGTTCCATGCCAATATTCTACAACTTCCATATACTTTTTGGCAACTTTTTATACTATTTTTGGGACTAACATATTGATCCAGTGCCCAGTGCCAGTTCCTGTCTCTTGCATGTTTTTGGTTTCGCAGAATATCCATATCAAACGGAGTCCAAACGGGATAAAACGGACGGAGATACTTTTCGGAATATTTAGAAAACTAGGAGGAAAAATCAACACGAACCAGTGTCCGAGGTGGGCACGAGGTTGGGGGGCGCCCCCCCTAGGGCGTGCCCCTGACCCTCGTGACCCACCTATAAGGCGGTTGACGCCCTTCTTCGGCCGCAAGAAAGCTAATTTTCAGAGAAAAAATCACGGCGAAGGTTTCGTTCCAATCGGAGTTACGGATATCCGGATATAAAAGAAAGGGTGAAAGGGCAGCAGAAGAGAACACAGAAACAGAGAGAGACAAAGAGATAGATCCAATCTCGGAGGGGCTCTCGCCCCTCCCACGCCATGGAGGCCAAGTACCAGAGGGGAAACCCTTCTCCCATCTAGGGAGGAGGTCAAGGAAGAAGAAGACGAAGGGCCCCCCTCTCCCCTTCTCTTCCGGTGGCGCCGGAACGCCGCCGTGGCCATCATCATCACCGCAATCTTCACCAACAAATTCACCGCCATCATCAACAACACTTCCCCCCTCTATGCAGCGGTGTAACCTCTCTCTTACCCTCTGTAATCTCTACTTAAACATGGTTCTCAATGCTATATATTATTTCCCAATGATGTATGGCTATCCTATGATGTTTGAGTATATCCGTTTTGTCCTGTGGGCTATTTGATGGTCAAGATTGGTTTGAGTTGCATGTTTTATTATTAGTGATGTCCTATGGTGCTCTCCGTGTCGTGCAAGTGTGAGGGATTCCCGCTGTAGGGTTTGAAATATGTTCATGATTTGCTTATGGTGGGTGCCGTGAGTGACAGAAGCACAAACCCGAGTAAGTAGGTTGTTTGCGTATGGGATAAAGGGGACTTGATACTTTAATGCTATGGTTGGGTTTTACCTTAATGATCTTTAGTAGTTGCGGATGCTTGCTAGAGTTCCAATCATGAGTGCATATGATCCAAGTAGAGAAAGTATGCTAGCTTATGCCTCTCCCTCAAATAAAATTGCAATAATGATTACCGGTCTAGTTATCGATTTCCTAGGGACAAATAACTTTCTCGTGACAAAAAGCTATTTACTAAAACTTATTTAGTTGTGTATTTATCCAAACAGCCCCTAGCTTTTATTTACTCGATCTTTACTTTCTTGCAAACCTATCCAAAAACACCTACAAAGTACTTCTAGTTTCATACTTGTTCTAGGTAAAGCGAACGTTAAGCGTGCGTAGAGTTGTATCGGTGGTCGATAGAACTTGAGGGAATATTTGTTCTACCTTTAGCTCCTCGTTGGGTTCGACACTCTTACTTATCGAAAGAGGCTACAATTGATCCCCTATACTTGTGGGTTATCAAGACCTTTTTCTGGCGCCGTTCCCGGGGAGTAATATAGTGGGGTGAATATTTTCGTGTGTGCTTGTTTGCTTTATCACTAAGTAATTTTTATTTGCTGTTCTTAGTTGCTATTTATCTTTAGTTATGGATATGGAACACGAAATACCAAAAAATTTAGGTGTACTTTCTGCTCATGGAGATGGGGAACCTCCTAAAACCCTCGATGCTGGTTATGTGAAAGATATTATGTACTACTTTGATAATCCTGAGAAAACCCCATTCAACTATGTAATGGGAGTAACGCCGGATCAACATGAACACTTTAGGGATTATCGGTTGACTCAAAAAGGGAAACTATTATGGGATCAAATTCATATATTGAAGTGGTATGCTAGACAACTATGCTTGGAATATGATTATACTTGTTACTCTAGGATGAAGGCTCCACACCTTCCCTTTTCATGCAAATTTAATGATAATAAAACCTTAGCTTCTTATGCTAATGGTATATATGATTACTATGATGTGGAACAAATAGAAGAATTTGTTGCTTTTATGGGTGCTTATGAAATTGAATCTATGTATAAAGAGTTTGAAGATTTTGATGATGCTGCTTATAGACCTGAAAATTTAGCTATCCTCAAATATTGCTATGAGAATTATGAATACAATTACGAAATGAATGCACTTATTGAGAAACTCTCCGCTGTCCAAGAAGAGACTAATATTTTGCAGGAATCTATGGAAGAAGAGGTTGATGAAACTGTGAGCTCATTGGATGAAAAAGATGAGGAGGAGAGCGAAGAACAAAAGGAGGAAGAGAGGATTAGCTACCCGTGCCCACCTTCTAATGAGAGTAACTCTTCAACCCATACATTGTTTAATTTCCCTTCATGCTTACCGAAGGATGATTGCTATGATGACTATTATGATCCCGTTGATTTTTTTGAAATATCCCTTTTTGATGATGCTTGCTATGCTTGTGGCCAAGATGCCAATATGAATTATGCTTATGAAGATGAACTTGCTATAGTTCCTTATGTTAAACATGAAATTGTTGCTATTGCACCCACGCATGATAGTCCTATTTTCTTTTTGAATTCTCCCAATTACACTATATCGGAGAAGTTTGCTTTTATTAAGGATTATATTGATGGGTTGCCTTTAGCCGTTGCACATGATGATTTTGATGAATATAATATGCATGTGCTTGCTGCTCCTACTTGCAATTATTATGAGAGAGGAACTATATCTCCTCCTCTCTATGTTTCCAACACGATAAAATTGCAAGAAACTATCTATACTATGCATTGGCCTTTACTATGTGTGCATGAATTGTTCTTTTATGACATGCCGATGCATAGGAAGAGAGTTAGACTTCGTCATTACATGATATATGTTGGTTTGTGCTCACTACTAAATTACAAATCATTGCTAATTAAAATTGTCTTTGATATACCATGGGATCCGGGTGGATTCACTACTTGAGCACAATATGCCTAGCTTAATGGCTTTAAAGAAAGCACTGCCAGGGAGACAACCCGGAAGTTTTAGAGTGTCATTTATTTCTGTTTAGTGCTTTCATATAGTTTAAAAACAACAAAAATAAAGAGGGGAACTGTCGGTGTACTAAAGTAGGGGTACCTTAGTACCCCGAACCTGTGCACGGGCAGTCGCATCGTCCCCGTGGCAAGCCTTGCCGGGCGTCTGCCAAAGACCCTCTGCGGCCCTTCGGAGCCATTCAAGAACGAAGTGATCAAGGCCCTGGCAAGAGGAGCTTGCCGGGAGGGCCACTCAGGACGCGAAGGAAACAAGGCCCCGGCAAGAGGAGCTTGCCGGGAAGGCTTGGTGGGCGCCGAGCCCCCAAGCGCGACAAGGTTCCTGCCGCGGCAAGGCGCTTGCCGGGGCGGGCAACCTCTCTTCATCTCCGCTCTAGCTCACCCGCCAACGTGTCACCACGGGGCTCTCCCAAGCACGCGTGTCGACGGGCTGTGCAGCTAGCGGGGAGTAGCGATAAGCGGCGCTGACAAGCTACCATCGTGGCAAACGGAGCCGCACTTGACGGTCCCTGTTACACTGTTCGGGCGACTAAGACGGGCATTGATGACTCTTGTCCCTTGCCGTCAGAGTTAGGTATAGATTACTGTACACTGTACCAAGCGGTGTACCAACCAATGTTTTTACTATCTTACCCTTGTCTACTTGCCACATGTGGTGACCCCTTGTGTCTATAAAAGGAGGCCCAAGTGCAACGTAGAAAGGGTTGGGTTGGGGGGTAGGGTTCGGTCCAGCTCCGGCTTAGTTCATCATACTCATACGAAACCACACTCAGGCTAGGTCTTGTAGCTCCCATTGCTCCCTAGCAAGAACACAAGATAATCCACAAAGCAGCAGTAGGAGTATTATCTCTCCGGAGAGCTCTGAAGCTGGGTAAATCTGCTCGTGTGCACCGCCCGATCCGCTCTTCGTGAAATCTCCGCCCCTCCGAACCACAAGGGACCCAGGTCCCGAGGTGTTCGTGGGCCACGATCAGCTCTCCCGACATCTTTGGCGCGCCAGGTAGGGCGCCGAGGCTGTGTGAACCCGATCCGGCGGTCACACGAGCAACTTCATCAACATCTTCGTCAACATGGCGCCAAGAAGAAGTCTTGGCAGCAGCAGAGCCGTCGCTGTCGAACCCACCACCACCGGAGCTGTCGGTGGTGGGGGAAACATTAGCGGAGGAACCGGCGTCGTCGAGAGCCCACAATGCCGCCAGGTCCAAGGACAAGGCAGCACAGGCGTCGGCGTCCGAGTCCGCACGCGTCCCTCGTGGGAGGCGCTGGGACCGACAGCGTCATGATGCTCGAGGCACCATCGCTCGTTGGATCAAGGCCAAGCTGGAGGATCCCGAGGCCCTCGAGACCGCATGCGCCAAAGATGCCGCGATACGAGTGGAGTACGGTCGCCAGGCGGGATGCTGCTCCTCCTAACTTGGTTAGGAGTCCGAGCACCTCCCGTTCCTCGCTACGTACGCCGTTGCCACCCACCACACCAGCAGAAGCCTTGGCAAGAGCACAGCTACTTCTAGATTACCCTCCAACGGCCGACAAGGTCGACGAATGGAGGGCCACAATTCAGAGTCTCATCGGCTTCGCCAACGGCGACGTCCCGCGGCAACCGAGTGCCTCGCAGCCGCGGCAAGGCGACAAGGCGCGAGCTGATGGCGACGAGACTTGTGGGGGTGCAGCCACCGTGCACTCCCCTTCCCGAAGACCAAGATCGCCGACTCGCCGGATCCACCTCGACAGCGACTCCACAGCGTCGTCGGATCCGCGAGCCCGTCGCGACCAGCGCCAAGTTCTCCGAGAACGGCAAGAAGAAGACGCTCGAACCCGTATCGAGCGCCAAAGAGAAGCGCGCCGTCAATCGACCAACGCAGCGGGCCCGCTGTCGATATGCATGCGCCGGGGAACCAGCGACTTATCGACTGTGATGTAGGTTGCCCTGCGTTCACTCGTGAGCTGCGGCAAGTCCGGTGGCCCGACAAGAAAAACTTCAAACCAGATGTGCGGAAAAGTATGATGGCAGGACACACCCATTGAGTTCCTCGGCATCTACACCATCGCGGTGCAGGCGCTGGGGACGAGACGACAAGATCCTCGCCAACTACTTTCCCCGGTGCTCAAGCCAAACGTCCGATCTTGGCTCATGCACTTGCCGGATGGCTCTATTTCTTCTTGGCAGATTTGTGCCACCAGTTTGTTGGCGCCTTCACGGTGACCACAAGCCTCATGGCAGAGAGTGACCTCCACCTGCTTGCCCGAAGGAGGGAGAGTCCTGCGTAAGTTCATCTAGAGATTGATCGAGTGCACTACAACATCCCTGACGTCCACCCCGCCGCGTAATCGGTGCATTTCATCGGAATGTACGAAACCGCAGGATGAGGGAGGAGATGGCGATGTGCAAAGTGAAAGACGTCGTGAGCTCTACGCCTGGCCGACAAGTGTGCACGTCTTTGAAGAAGAAGAAGACTCCCAGGAGAGAATGTGGGAGCAGAGTCTGACAGTGAGGGGATCGCCCCGGCAAGAAAGAGCCGGCGGCGAAACAACAGGAGGAAGAAAAACCAAGAAGTACTAGTTGTCGAGCAGTCCGGCAAGGATGGTGCCGCCAACAAAGCCAAGGCTGGTGGCTCCGGCAAGGAGCTTGCCGTTGACGCCGACCGCCAAGTCGTGGCGGCTGCCGACAAGCCCGACAGCTCTAACAAGCAAGATCAAAATCCACCGCACCAAGGGCCACGATCTCCGAGCTGCAAGAAAGTCGAGCAGCTTGTTGAGCTACTGAGAGCTGAATACTGAGCGGTGAGACAAGGAGAAAGCCCAAGAAGGTGCAGGTGCAGCAAGTAAGAAAAGACCCGGTCGGGGAGGACGCCGCGGCAAGGCCAAACAACGGCAAGGAGACAGACCTCCCCGCGGCCGCGACAAGGAAGAAGACGAAGATGAAGATGACGAGGACATGGAAGACGATGAAGCAGACGAGCAAGAGTTTCAAAAGGCAACAGAGGTCCTTTGTGTTGACGGTGGTGCTTCTCTGCATACCTCGCACCGCCAACTCAAGCAATGGATGCATGAGGTGAATGCAGCAGAACCCTCCATAGAGTCGCGCAAACCTCTGAAGTGGTCCAGCACGCCCATCGTCTTTGACATTGAGGACCACCCAGATCACATCACTGCGGTCGGGTGCTTGCCGATGTTGGTCTCACCAACCATCCGCAACCTCAAAGTCACAAAGATGTTGGTTGACGGCGGGCCGGCTGAACCTAATCTCCTCTGCGGTGCTCCAAAAGCTTCAAATCCCCGACAATGAGCTCAAGAAACTGGTACTTTCAAGGAATCAACCCAGAAGGAGCAAGCCCAAAGGGAAGATCACGTTGCGGTAACATTGGCAGCGAGCTCAACTTCAGAACCGAGAGGGTCACGTTTGACGTCGCCGACTTCCCATTACCCTACAATGGCATACTTGGCGTCCCAGCCGCCAAGTTCATGGCCGCCTCTCATTATGCTTACAACCTACTCAAGATGCCCGGCCCGATAAGCGTCATTTCTGTCCATGGCGACAAGAAAGATGCACTTATCTGCGCCGACAAGATTTACCGGGATGCAGCAGCAGCGACAGAGAGCAAACCACTTACCGCTGAAGCTCTCGGGGGGAAGAAGAAGACCACCAGGTCCAGCAAGAGCTCTGTTGCCCACTCCGGCAAGCGCACCTCTTCGGAGTGCTGTGCTACCGTCGAGGACGCACCATCGAGCTCCACCGCAAGTGCAACAAGACGATGGCAGCTCCGCCAAGACCAAGAAGGTGCCCGCCAAGGAGGACGGCACGGTGGTACCTTCACCATCGTGCCACGCTTGATCCTAAATAGGAAGGCGAGCTCATTGCTTTCCTGCGGGCGAATGTCGATGTGTTTGCATGGAAACCATCGACATCCCGGTGTTCCTGTGAAAGTGATTGAGCACCACCTAGCTGTCTGTCCTCACGCGCGCCCGTCAAGCAAAAAGTTAGGAAACAGCGTTGAGCGCCAAGAGTTCATAGCGAGAAGAAATCAAGAAATTAGAAGCAGCAGGGCTTGTCGAGGAGTCCTCCACCCCACGTGGTTGGCCAATCCGGTAGTTGTATGCATAAGGCTAATGGGAAATGGAGACTTTGTATTGACTTCACCGATGTTAATAAAGCTTGTCCCAAAGACCCATTTCCCTTGCCGCAGATCGACCAGATTGTTGACTCCACGGTGGATGTGATCTGCTTTCATTTCTTGATGCATATTCAGGATATCATCGATCTTCATGGCGAAGAGGATGAAGAAAACCGCATTCATTACACCATGTGGCACGATTGCTTTATACGGATGCCTTTCGGTTTGAAGAATGCTGGTTCAACCTTTGCAAGGGTAGTCCATGATGCCTTTGAACCACAGATACACGAAATGTAGAAGCCTACATGGATGACATAGTGGTCAAGAGCAAGGATGAGCGACTCGGTTCAGGATTTGGATGAAACATTTGCAAATCTGCGCAAGATCAACCTCAAGCTCAACCCCGAGAAGTGCGTGTTTGGAGTCCCTTCCGCAAGCTTCTCGGGTTCTTTGTGTCTCTCGTGGGAATTGAAGCCAATCCCGACAAGATCAAGGCCATTGAGCAGATTGAGGCACCAAAGCGTCAAGGATGTCGGAAGGCTTGCGGTTGCGTGGCTGCTCTCAAGAGGTTCATCTCTAAGTCTGTTGAAGCGCTCGCCGCGTTTTCAAGATTTTGAAAAGGCAGGTCCAATGAAATGGACTCCCGAAGCGGAGGCTGCGCTGCAGGACTTGAAGAGATACCTGTCCTCCGCTCCAATACTTGTCGCACCTAGGCCACAAGAGAAGTTGTTGCTGTATATAGCAGCGACCAATCAAGTGGTTAGTGCTGCGTTAGTAGCGGAGAGGGAGGCGGATGATGAGCCGACAACCGAGGCAGTTGCATCCAGCGACGAGCAGGGGGCTTCACCGTCAAGCTCTGGTCCCGACAAGAAAAGATCAGCGTAGGGTTGCGACAAGATACAGAAAAAGATGGTGCAGCGCCCAGTCTACTTTGTCAGTTCCCTTCTACAGGGGGCTAGATCAAGGTACTCTGGTGTGCAAAAGCTGCTTTTCGGCCTCCTCATGGCCTCAAGAAAGCTGCGCCATTACTTCCAAGCACACGAGATAACAGTTGTCACTCGCTTTCCGCTGAAGAGGATTACAAGTTTTAAATGCGGATAAGGCCCGAAGGCTTACAAATTAAAAAGATAAGATGCCCGTAATCCTTTTTCTGTCCCTCTCTTCAGGAGGTAGGTCAAGGAGGCGAGAAGAGCAAAAGGAGCGCCTAGGCGAGCTACAGGTGCCAGAAGGCACCAAGGGAACATCCCGGGGGCTCTCCGAGGGCTTAACGGAGACGGCGGCACCGGAAGCGGGGCTCGAAGACGGGGCGGCAGGACGTCAGCACGCTGTCGAGGGCACTACGCCCTCGTACTCCGACTTGACGGCCTTGTCGCCATCCCTCTTCCCCTTCCGCAGCCTCCCTACGCCAGTCGCCCAAGGAGACGACCCCGAGGAGTTCAAGGAGCCGGCGACGCGGATGATGGGGTCGCCGGTGACGCACGAAGCGGCGCCCGACAACTAGTTGGGCCCGCTACCCTCATCGTCGCTGTCGCTCTCCTCCTCGTCACTCTCGCTCGAGGAGGAATCTTCGCTGTCGGAGGAGCTATCCACGCAGCACTTCGCTCGAGTGCCGAGATCCCCGAAGACCTTGACGGAGAGGAGATCACCCTCCATTAACTTAAAATGGAGGGTAAACCCCGCCATCAGGCTATGGATGCGGGTGAACGTCTTCCATCCATGATCAAGATACATCACATTAGGGGCTGGGAATACAACGCGGACTCGCGTGCCGCTGATCCCACAACCCCTCATGTGCAGTCTCAGTGTCTCGGGTGGATCCGAGTCCATCGCGCTCGCGAACGGAGCTGGAAGCCGGAGGCGACGACGAGGCGCCCGGCGCAGCCTGATGAAGAACTCGCAAGGGTCGTCCCCTGTATGGACCGCCGCGGGAAGGGGAACCGCCGGCGGAGGCGGAGACGGCGCGCCGCCTCGTCCGCCTCTTCCCCGAGCTCCTCGACCTCGTCCACGACCTCGCCCCCTCCCTCTTCCCCTTGTGGCTGGGTCTGCCACCCCGGGCATGGGGTTGGGAGGGGTGCGCTGTCTAGCGGCGACCCTCGCCGCCACCGATGAAGAACCAAGGTTCCCTTTCTCCATGACGAATGAGAGAAGGGGAGCAGAAGCTGAGGAAAGGAAGAGATGGGAGAGTGCGGGCTTCTGCGCTCCCCTTCCGCCCTTCTTAAAAGAAGCAAGGTGGGGGCTCGGCCGCCCCGCTCAGCGAATCAAGGCATAGGAAGAGCAGGGAATCGGGGCAGACCTGCTGCCTCTGCTCGCAACGGCCCAGTTTCCCACTTCCACCGTCCGTGACCCCAAGAGCATGGGAACCACGTGGCGGAGATGCAGAACCGAGGCGACAGATGAGGCGACCTCGCACGCCGCCCACTTCCCCCACGACACCGCAATTGACGCGTGCCGTTACAGGGGAACGCGGCGGATACGGAGTGGATTTGGTTTGGACCCAGGCCGCGCGTGCCCGTGCCCTGTTTTGGGCCTGGCCCAACAGCGCTCGGCACCGTGTATGGCCCAGACCCGGGGGCTCCTGTCGGTGTACTAAAGTAGGGGTACCTTAGTACCCCGAACCTGTGCACGGGCAGTCGCAGCGTCCCCGTGGCAAGCCTTGCCGGGCGTCTGCCAAAGACCCTCTGCGGCCCTTCGTAGCCATTCAAGAATGAAGTGATCAAGGCCCCGGCAAGAGGAGCTTGCCGGGAGGGCCACTCAGGACGCGAAGGAAACAAGGCCCTGGCAAGAGGAGCTTGCCGGGAAGGCTTGGTGGGCGCCGAGCCCCCAAGCGCGACAAGGTTCCTGCCGCGGCAAGGCGCTTGCCGGGGCGAGCAACCTCTCTTCATCTCCGCTCCAACTCACCCGCCAACGTGTCACTGTAAGTGCATCTAGTGCCCCTTAGTGATTTTGGTGTATTGAAGACTTATAGGTTAAGTAACTAATGCGTTTGTGAGTGTACACAGGTCTATAAGTCTATGAGGAGTTTGATATTTACAGTGAAAGTCGACCCCTAAAAATGAAATTCTTCAAGTGAAGACTTTGATATTCTAAAGACTTTCTGAAGACTTTGAAAGTGAAGAAATTGGTGTGACCCTGAAGACTTGGTATTCATTTGAGGAACATGAAGCGTGAAGACTTTTGTTTTCGTAGTTTCATTTTCTCTTTCTTGAGTCATAGGAAACACCGTACTGTTAAAGGGGGTCGAGGAAATAATAAGGAAAAATTTCCATTTGATGCTCAACTCAAAATCCTACACCTACCAATCCCTTCGAGTGAAGCTTTTGAAATCTCATACAGTTCAGTCAATTTCTTGATGTGAGAGACGAAGCTCTTCTAGTCGCCGAGGAATTTGTTCGGCGAGGAGTTAGGAATTCGCCAGTCTGAATTGCCTACGATGAGGAACATGATAGCCACGAGGAATTTGATATTCAAATTTCCGACCGTTCTTGTCTTCTTGCCACCTGTCCCAAAATATCTTATCCACCTAACGGTCATATCATTGAAGGGCATTTATGTCTTATCATGTCGGGCTGCTCCTAGGCTATAAATAGCCGCCCCTACAACTACTAGTTGGTTGGCTGCTCCGAGAGAACTTGACACTTGTCATTTGAGAGCAACCCATCCTCCGAGGAATTTGAGTGAAAATCATCAAGTGAGGAAAACCCAAAACCAAACCCCAACAAACCCAAAGTGATTGAGCATCATCAAGAAATTGATCTGAGTGGATCCGACGCTTGTTACCTTTGAAGACTGTGCCTCTTCCAGACGGTTAGGCGTCAAGGTCTAGAGCATCCAAGAGGAATTGTGGATCGCCGAGTGACCAAGTCTGTGAAGGTTTGGAAGTCGCTGAAGATTACCACAGTGATTGGACGAGGTCTGCGTGACCTTAGTTCAAGGAGAATACGGTGAGGACTTGGTGTCTGAGCTGCGTGCTCGATGGATCGGGTGTCCGGACTGTGTGTCCTCGAGTTTAAATACTCACCGCTCCAACCAGACGTACAACCGAGACAGCAGTTGGAACTGGTCTACCAAATCATTGTCTTCACCAACCTAAATGGTTCTATTTCCTCAACCCTTTCATTTCCTCATTCTTTGTGTTGAGTGTTTGTTCATATCTGTGTTTGAAGACTTTGATCAAGACTTTCTCAATTTCCTCAGCTCAATTTCTTCAGTCTGTTTGTCTTCATCTTGTGTTATCCTGTGATTACGCTTTCTGTACTCTGTGATTGTCTTCATTTCATCATGATGACAATGCTTGTAATCTGTTATGCTTACTTCTGAGTACTTATTCTGCTGCAAGTATTTCTTCGCTAAGGAATTTCCTCACCGGCAAATTCCTCAGTGAAGAATTCATAAAAATCGCCTATTCACCCCCCCTCTAGTCGATATAACGCACTTTCAATTGGTATCAGAGCAAGGTACTCCCTTGTTCTGTGTGATTTTGGTTTAACCACCTGGAGTTTTAGTTATGTCGACCACGTGTATGAAGAAAGTGACATGCCCTATCTTTGACGGTCACGATTATCCCAAGTGGAAGGCCATGATGAGAAGCGCCTCATGGCAATGGACGCGAGCTGTGGACCGTCTTTGAAATTGGCCTTCTTGATCTATGCAAGGCGGCGAACACCGATGATATTCGCAAGTTCACTCGACTTGACATCATGGCGAAGGATATCATCTGTTCCTGCCTATCTAGAGATGAATTCAAGCGCATTATGCATCTTTGCAATGAAGCTTATCGGGACCGAATCTCCGACGTTTATGAAGGTCATCGAACCCGTCATGATCCCTGGTTTGAGGACTTCAAGGAATCTCTCAAACGATGACTTTCGAGCGAATCATCATCATCGCATCATGTCTCATGGCAAAGGGTGACGAGGTAACCGAATGTTCCTCATCTGAATTTAGTGACTGTGAATCTGATGATGATGAATCTGATGATGATATTGAACCTAGTTATACCAAACTTGTTTGCCTTGCCACCAAACAACAACATGCCTTGGAAAAGGTTCAAAACATGTTAGGTAAAAGTGATGATATGTTACGTGAAGAAATGGATCGCACTAAAGCCCTGACTGTAAATCTTCAGAGACTTCAGTCTAGGCTTGACAGCCTTCAAGGTCATCATAACACTCTCTTATCTGATCATGAGAAACTTTCTTATGAATTTCTTCAAAGAAAGCAAGATCTTGAGAAGCTAAGAGTGAGTTATGAAGATCTTCAGAAGGAGCGCGATTCATTACTTGCTCAACAAATCAGCGCTTCTCAAGAAGAATTTGTTCCTCCATGCTTAAAGTGCATTGAACGTGAATCTGCTAATTCTTCACCTGAATGTTCAAATGCTTCAAGTGTTACAAACTCTTCACCTGCCTCTACTATCATTAATTCCTCATCTGAGGACATTGCTAGTATCACTGACGATGCAGGGCTGAAGGAACTGTACATGACAGGCATGTACAAAAGCCTCAAAGGGCATCAGACTCTTTGTGATGTGCTTAAAAAGCAGATCCTCAACAGGAACCCTAGGAAAGAGGGTATTGCCTTTGAGAGGAAACTCAATGCTGATGGAACGTCTATCGAAGCTTTGAGCGGTATCCCAAAACCTCATGGGTTGCTGCAAAGGGACCTCCAGTTGATCCATCTACCTTATCCGCTTCACATGCGAATTTCTTCATTCTGCGATGAGTCATTTGACTCAACTATAAACTGTTCAAAAATCAGAATGGTGAAGTATTTGCTAGATATGTTGGCACTAACTGCAGGAACGGTCCCCCTATGAAGAAAATCTGGGTTCCCAAGAAGTGCCTTGAAAGTCTTCAGGTGAATGTCCTCATGACACCACCGGTGAAGAAAAGGAACCCCAGATCAAATTCTTCATATGGACCAAATTCTTCATATGGATCCAAGTCCTCATACGGACCAAATTCCTCACGTGGATCAAATTCCTCAAAAGGATCAAAGTCCTCATATGATTATCATTGTGCTAACAACTCTGTTTCTGAGGTAGAGCTAAGGGCTATGAATATGTGCATTATTCTTCAAACCAATATGTTCATAAGTCCTCGAAGAATTTCTCCGCTTATTCATATGCTTACCCTAACCCTCTTATGTGAAACGAAATGGATTGGCTTCTATGCCACCATTCTCGTATGGTGCTCGCAGAGTGATGAACTCTTTGCCACCCCTGCAGATGTGGGTGGTGAAGAATAAGAACTAATCTCTTCTGCAGGGTCAGGTCTCGGGCGTGCCTAAGCGTCTCAAGAATTTCTTTGGGGACGACAAAAATTCTGAAAGGACGAGCTAATCTTGATGAAATGAACTTTCATTTCACACGTCCTCATCTTGCTTATCTGAATCTTGGTGATGAAATTCATCGATGAACTTGATATCATATTCTTCACTGATGAAGTATATGAGATCGTAAGTTGTACTAATTCATCTGCAGGATGATCAAGCCAAAGCCACTGAGTGGGTTCTCGATAGTGGATGTACAATTCACATGACTGGTGACAAGAATCTATTGATGGATGCTACCTTATCACCGTCACATCTGAAGCATATCATCTTTGCTGACAAAGGCAAAAGTCAGGTATTGGGACTTGGTAAGGTTGCTATCTCTAAGGACATGCACATGGACAAAGTCATGCTTGTTGAGTCTTTAGGATATAACCTCATGTCAGTCTCAATGCTTTGTGATCTTGATATGGTTGTTATCTTTGGCAAGTATCGTTGTGTTGTGATTATGGAAGCTGAAAATTCCAAAGTCTTCGAAGGCTTTAGGAGAGGAGACTTGTATATTGTTGACTTTTCTACAGGACCACAACCAGCCGTGTGCCTACTTGCAAAAGCTTCAGAAGGCTGGCTATGGCATCGACGACTTGGTCACGCAGGCATGAGGAATTTGCACACGCTTGCAAAGAAGAAGCATGTCATTGGCATTGAAAATGTCAAATTCCTCAAGGATCACTTATGCGGAGAACTGTGAAGCTGGAAAAATGACCAAGGCCAAGCATCCAGCGAAGACTATCATGACCACTACTCGTCCCTTGAATTGCTTCATATGGACCTCTTTGGTCCCAATCATTATTCAGGTGTCGTTAATGAAGCATCACTATATGGCTTTGTTATTGTTGATGATTACTCTCGTTACACATGGGTACACATTGTTACTTACAAAAATCAAGTGCAGGAAATCTTCAAACGATTTTCCTCGAGGGCTTCAACCAACTTTGGTGTGAAGATCAAGCACATCGGGAGTGACAATGGAACTGAGTTCAAGAATTCGGTCTTGATGACTATCTTGATGAACTTGGTATTACTCATGAGTTATCGCTCCTTATACTCCTCGGCAAAATGGCGTCGTGGGCGCAAGAACAGAACTCTTGTTGAGATGGCTCGCACTATGCTTGATGAATACAAAACGCCTAGTCGCGTTTCGGATTGAAGCAATTGACACTGCGTGCCACATCATCAACAGAGTATATCTTCACAAATTCTTCAAAAGACTGCCTATGAACTCCTCACGGACAAGAAACCCAATGTAAGTTATTTCAAAGTCTTGATTGCTAAATGCTGGATTAGAGATCCTCACCACAACTCTAAATTTGCACGAAAGCACATGAAGGTTTTATGCTTGGTTACGGAAAGGACCCGCACACCTACTGAGTCTTCAACATCGCACTTCACAAGATTGTTGACATTGTAGATGTGCGGTTCGATGAAACTAATGGCTCGCAAAGAGAGCACCTACCTTCTGTGTTAGGCGAACCAGCACCGAGGATTCTATCAGGTTCAAGGCAACCGAGGATGTCATTCCCATCAAGAAACTGCTGAAGAATTCATTTCAGACGCGAAGAACGTCGAGTGATGCACTGAAGATAATCTTTGAAGAAAATGGTGCTGAGGAAAATGATCAAATTCCTCGACGACAACCAGCTCATCCTCGCGTTGCAAAAGAAGTGCAAGTGGAAAAGATCATCGATGACATTAAAGCGCCGGGTCCTCTCACACGCTCAAAAGCTTCACATTTATCTAACTTTTGTGGGCACTATGCTTTTGTCTCTATCACAGAGCCCACTAAGGTAGATGAAGCATTTCTGGAGCCGGAGTGGATTCAGTCCATGCAAGAAGAATTACATCAGTTCGAGCTCAACAACGTCTGGGAACTAGTCAAACGTCCAGATCCTCGCAAGCATAATATCATTGGCACAAAGTGGATCTACCGCAACAAGCAAGATGAAAATGGTCTTGTGGTGAGGAATAAGGCATGACTAGTAGCTCAAGGCTACACGCAGGTTGAAGGAATTGATTTCGATGAAACTTTTGCACCTGTTGCTAGACTTGAGTCTATTCGCATATTACTCGCCTATGCTAACCATCACAATATCACTTTATATCAAATGGATGTGAAAAGTGCATTCCTCAATGGTAAGCTTGAGGAAGAAGTATATGTTGCTCAACCCCCAGGTTTTGAAGATCCAAAGAATCCTGACAAAGTCTTCAGACTAAATAAGGCCCTCTATGGCCTCAAGCAAGCCCCTCGGGCGTGGTATGATACATTGAAGGAATTCTTCGTGAAGAATGGCTTCACACCGTTCACTCGACCCTACTCTCTTTACTAAATCTTATGATGGTGAACTGTTTGTGTGCCAAATATATGTTGATGATATTATCTTTGGCTGTCTTGACCAACGTTATAGTGATGAATTTGCCTATATGATGAGTGAAGAATATCAAATGTCTATGATGGGAGAGTTGAAATTCTTCTTAGGTCTTCAAATTAAATCAACAACACAATGGCATATTCATATCTCGGAGAAATACCTCAAAGATGTCCTGAAGAAATTCGGCATGCAAGATTGCAAAGGTGTCAAAATTCCTATGCCCACAAATGGCCATCTATGCAATCGATGAAAATGGTATTGACTTGATCACAAGGTATACCGCCCATGATTGGTTCTTTATTGTACTTATGTGCATCTAGGCCAGATATAATGCTTAATGTTTGTATGTGTGCCCGATTTCAAGCTACACCGAAGGAATCACACCATAAGGCTGTGAAGCATATTCTTCGATATCTAGCTCACACACCAACACTAGGATTATGGTACCCCAAGGGCTCTACTTTTGATCTCATTGGATATTCTGACTCTGACTATGCTGGTGATCGTGTGGACCGCAAGTCAACATCTGGTACTTGTCATTTCCTCGGACGATCTTTGGTCATTGGTCCTCGAAGAAACAGAACTGCGTATCACTGTCCACTGCGGAAGCTGAATACATTGCTGCTGGCTCGTGTTGTGCTCAATTACTATGGATGAAGCAAACTCTCAAGGACTACGGCATCAACGTGAAGAATGTGCCTCTCTATTGTGACAATGAGAGTGCCATCAAGATTGCTCACAACCCAGTTCAGCACTCGAAGACAAAGCACATTCAAATTCGTCATCATTTTCTTCGTGATCATGTGTTGAAGGGCGACATCTCCATCGAGGACGTGAAGACTGAAGAACAGCTAGCTGATATCTTCACTAAGCCCTTGGATGAGAAGAAATTTAGCAAGTTGCGGTGTGAGCTAAATATCTTAGAATCTTCAAATGTTCTTTGAAAAGGACACACATCCTAACACTTATGCAAATTTGATGACTTAGATGTGCAACACATGAAGAAACGTTTTTCTTCAATCAATGAAGAATAACACTCTAAGTGTGAAGAAATTAATGAAGAAATTGATTCTCAGAACCCTACGACAATTGTACGCGGTGTCTGAAATCATCATTCTTATCTGGTGGGTCACGCCACCACCAAAGTTGAAAATCTTCAATTTGAGTTTTTCCTCGTTTTGAAATTCTTGAGTTTTCAAATTCTTCAACTTTGCAAAATCTTCACTGTTTCCGTCGTCTTTCTTCATTGGCTATATATATATATATATGGATTTATGTCCTCTACAGCATTCACTTATGGCTATTTCTTCAAGTCGCTTTTTCTGCTAAGTGAATGTGATCGGACCCTTCCCCTCTATGCTATACTCAACCCAATCCATTCACAAATTCTTCATGTGCGTTCTACTTTGAAACTCGCTCAAAATCTTCACCGTGTCCCGGCAGTGAAGAAATTGCGAACGGAACTTTATAAACTAATCTTATCCAAACCTTCGCTTTTACCGCTCAAACCGTTCTGCATCCCACGATGCATTATTATATTCACCCACGATCGTACACGATCTCCACTACACAGTACGTGGGTGACACATGTCGTGAGAAGGGAAATAGTCAGGGGCATGTTCGTCCTAAATCTTCGGGCGACCCGTTTTTCACCGTATCTATAAATACCCCTCTTCCCTTCCTCACTCTTTTACTCTGCTCGATCTCTCTCTCCCGCTCGAGCTCCTCAAACCCTAGCGCCACCGCTACTCCATCGTCGCCGGTGAGGAAAAGCTTCACTGCCTTGACCTCGTCGCCGACGTACTCGCGCCGACAGTGGAAAATCTTCACTCCACCGTCGCCGTAGCTGATTTCCTCTGCCAAGTTAGGGCGTGGAAGATCTGAACGGACGAACTTCCCAACTGTTCTTCTCAGTTCGTCGTGTTCTTCACTTCGGGTAAATTAAAAGTTACTTTTATTACTCGCTTTGATTCTCAAATCTTCTTCAAATTCTTCAAAGGTGTTTATTCTTCAAATTCTTCACATATATGAACACCTCAAATCTCTTGATTCGTTTCTCTAAGCAATGATTTTCTTCAAGATTCCTCAATTGTGTGGATCCTCGATCTATACAACTCTGGAACCTAAGACAAAGAACGCTTAGTGAAATTTTTCAAGGCTCATCTGGTCAAAATCCTCAAAACTTGTTCTTTTGAAAACCTTACGAGAACATATGACCTCTCCAAATTCCTCGCACCTATACTCTGTTCACAGGTACAAATGTCCGCTGCTGAATCCCTAGGTTCTCATCAACTTAACTCATTTGCAGCGTTCCACGAAGAAAAACTGCATACTTCTTCAGAAAACTCAATTGTTCAATTTCCTCAACTGAAGAAAATGGCAGATGGTAAGAAGCCACAGAAGGGAGGAAAGAAACCTGAGGTTATGACAACATTTGAAATCCCTGAGGAAATATATGCTGACTACTGCACACCGGATGAAGAAAGTAAAAATCAACGCAAGGTGCGCATTCAGAAGGTTGAACGGAGATGGGCACGGGAATGGAAGGAATACAGATATGTAACTCCTAAGTACATGAAGAAATTCGCTTTAAATCCTCCATGCCCAAGAGCTCCTTTGGCACCTGGCCAAGTGGCTGATCCCACAAGCATCAAACGAGGTGAGGACTTTCCTGATGAATGGGCTAAACGTCAAGCAAAATTGGCAAAGCAAGCAAAGGAGGCAGTGAAGAAATTCAATGAGGATTCTGCCGCTGCTACTGCCACAGAGGTCTCGGTCAAAACGAGGAAAACAATGCAAAAGAAGCCTGCTCATAAGCCAAGTGCTTCATCATCTGCGCCCTCACGGCCAAGTTCCTCAGCAGCACCTTCCAAGAAATTTCCTCACACTGCTGCCGTTCCACCAAAGTCCTCAACAGCTCCGTCAAAACCTTGGGCCTCGTGCACTGGCTACTTGTCAAAGGACCACTGGTTTTTCAATTGCCTCAGGCATCTCTGCAAGTTCCTCAGCTGCCCCCATTTCTTCATCTGGCCCGGCTCAGCTGAAGACCAAAGCAACAGCTGGACGAGGTCCTCGACCTAGCCCAAGGAAGAAACAAGTTGTATTTCATGGACCATCGGCGATGAGGCATCGATGAAGAACTCGGAAATCATCGAGAGACCGTCGAGTAAGGGCCGCTAGAGCCAAAGGTACATCGTGCCACTACTATTGATCGAAGAAAGTCCTCGACTTTATTGATCTCGGCACAATGATCCCAATACCCTCTGCTCGATCTTCATCGACACCTGGTCAAAGTCATGCGCTGACTCACTTCATCGCTGAAGAAAATGGAAGTTTGAAAAGGCGAGGGAAATCAAAAGGCTCAATATAGGAAGGAGAAGTTCTCAAGAAAACGTTGTCAAGATGACACCGAGGAGCTTCTCCAAGTCCAAACTGAAATTCAAGACCTCAACAAAACTTCGATTCATACCATGCTGATTGGCAAGGAGCCAAGACCAGATTAAATCAACTGATGAAGAAATTCACAAGTGTTGCTGCCCCAAATTGCAACATGAAATTCCTCAGTGGAGCCTCGGCTCAGCCCTCTTGAAGAAAATGCCAGCATCGCTGATGACGTTCAACTGCTGAAGAAAATGCTGATTCGAGGGCTGATGATCCCATTCCAACCACCGAAGAATCTGCCGGGGCACCCACTAGTGGTGCGCTCAAGAAATTGCTCAAGACACGGAACGCATCGGTTGCTCTCAAGAAACTGCACCAAATTCCTCGGCTCCTCCTGCACCAACTCCAACTCCAATTCTTCCATCCGCTTCGATGTGAAGAAAACCAAGGCTGCGAGCGAGCTCTTTGTGAAGATAAGGAAAGCATCAGCTGCGTCAGATTCTTCGGCTGCAAAGAAAATGAAGCCCATGACCAGCTCATTTGAAAATCCAATTGATGTTGTTCCAATTTCCTCCATACCATCAAAGGAAGTTGTTCCTTTTGGAGAAGACTATGAGATCCCAATCGGATCTGATGAAGAACATCAGTCTGCTGCTTCGTCAGAGCAGCTCGATGAAGAAATTGAAGTGGAAGCAATCCCTTCAACCCCAGTTATTCCCTCACCAGACTATGAAATTCCTCAGGCTGGTGCTGAGGAAATTGAAGATGAAGATGTGGATATTGGATGCACCACACCAGTGATCAATGATGACTTTTGGGAAAGTCAGCATCCCAATACCCCTCTCTTCACCCCGCTCCAACAAGTTCCTCAGTCTCCTGCTCAAACAGTCCAAATGGACTCTGAAGAAAATCAACCCACTGGTTATGTACATGAAGAAATTCCAGCCACTAGTACTGATGAAACTGCTGCTGCTGCTAATCCTCAGACTGCACCTGTTGAGGAACAAGGAATTCCTCAGGCTGAAGAACCTGAACTTGTGATTCCTGAGGTGGTGATGCAACTCACTGACACCCCTCTGCCCAAGCAAAAGAATCCGTTCTCAACCAAGCAAAAGTTCAAGGCTGAAGATTTCTTTGCCGAGCATGTGTTCTTCACTGAATATAATCCTTATGATTCTGCTCGCATTAGGAAGAGGCGCTTCTGGACTGCCAGCCAAGCCAACTTCTATTCCTCGGTGCTTTTCAACAAGGACAAAATCTTCGATCATGCTCATATTCCTCATGTGGATATGGAGTCGCTGCCAGGCTTTGAGCCGGTCCAAAGTGTTCTTCACGACGCAGGACTTCTAAATTTCTGCACTGATATCTGTGACCGGAATGAAGAGCTAATTCTTCAATTCTATGCAACCCTGCACATCACCGGAGACGCTGAAGACGTAAATTCATGGGTCTTAGATTGGATGACTGAAAACACTCACTACAAGGCACCAAACAAGTGAATTGCTTCGTGCCCTACCACTCGATCCTCCGCTTGATGGTGCACGTCGTATCTCTGAAGAAAAGAACTTTCAAATCACTATATGCAAGTCTTGATGAAGCCTTTGAAGCCAAGGCAGGCCCCAAGAACCAAATTCCTCGTCAAGGAATTATTATATGTGCCTCGAACAGTCTATCGGATTCTGACGAAGACAATGAGTCCTATCAAAGGCCACGACTCGAACGATGAAGAAGTCGTTGGCATCATGAAGAATATGCTTTTCAACATCATCCATGGCGTTCCCGTCAATTTCCATGATTTCTTCATGAGGACTCTGGCAAACATTGCCATGTCACCATTTGAGCTGAAGCCTTATGCACCTTGGATTATGAGATTCATCAGGTCAAGGTCTTCACTAAATTACAAAGCCGATACTTTGAACCACTGCAGCTACCTGCCCCCGATTGAAGTCCTCAAACGGACAGTTACCTCAGCTGATGAAAAGGGCAAGGCTACTGCTGTGATAGATGAAGGCATTCGTCCATTGGATGGACAGTTTCGCAAAGCAGCATCCTACTCCACCAATGATGACTCTGCCACACATGATTCAGCCGCAAATACCTCAGTCAAGCAAAGTCCTCAAGCTACTGCACCCAGGGTGATGACTGATCGTGAGTTACTCCTCAGTCTTCATCAGAAGGTTGATCGTAATCATAAATGGGTCAAGCGTCAGTTTGGTACTCTTCTTTACAACATGACCTCCACACACAATGCAGTGAAGAAAAACCATTACTACCTTCATGAAACCTTCAAGCGCACCTGGGCTGTTCTTTCACATGTCTATAGTGAAGAAGAACTGACTTCAATGGGTCTCAAGGAAGAATTTGACTGGTCTACACCTCCTCCGAAGAAATTCAAGAAGGTCAAAGTTCCTTCCTTGGTGGCCAGCTCCTATTCTTCATCTCGCGACACTGATGAAAATGAAGATTTGGAAGATACCGCGGCTGGTCCTACTTCAACAAACAACCCCGACAATGTTTGGCGCCCGCCTTCAACTTGAAATTCTTCACGAGCGTTAGTCCTCAGTTTCGATCCTTTTGGTCATTTGATGACAAAGGGGGAGAAATTTGAGTTAGTCTTCAAGCGGGTCTAGTGTTTTGTCTATATATAGTATTTTATTAAGTTACAACTCTCGTTCTTCCGAAACCTTTTATTGGATCGAGTTGTAATCTTAAACCCGATGGTGCTTTGATACTTTTGATGCATTATGTTCTTGCTCTATGCTCTGATTATAGTAGTTATGCTCTGATTCTCGTGAGCTCTTTGAAAATCTTCATAGCAAATCGATTTGGGCTCTGATACACTTGATACGTTACATTGCATAACATCAAGCACCATATTTCATCATGCATTTCAAATTCTTCATATTATATGTTAAATGTGTGTATGAATTACAAGATATAGGGGGAGATCTCCATGATTCATTTCTTCAAATGTGCATTGCCTCAAAAGCAAATTCCTCACTATGCACATCTTCAGGGGGAGTTCTTCTATATCTTGCAATCAAATTCCTCATTATCAGTATTCACACTTCATATGTTTATCCCCGTTGAAAACTTAACCTATGTTGTCATCAATCACCAAAAAGGGGGAGATTGTAAGTGCATCTAGTGCCCCTTAGTTATTTTGGTGTATTGAAGACTTATAGGTTAAGTAACTAATGCGTTTGTGAGTGTACACAGGTCTATAAGTCTATGAGGAGTTTGATATTTACAGTGAAAGTCGACCCCTAAAAATGAAATTCTTCAAGTGAAGACTTTGATATTCGAAGACTTTCAAGACTTTGAAAGTGAAGAAATTGGTGTGACCACGAAGACTTGGTATTCATTTGAGGAACATGAAGCGTGAAGACTTTTGTTTTCGTAGTTTCATTTCTCTTTCTTGAGTCATAGGAAACACCGTCTTTGTTAAAGGGGTCGAGGAAATACTAAGGAAAAATTTCCATTTGATGCTCAACTCAAAATCCTACACCTACCAATCCCTTCGAGTGAAGCTTTTGGAAATCTCATACAGTTCAGTCAATTTCTTCAGTGACAAAGACGAAGCTCTTCTAGTCGCTGAGGAATTTGTTCTGACTGAGGAGTTAGGAATTCGCCAGTGCGAATTGCCTACACGGTGAGGAACATGATAGCCCTGAGGAATTTGATATTCAAATTTCCGACCATTGCTGTGCTGCGCGCCAGCTGTCCCAAAATATCTTATCCACCTAACGGTCATATCATTGAAGGGCATTTATGTCTTATCATGTCGGGCTGCTCCCTAGGCTATAAATAGCCGCCCCCTACAACCACTAGTTGGTTGGCTGCTCCGAGAGAACTTGACACTTGTCATTTGAGAGCAACCCATCCTCTGAGGAATTTGAGTGAAAATCATCAAGTGAGGAAAAACCCAAAAACCAAACCCCAACAAACCCAAAGTGATTGAGCATCACTGAAGAAATTGATCCTGAGTGGATCCGACGCTTGTTACCTTTGAAGACTGTGCCTCTTCCAGACGGTTAGGCGTCAAGGTCTAGAGCATCCAAGAGGAATTGTGGATCGCCGAGTGACCAAGTCTGTGAACGTTTGGAAGTCGCCTGAAGACTTACCACGAGTGATTGGACGAGGTCTGCGTGACCTTAGTTCAAGGAGAATACGGTGAGGACTTGGTGTCCCGAGTTGCGTGCTTTCGATGGATCGGGTGTCCGGACTGTGTGTCCTCGAGTTTAAATACTCAGCCGCTCCAACCAGACGTACAACTGAGACAGCAGTTGGAACTGGTCTACCAAATCATTATCTTCACCAACCTAATTGGTTCTATTTCCTCAACCCTTTCATTTCCTCATTACTGTGTTGAGTGTTTGTTCATATCTGTGCTTGAAGACTTTGACTGAAGACTTTCTCAATTTCCTCAACTCAATTTCTTCAGTCTGTTTGTCTTCATCTTGTGTTATCCTGTGATTACGCTTTCTGTACTCTGTGATTGTCTTCATTTCATCATGATGACAATGCTTGTAATCTGTTATGCTTACTTCTGAGTACTTATTCCGCTGCAAGTATTTCTTCGCTAAGGAATTTCCTCACTCGCAAATTCCTCAGTGAAGAATTCATAAAAATCGCCTATTCACCCCCCCTCTAGTCGATATAACGCACTTTCAGTCACCACGGGGCTCTCCCAAGCACGCGTGTCGACGGGCTGTGCAGCCAGCGGGGAGTAGCGATAAGCGGCGCTGACAAGCTACCATCGTGGCAAACGGAGCCGCACTTGACGGTCCCTGTTACACTGTTCGGGCGACTGAGATGGGCATTGATGACTCTTGTCCCTTGCCGTCAGAGTTAGGTATAGATTACTGTACACTGTGCCAAGCGGTGTACCAACCAATGTTTTTACTATCTTACCCTTGTCTACTTGCCACATGTGGTGACCCCTTGTGTCTATAAAAGGAGGCCCAAGTGCAACGTAGAAAGGGTTGGTTCGAGGTAGGTTTCGGTCCAGCTCCGGCTTAGTTCATCATACTCATACGAAACCACACTCAGGCTAGGTCTTTTAGCTCCCATTGCTCCCTAGCAAGAACACAAGATAATCCACAAAGCAGCAGTAGGAGTATTATCTCTCCGGAGAGCTCCGAAGCTGGGTAAATCTGCTCGTGTGCACCGCCTCGATCCGCTCTTCGTGCAATCTCCGCCCCCCTCCGAACCACAAGGGACCCAGGTCCCGTAGGTGTTCGTGGGCCACGATCAGCTCTCCCCGACAGCAACCCAAAACTTTTTCAAAAAGAAAAGCTAAAGTGAGAGAGACAAGCATTGTTGAAGTGGGAGCTAGCCTTGAACTTTGTTCATGCTCACGGAAACTTTGTGAATCTTAATTACAGAAACTTCTCAAAAAAATAATTATCCCCTTGTACAATTCCATTATATTATAAGAATAATGTGCCAAGGTTTGCCTTTAGGATGTTCACAATGCTTGTTGGTTTGTGCGGTGCAGGACAGAAACTTTGGCTGTAGTGCGCGAATTTTAGTTTTTTACTAGAACGTCAAATGGTTCTGATTGTTTTTGTACTGTCTTTCTGTACAAATTGTTTATTTTGCCTAATTTTGATAGGATTTTTCAAGTATCATAAGTATGGTGAATGTTCAGATTATTACAGACTGTTCTGTTTTAGACAGATTCTGTTTTTGATGCATAGTTTGCTTGTTTTGATGAAACTATCAATTTATATCAGTGGATTAGGCCATTAAAAGTTATATTACAGTAGACACAATGCAAAAACAAAATATGAATTGGTTTTCAACAATACTTAGAGTAGTGATTTGCTTTATTATACTAACGGATCTTACCGAGTTTTCTGTTGAAGTTTTGTGTGGATAAAGTGTTCGATGATTGAGAAGGTTTCGATGTGAGAATAAGGAAGAGAGGAAAGAGCTCAAGCTTGGGGATGCCCGAGGCACCCCAAGTAAATATTCAAGGAGACTCAAGCGTCTAAGCTTGGGGATGCTGGGAAGGCATCCCTTTTTTCTTCAACAAATATCGGTATGTTTTCGGATTCGTTTCGTTCATGTGATATGTGCAAATCTTGGAGCATCTTTTGCATTTAGTTTTCATTTTTATTTTATGCACCATTCTGGTATGAGATGGTCTTTGGTTGATTTATAGAATGCTCTTTGCACTTCACTTATATCTTTTGAGTATGGCTTTATAGAATGCTTCATGTGCTTCACTTATATCATTTGAAGTTTGGATTGCCTGTTTCTCTTTACATAGACAACCGCCATTTGTAGAATGCTCTTTTACTTCACTTATATTTGTTAGAGCGTGGCCATATCTCTTTTAGAAAGAATTAAACTCTCGTGCTTCACTTATATCTATTTAGAGAGATGACAGGAATTGGTCATTCACATGGTTAGTCATAAAATCCTACATAAAACTTGTCGATCATTGAATATGATATGTTTGATTCCTTGCAATAGTTTTGCGATATAAAGATGGTGATATTAGAGTCATGATAGTGTGTAGTTGTGGATTGTAGAAATACTTGTGTTGAAGTTTGTGATTCCCGTAGCATGCACGTTTGGTGAACCGTTATGTGATGAAGTCGGAGCATGATTTATTTATTGATTGTCTTCCTTATGAGTGGCGGTCAGGGACGAGCGATGGTCTTATCCTACCAATCTATCCCCCTAGGAGCATGTGCGTAGTACTTTGTTTCGATAACTAATAGATTTTTGCAATAAGTATGTGAGTTCTTTATGAATAATGTTGAGTCCATGGATTATACGCACTCTCACCCTTCCATCATTGCTAGCCTCTTCGGTACCGCGCATTGCCCTTTCTCACCTAGAGAGTTGGTGCAAACTTCGCCGGTGCATCTAAACCCCGTGATACGATACACTCTGTCACACATAAGCCTCATTATATCTTCCTCAAAACAGCCACCATACCTACCTATCATGGCATTTCCATAGCCATTCCGAGATATATTGCCATGCAACTTCCATCATCATCATATACATGACTTGAGCATTTATTGTCATATTGCTTTGCATGATCGTAAGGTAGCTAGCATGATGTTTTCATGGCTTGTCCGTTTTTTGATGTCATTGCTACGCTAGATCATTGCACATCCCGGTACACCACCGGAGGCATTCATATAGGGTCATATCTTTGTTCTAGATATCGAGTTGTAATATTGAGTTGTAAGTAAATAAAAGTGTGATGATCATCATTATTAGAGCATTGCCTAGTGAGGAAAGGATGATGGAGACTATGATTCCCTCATAAGTCGGGATGAGACTCCGGACTTTACAAAAAATAAAAGAGACCAAAGAAGCCCAGATAAAAAAAAAGAGGCCAAAGAAGCCCAACAAAAAAATAAAAAAAATAAAAAAATGAGAGAAAAAGAGAGAAGGGGCAATGTTACTATCCTTTTACCACACTTGTGCTTTGAGTAGCACCATGTTCTTCATAGAGAGTATCCTATGCTTTCACTTTCATATACAAGTGGGAATTTTCATTATAGAACTTGGCTTGTATATTCCGATGATGGGCTTCCTCAAACGCCCAAGGTCTTCATGAGCAAGCAAGTTGGATGCACACCCACTTAGTTTCCAGTTTGAGCTTTCATACAGTTATAGCTCTTAGTGCATCCGTTGCATGGCAATCCCTACTCACTCACATTGATATCTATTAATGGGCATCTTCATAGCCCGTTGATACGCCTAGTTGATGTGAGACTTTCTCCTTTTTGTCTTCTCCACATAATCCCCACCATAATATTCTATTCCACCTATAGTGCTATGTCCATGGCTCACGCTCATGTATTGCGTGAAATTTGAAAAGGTTTGAGAACGTCAAAAGTATGAAACAATCGCTTGGCTTGTCATCGGGGTTGTGCATGATTTGAATATTTTGTGTGGTGAAGTTGGAGCATAGCCAGACTATATTATTTTGGAGGGATAACTTTCTTTGGCCATGTTATTTTGAAAAGACATGATTGCTTTATTAGTATGTTTGAAATATTATTGTCTTAATGTCAAAGGATAGACTATTGCTTTGAATCACTCGTGTCTTAATATTCATGCCATGATTAGACATATGATCAAGATTATGCTAGGTAGCATTCCACATCAAAAATTATCTTTTTTATCATTTATCTACTCGAGGACGAGCACGAATTAAGCTTGGGGATGCTGATACGTCTCCTTCGTATCTATAATTGTTTATTGTTCCATGCCAATATTCTACAACTTCCATATACTTTTTTGGCAACTTTTTATACTATTTTTGGGACTAACATATTGATCCAGTGCCAAGTGCCAGTTCCTGTCTGTTGCATGTTTTTGGTTTCGCATAATATCCATATTAAACGGAGTCCAAACGGGATAAAAACGGACGGAGATACTTTTTGGAATATTTGGAAAATCTAGAGGAAAAATCAACGCGAACCGGTGTTCGAGGTGGGCACGAGTAGGGCGCCCGCCTAGGGCGCGCCCATGACCCTCGTGACCCACCTGTAAGGCGGTTGACGCCCTTCTTCAGCCGTAAGAAAGCTAATTTTCGGGAAAAAAAATCACGGCGAAGGTTTCGTTCCAATCGGAGTTACGGATCTCCGGATATAAAAGAAACGGTGAAAGGGTAGCTCCAATCTCGGAGAACGTAGAAACAGAGAGAGACAGAGAGATAGATCCAATCTCGGAGGGGCTCTCGCCCCTCCCACGCCATGGAGGCCAAGGACCAGAGGGGAAACCCTTCTCCCATCTAGGGAGGAGGTCAAGGAAGAAGAATACGAAGGGCCCCCCTCTCCCCTTCTCTTCCGGTGGCGCCGGAACACCGCCGTGGCCATCATCATCACCGCAATCTTCACCAACAACTTCACCGCCATCATCACCAACACTTTCCCTCTATGCAGCGGTGTAACCTCTCTCTTACCCACTGCAATCTCTCCTTAAACATGGTGCTCAACGCTATATATTATTTCCCAATGATGTATGGCTATCCTATGATGTTTGAGTAGATCCGTTTTTTCCTATGGGCTATTTGATGATCAAGATTGGTTTGAGTTGCATGTTTTATTATTGGTGCTGTCCTATGGTGCTCTCCATGTCGCGCAAGCGTGAGGGATTCCTGCTGTAGGGTTTGCAATATGTTCATGATTTCCTTATGGTGGGTGGCGTGAGTGACAGAAGCACAGACCCGAGTAAGTAGGTTGTTTGCATATGGGATAAAGGGGACTTGATACTTTAATGCTATTGTTGGGTTTTACCTTAATGATGTTTAGTAGTTGCGGATGATTGCTATAGTTCCAATCATAAGTGCATATGATCCAAGTAGAGAAAGTATGTTAGCTTATGCCTCTCCCTCAAATAAAATTGCAATAATGATTACCGGTCTAGTTATTGATTGCCTTGGGACAAATAACTTTCTCGTGACAAAAAGCTCTTTACTAAAACTAATTTGGTTGTGTCTTTATCTAAACAGCCCCTAGCTTTTATTTACTCGCTCTTTACTTTCTTGCAAACCTATCCAAAAACACCTACAAAGTACTTCTAGTTTCATACTTGTTCTAGGTAAAGCGAATGTTAAGCGTGCGAAGAGTTGTATCAGTGGTCGATAGAACTTGAGGGAATATTTGTTCTACCTTTAGCTCCTCGTTGGGTTCGACACTCTTACTTATCGAAAGAGGCTACAGTTGATCCCCTATACTTGTCGGTTATCAGTTACCCACATCATCGTCAGCTGGTGGATCGGAGGATGCACTGGTTCTCTTTCGGTTGGCAGGCTTTTTTACAGCTTTAGTTTTTTGACGGGTTGGCTTCACCGGTTTGTCTTGCGGAGGTTTCTTGTTCCAGAACAGATCATCGCCCTGTCACAAAATCATCGTATTTTTTGGACAGAAGCAATTTCAGATAAACAGTTTATATGGTTCTTACAGTTGGCGGTTTGTTGGAGGTACAGAAAGGGAATAATCCGGTTTGGGCATAGTTATCCTCCGGTTCATTCAACATCTTTTTACAGCTTCAGTGACTTCGTCATCTATAAGCTGAATGTCAATATGCCGCTGAGCATCCTTCAAGTCCCCTGTATATTCACACATCAATCCGGGGTGCTGGCTTAAAGGTAAAACCCTCCAGCTTATCCAGCAGCGTGCAAGATCAACTCCTGTCAAACCGTTTGCAAGAAAGGCCCTAAGCTTTGATAGTTGAGGAGCATATCTGGCCCTTTCTTTGGTGGTCAACCTCTGAGGAAGAAGATGTGTATTACTCAGACGTTCATGACGATAACCCGGCAGGGGATTTTCATCCGCTGGAGACGTATCCTTGCAGTAAAACCAGGTCTGGTTCCACTCTTTGGGATGGCTATGGAGACTGGGATGAGGAAAAGTGAATTCTTTTCTTTTCTGAATTGCCATTCCTCCCAGTTCTGTGTTGGGTCCGTCTTTGAATTCAGTGCGACGGTTTAGATGAAAGAAATCCCGGAATAGCTCTACTGTAGGTTCCTCCTGAAGGTAAAGCTCACAAAAAACTTGGAAGTGGCAGATGTTGGTTACGGAGTTAGGGCCCATGTCTTGTGGGCGCAGTTGAAAGCTGGCCAGTACATCCCGGAAGAATTTTGAACCGGGAGGGTTGAAACCCTGGCTTAAGTGATCAGCAAACACGATAACCTCTCCGTCCTTGGGAGTAGGAGGACATTCTGGGCCAGGGACCCTCCAGTGAATGACATCTTTCTTGCTTAAAGCACCCGTTTTGACAAGGTTGTCTAACTACTCTTCAGTCACTCGAGAAGGGACCCAATTGCATTCGTAAACTTGCTTGGCCATGGCAGTAATGGATCGACAAATATGATAATTACTGGTTTAAATATTTATAGTGGACAAGCTATGTGGCGGTTCAAAGATGTAAGCACATTGTCAAACCGGAGTTGGTTGATCATAAACCGGAGTTTATTAAAGCAAATGCTAAATATGACGTATATTGGCAGTTCAACAAGGGGACTAATGGTATATACCGGATTGTCATTTTTTCTACAAGGTTAAACCGCCTAGTCTGACATTGAAGATTCAAGTCTGCAGATGTGTAAGTGAAGGAAAAACAGATTTCACAAGTAGGTATTATAATTCTGGATCTACCGCATGTCAGAAAAGGAAACTGTATGCAAGACCTAGGATGTAGTACCGCAGCAATGGGTGAAGGTTCAGATGAGATCTTCTGTTTTGAGATGCATAGATGGAAACAGAGACTAAAAGCTATCATTATACGAAACAGATATTCAGGATTCTATCAAGAGTCATCGTATGAGCAAAGAACACTGATGAACACTGAAGAACACGGAAACCCTAGAACAGATCTATGGCGGAAAAGAGAGAGCTTACGGTCTTTCTTGAAGAAGCGAGAGGCGCCGCAGTTTTTTCAGTGCGTTCGAGGTGATGCAGCGGCCAGAGTCGGAGCAGAGGCGACGGTCGACGGTGGTGGCGGAGCTCCAAAGGCTGAGCGGCGCAAGGAAGACGACGACGCAAAGAGGCACGAGGGGGAAAGGTGAAAATGACCCCTCGGCCCTATTTATAAAGGCAAGGGATAAGTGTCAGGCGCGAAAATCGAGGAGCCAGAAATTTGGAAATAAAGCGAAGCTGTCGCCTTGATTGATGGGGACCCATTAATGAAGATGTTGTTGGAAATATTCCCTAGAGGCAATAGTAAATTAGTTATTATTATTATATTTCCGTGTTCATGATAATCGTTTATAAAATACCCATGCTATAATTGTATTGGTAGGAAACTCAGATACATGTGTGGGTACATAGACAACACCATGTCCCTAGTAAGCCTCTAGTTGACTAGCTCGTTGATCAACAGATGGTTACGGTTTCCTGACCATGGACATTGGATGTCTTTGATAACGGGATCACATCATTAGGAGAATGATGTGATGGACAAGACCCAATCCTAAGCCTAGCACAAAGATCGTGTAGTTCGTATGCTAAAGCTTTTCTAATGTCAAGTATCATTTCCTTAGACCATGAGATTGTGCAACTCCCGGATACCGTAGGAATGCTTTGGGTGTACCAAACTTCTGGCGAATCGGGTGGCTATAAAGGTGCACTACAGGTATCTCCGAAAGTGTTTGTTGGGTTGGCACGAATCGAGACTGGGATTTGTCACTCCGTGTAAACGGAGAGATATCTCTGGGCCCACTCGGTAGGACATCATCATAATGTGCACAATGTGACCAAGAGGTTGATCACGGGATGATGTGTTATGGAACGAGTAAAGAGACTTGTCGGTAACAAGATTGAGCAAGGTATCGGTATACCGACGATCAAATATCGGGCAAGTACAATACCGTTAGACAAAGGGAATTGAATACGGGATTGATTGAATCCTCGACATCGTGGTTCATCCGATGTGATCATCATGGAACATGTGGGAGCCAACATGGGTATCCAGATCCCGTTGTTGGTTATTGGCCGGAGAGTTTTCTCGGTCATGTCTACGTGTCTCTCGAACCCGTAGGGTCTACACACTTAAGGTTCGATGACGCTAGGGTTATAAAGGAAGTTTGTATGTGGTTACCGAATGTTGTTCGGAGTCCGGATGAGATCCCGGACATCACGAGGAGTTCCGGAATGGTCCGGAGGTAAAGATTTATATATGGGAAGTCCTATTTTGGCCACGGAAAATGTTGGGATTTTTCGGTATTGTACCGGGAAGGTTCTAGAAGGTTCAGTGGGGCCCACCTGCATGGGTGGACCCACATGAACGTGGGTAGTGGGGCAAGGCCCCACACCCCTGGTCAAGCGCACCAAGATCCCCCTTGGAAGGAATAAGATCATATCCCGAAGGGATAAGATCAAGATCCCTAAAAAGGGGGGATAACAATCGGTGGGGAAGGAAATGATGGGATTTCTTTCCTCCCACCTTTGCCTATGCCCCAATGGACTTGGAGGGCAAGAAACCAGCCCCCTCCACCCCTATATATAGTGGGGAGGCGCATGGGAGCTTCACGAAAGTTCTGGCGCAGCCCTTCCCCTCTCCCAAGTCCTCCTTCTCTCCCGCGGTGCTTGGCGAAGCCCTGCAGGATTGCCACGCTCCTCCATCACCACCACGCCGTTGTGCTGCTGCTGGTGGAGTCTTCCTCAACCTCTCCCTCTCTCCTTGCTGGATCAAGACATGGGAGACGTCACCGGGTTGTACGTGTGTTGAACGCGGAGGTGCCGTCCGTTAGGCACTAGGATCTCCGGTGATTTGGATCACGACGAGTACGACTCCTTCAACCCAGTTCTCTTGAACATTTCCGCTTAGAAATCTACAAGGGTATGTAGATGCACTCTCCTTCCCCTCGTTGCTGGTTTCTCCATAGATAGATCTTGGTGACACGTAGGAAAATTTTGAATTTCTTCTACGTTCCCCAACAGTGGCATCATGAGCTAGGTCTATTGCGTAGATTCTTTGCACGAGTAGAACACAAAGTAGTTGTGGGCGTTGATTTTGTTCAATATGCTTACCGTTACTAGTCCAATCTTGATTCGGAGGCATTGTGGGATGAAGCGGCCCGGACCGACCTTACACGTACACTTACGTGAGACAGGTTCCACCGACTGACATGCACTTGTTGCATAAGGTGGCTAGCGGGTGCCAGTCTCTCCCACTTTAGTCGGATCGGATTCGATGAAAAGGGTCCTTATGAAGGGTAAATAGCAATTGGCATATCACGTTGTGGCTTTTGCGTAGGTAAGAAACGTTCTTGCTATAAACCCATAGCAGCCACGTAAAACATGCAAACAACAATTAGAGGACGTCTAACTTGTTTTTGCAGGGTATGCTATGTGATGTGATATGGCCAAGAAGAATGTGATGAATGATATGTGATGTATGAGATTGATCATGTTCTTGTAATAGGAATCACGACTTGCATGTCGATGAGTATGACAACCGGCAGGAGCCATAGGAGTTGTCTTTATTTATTGTATGACCTGCGTGTCATTGAACAACGCCATGTAAATTACTTTACTTTATTGCTAACCGGTAGCCATAGTAGTAGAAGTAATAAGTTGGCGAGACAACTTCATGGAGACACGATGATGGAGATCATGATGATGGAGATCATGGTGTCATGCGGTGATGATGATGATCATGGAGCCCTCAAGATGGAGATCAAAAGGAGCAAAATGATATTGGCCATATCATGTCACTATTTGATTGCATGTGATGTTTATCATGTTTATACATCTTATTTGCTTAGAACGACGGTAGTAAATAAGATGATCCCTCATTAAAATTTCAAGAAAGTGTTCCCCTAACTGTGCACCATTGCGAAAGTTCGTCGTTTTGAAGCACCACGTGATGATCGGGTGTGATAGATTCTTACGTTCACATACAACGGGTGTAAGCAATATTTACACACGCGAAACACTTAGGTTAACTTGACGAGCCTAGCATGTACAGACATGGCCTCGGAACACAAGAGACCGAAAGGTCGAGGATGAGTCGTATGGAGGATACGATCAACATGAAGATGTTCACCGATGATGACTAGTCCGTCTCACGTGATGATCGGACACGGCCTAGTTGATTCGGATCATGTAATCACTTAGATGACTAGAGGGATGCCTATCTGAGTGGGAGTTCATGAGATGAACTTAATTATCCTGAACATAGTCAAAAGATCTTTGCAAATTATGTCATAATCTCGCATTTTAGTTCCACTGTTTAGATATGTTCCTAGAGAAAATATAGTTGAAAGTTTGATGGCGATTATGCGGACGTAAGAAAGCTTATGTCCTTAATGCACCGCTCGATGTGCTGAACCCCAAGCGTCGCCTCGTGGATGTTGCGAACATCGTACATACACGTTTGATAACTACGTGATAGTTCAGTTAAGCGGTTTAGAGTTGAGGCACCAAAGGCGTTTTCAAACGTCGCAGAACATATGAGATGTTTGAGGGCTGAAATTGGGATTTCAGGCTCGTGCCCACGTCAAGAGGTATAAGACCTCCGGCGATTTTCTTAGCCTGCAAACTAAGGGAGAAAAGCTCAATTGTTGAGCTTGTGCTCAGATTGTCTGAGTGCAACAATCACTTGAATCGAGTGGGAGTTGATCTTCCAGAGATAGTGATCTTTCTCCAAAGTCATTGCCACCAAGCTGCTAGAGCTTCGTGATGAACTATAACAAATCAGGGATAGATATGATGATCCTTGAGATATTCGCGATATTTGACACATGAAAGTAGGAATCAAGAAGGAGCATCAATTGTTGATGGTTGGTGAAACCACTAGTTTCAAGAAGGGCAAGGGCAAGAAGGGATACTTCATGAAACAGCAAATCAGCTGCTGCTCTAATGAAGAAACCCAAGGTTGAACCCAAACCCGAGACTAAGTGCTTCTGTAATAAGGGGAACAACCACTGGAGCAGAATCACCCTAGATACTTGGTAGATGAGAAGGCTGACAAGGTCGATAGAAGTATATTGGATATACATTATGTTAATGTGTACTTTACTAGTACTCCTAGTAGCACCAGGGTATTAGATACCGGTTCGCTTGCTAAGTGTTAGTAACTCGAAATAAAAGGCTACGGAATAAACGGAGACTAGCTAAAGGCGAGGTGACATAGGTGTTGGAAGTATTTCCAAGGTTGATGTGATCAAACCTCGCACGCTCCCTCTACCATCGGGATCGGTGTTAAACCTAAATAATTGTTATTTGGTGTTTGCGTTGAGCATAGACATGATTGGATTATGTCTGTCGCAATACGGTCATTCATTTAAGGAGAATAATGGTTACTCTGTTTATTTGAATAATACCTTCAATGGTCTTACACCTAAAATGAATGGTTTATTGAATCTCGATCGTAGTGATACACATTTTCATGCCAAAAGATATAAGATAGTAATGATAGTACCACTTACTTGTGGCAATCGCCATGTAAGTCATATTGGTGTAAAACGCATGAAGAAGCTCCATGTTGATGGATCTTTGGACTCACTCGTTTTGAAAAGTTTGAGACATGCGAACCATGTCTATTGGTGTATCGCATGAAGAAACTCCATGCAGATGGATCGTTTGGACTCACTTGATTTTGAATCACTTGAGATATGCAAATCATACCACATGGGCAAAATGAGTGAAAAACCTTGGTTTTGATAAGATGGAACAAGATAGCAACTTGTTGGAAGTAACACTTTTGATGTGTGCAATCCAATGAGTCTTTGAGGCATCTGATGAATATCGTTATGTTATTACTTCACAGATGATTCGAGTAGATGTTGAGTATATTTACTTGACGAAACACAAGTCTGAATTATTGAATGGTTCAAGTAATTTCAGAGAAGTTAAAGATCATCGTGACAAGAGGATAAAATGTTTATGATATGATCATAGAGATGAGCATCTGAGTTACGAGCTTTGCACATAATTAAGACATTGTGGAAATTGTTTCACAATTAATACTGCTCGAACACCATAGTGTGATGGTGTGTCCGAACATCATAGTTGCACCCTATTGGATATGGTGCGTACCATGATGTCTCTTATCGAATTACCACTATCGTTCAAGGGTTAGGAATTAGAGACAACCGCACTCACTTTAATAGGGCACCACGTAATTCCGTTGAGACGACACCATTTGAACTATGGTTTGGAGAAACCTAAATTGTCGTTTCTTAAAAGTTTGGGGCTGCGACGCTTATGTGAAAAAGTTTCAGGTTGATAAGTTCGAACCCAAAGTGGATAAAATGCATCTTCATAGGACACCCAAAACAGTTGGGTATACCTCCAGTCTCAGTTCCGGAAGCAAAAAAGGATTGTTTCTAGAATTAGGTCCTTTCCCAAGGAAAAGTTTCTCTCGAAATAATTGAGTGGGAGGATGGTGGAGACTTGATAAGGTTATTGAACCGTCACTTCAACAAGTGTGTAGCAGGGCACAGGAAGTTGTTCCTGTGGCGCCTACACCAATTGAAGTAGAAGCTTATGATAGTGATCATGAAGTTTTGGATCAAGTCACTACCGTACCTCGTAGGGTGACAAGGATGCGTACTACTTTAGAGTGGTACAGTAATCCTGTCTTGAAGGTCATGTCGCTAGACAACAATGAACCTACGAGCTATGGGGAAGCGATGGTGGGCTCATATTCCGACAAATGGTTAGAAGCCATGAAATCCGAGATAGGATCCATGTATCAGAACAAAGCATGGACTTTGGTGGACTTGCCCGATGATCGGGAAGCCATTGAGATAAATGGATCTTTAAGAAGAAGACGGACGTGGACGTTAATGTCACCGTCTATGAAGCTCGACTTGTGGCGAAGAGTTTTTCACAAGTTCAAGGAGTTGACTACGATGAGATTTTCTCATCCGTAGCGAGGCTTAAGTCCGTCGAAATCATGTTAGCATTATCTGCATTTATGAAATCTGGCAGATAGATGTCAAAATGAGTTTCCTTACCAGTTTTCGTAAGGAAAGGTTGTATGTGATACAATCAGAAAGATTTTGTCGATCCTAAGGATGCTAAAAGGTATGCTAGCTCCAGCGATCCTTCCATGGACTGGAGTAAGCATCTCGGAGTTGGAATATGCACTTTGATAAGATGATCAAAGATTTTGGGTTTATACAAAGTTTATGAGAAACTTGTATTTCCAAAGAAGTGAGTGGGAGAACTATAGAATTTCTGATGAGTATATGTTGTTGACATATTGTTGATCAGAAATGATGTAGAATTTCTGGAAAGCATATAGGGTTATTTGAAAGGTGTTTTTCAATAGAAAAACCTGGATTAAGCTACTTGAACATTGAGAATCAAGATCTATGAGGATAGATCAAAAACGCTAAATGGTACTTTCAAATGAGCACATACCTTGACATGATCTTGAAGGTGTTCAAGATGGATCAGTCAAAGAAGGAGTTCTTGCCTGAGATGTAAGGTACGAAGTTAAGACTTAAAGCTCGACCACGGCAGAATAGAGAGAAAGGACAAAGGTCGTCCCCTATGCTTCAGACGTAGGCTCTATAGTATCTTGTCTTTGTGTACCGCACCGAAGTGTGCCTTGCCATGAGTCAGTCAAGGGGTACAAGAATGATCCAGGAATGGATCATTGGACAACGGTCAAAATTGTCCTTGGAGTAAATAAAGGACATGTTTCTCGATTATGGAGGTGATAAAGAGTTCGGCGTAAAGGGTTACGTCGATGCAAGCTTTAACACCTATCCGAATGACTCGAGTAGCAAACCGGATCGTATAGTGGAGCAACCATTTGGAATAGCTCCAAGTAGAGCGTGGTAGCTGCATCTAGGAGATGACATAGATATTTTGTAAAGCACACACGGATCTGAAAGGTTCAGACCCATTGACTAAGAACCTCTCTCACAAGCAAAACATGATCAAACCCCAGAACTCATTGAGTCTTAATCACATGATGATGTGAACTAGTTTAGTGACACTAGTAAACTCTTTGGATGTTGGTCGCATGGCGATGTGACCTGTGAGTGTTAATCACATGGCGATGTGAACTAGATTATTGACTCTAGTGCAAGTGGGAGACTGTTGGAAATATGCCTAGAGGCAATAATAAATTAGTTATTATTATTATATTTCCGTGTTCATGATAATCGTTTATTACCCATGCTATAATTGTATTGGTAGGAAACTCGGATACATGTGTGGGTACATAGACAACACCATGTCCCTAGTAAGCCTCTAGTTGACCAGCTCGTTGATCAGCAGATGGTTACGGTTTCCGACCATGGACATTGGATGTCTTTGATAACGGGATCACATCATTAGGAGAATGATGTGATGGACAAGACCCAATCCTAAGCCTAGCACAAAGATCGTGTAGTTAGTATGCTAAAGCTTTTCTAATGTCAAGTATCTTTCCTTAGACCATGAGATTGTGCAACTCCGGATACCATAGGAATGCTTTGGGTGTACCAAATGTCACAACGAATGGGTGGCTATAATGGTGCACTACTGGTATCTCCGAAAGTGTCATTGGGTTGTACGAATCGATCATGGGATTTGTCACTCCGTGTAAACGGAAAGGTATCTCTGGGCCCACTCGGTAGGATATCATCGTAATGTGCACAATGTGACCAAGAGGTTGATCACGGGATGATGTGTTATGGAACGAGTAAAGAAACTTGTCGGTAACGAGATTGAACAAGGTATCAGTATACCGACGATCAAATCTCGGGCAAGTACAATACCGTTAGACAAAGGGAATTGAATACGGGATTGATTGAATCCTCGACATCGTGGTTCATCCGATGAGATCATCGTTGAACATGTGGGAGCCAACATGGGTATCCAGATCCCGCTGTTGGTTATTGGCCGGAGAGTTGTCTCGGTCATGTCTACGTGTCTCCCGAACCCGTAGGGTCTACACACTTAAGGTTCAATGACGCTAGGGTTATAAAGGAAGTTTGTATGTGGTTACCGAATGTTGTTCGGAGTCCCGGATGAGATCCCGGACGTCATGAGGAGTTCCGGAACGGTCCGGAGGTAAAGATTTATATATGTGAAGTCCTATTTTGGCCACCGGAAAATGTTCGGGATTTTTCGGTATTGTACCGGGAAGGTTCTAGAAGGTTCCGGAGTGGGGCCCACCTGCATGGGTGGACCCACATGAACGTGGGTAGTGGGGGCAAGGCCCCACACCCCTGGTCAAGGCGCACCAAGATCCCCCCTTGGAAGGAATAGGATCATATCCCGAAGGGATAAGATCAAGATCCCTAAAAAGGGGGGATAACAATCGGTGGGGAAGGAAATGATGGGATTTCTTTCCTCCCACCTTTGCCTACGCCCCAATGGACTTGGAGGGAAAGAAAGCAGCCCCCTCCACCCCTATATATAGTGGGGAGGCGCATGGGAGCTTCACCGAAAGTTCTGGCGCAGCCCTTCCCCTCTCCCAAGTCCTCCTTCTCTCCCGCGGTGCTTGGCAAAGCCCTGCAGGATTGCCACGCTCCTCCATCACCACCACGCCGTTGTGCTGCTGTTGGTGGAGTCTTCCTCAACCTCTCCCTCTCTCCTTGCTGGATCAAGGCATGGGAGACGTCACCGGGCTGTACGTGTGTTGAACACGGAGGTGCCGTCCGTTCGGCACTAGGATCTCCGGTGATTTGGATCACGACGAGTACGACTCCTTCAACCCCGTTCTCTTGAACGCTTCCGCTTAGCGATCTACAAGAGTATGTAGATGCACTCTCCTTCCCCTCGTTGCTGGTTTCTCCATAGATAGATCTTGGTGACACGTAGGAAAATTTTGTATTTCTTCTACGTTCCCCAACGGATGTGTCATACACAGTCTTTAATAACAGACGACGTCATGACGGTTTACCATGATCCAGGAAGATGACGTCACAACAGTTTACAAAATTATGTGAAAATGTTGAAGACGAAGTTTTCTTGAAGACTGACATGAACCAGTTCAAATCAGTCTGGGGCCTAATGTTGGGGATATTACTACTGGGCATAAACCGGCCAGGAAAGGCCGGATTAACTTGAAGCCCATGAAGACAGACGGTGGCGCTGTTTAAAGGCCCAAGGCTTAGAACCGGTTTAAGGCCTATAGTTGCAAACCGGTATTGATATGTACTTGCATTGTAAGGTAGAAAGGGCGGAGACCGAGCCGGACAGGTTTATGAGCCGGCCCCGGGACTCTGTAAACCGGCGGGCGTCAACCCATGTATATAAGGGGACGACCCGGCGGCGGTTCAGGACAACAAACAAACAACAACTCGAGACTCAGGCAAAGCGTATTCGCTCCCTGGTCATCGAGATCCCATCAATTCCATCACAACTAGATGCAGGCTTTTACCTTCATCGTAAGGGGCCGAACTAGTATAAAACTCTCTTGCGTCCCTGGTCCGCTTTAACCCCTTTAAGCTAACCCGTAGCAATGGCTCCATGACTAAGTCCTTTCCTGAGGACATCTGCCGTGACAAAACCACGACAGGCCGCGAGGATGCGTAAAACCATAGTCCTGCTTTGGTGGATGTATTGAGTGTTCTTGAGCTCTCGAACTAGCTATGGTGGCTGTGGGGTTCAAAAGAGCTGAATCCCTCTCTAGTACACCAAGGGCCTCCTTTTATAGTCGAAAGGGGCCGCCACAGTGGCACACAGGAGGTGGAAAGGCATACAGTACTGCGAGCTTATCGCCCGTATTACAGGACAAGACGCATTTAATGCGTCACTTAGGTGTCCCCTAGCTTTATCGGGGACAGGAGCGAGGCCCGTCCCGTCCGTAGCCGCTTCCCTTCGCTTTGACACGCGCCCTGGCCAGCAATGCATGCGGCGCCATATAGGCAGGCAGGCAGCTGAGGTGGTGCGGTGGTAGGGTCTTCACGTAGATCTGCATGCCGCCATGCAGGCGCTTGTTGATCTGGCCTAGAAGTTGCATGTTGCCACGCAAGTGCCTGCCCAGCTGGTCGGGCTGGCAGATGCATGCTAATGGCGGTGGAAACTTGGCTGGTGCGGGCCTGGCAGTGGCCCCACTGGTGTCCTCGGCAAGGGCCTTGCCAGGGGCCCGGCATGGGTCTTGCCGTGGCGCGCAGTCGTCCCCGGCAAGGATCTTGCCCGGGGTCTTGTGGCGATCCTCGGCAAGGATCCCGCTGAGGGTCGCCGTCTTATGGTCCTCATCTAATCTCATATATCTATGGTCTTGACAAAGATCTGCATGCCACCACAGAGTTGCCTCCTAAGCCCTGGTCCAATCGTAGTTGGTTGGGTTGGAACCTGTGGGCTCAAGGGCGGCTCGCTCTGTTGGTGTTCGGGTGAGCTGCCCCGGCAAGGGTCTTGCCGAGGGAACCTGCTCCGTCCCTCTGCTTCTTTGTGTTCTTGGCCTTGGCGTTGCCTTGGCCATCTTTTGTGTAACGCCCTCGATGCGGCTATATCTCCCACGTGTCGAAGCACGACTTAGAGGCATAACCGCATTGAAAGCAATGTCGCAAGTGAGGTAATCTTCACACAACCCATATAATTCGTAAGGGAAAGAGATACATAGTTGGCTTACAATCGCCACTTCACGCAATACATGAGTAAAGCATTACATCATACAGATACAATCAAGGTCCGACTACAGAACCAAAATAAAAGAAGACTACCCCAAATGCTACAGATCCTCGATCGTCCCAAGCTGGCTCCACTCTTGATCAAGCTGAAGCGAAATAACACAAAGAACAAGATCTTCATCTAGCTCCTCCTTGAGCTCGGATGCGTCACCTGCACGGGATCGTCGGCACCTGCAAACTGGTTTTGGAAGTATCTGTGAGTCACGGGGACTCAGCAATCTCACACCCGCGAGATCAAGACTATTTAAGCTTATGGGTAGGAGAAGGTAGTGAGGTGGAGCTGCAGCAAGCACTAGCAAATATGGTGGCTAACATACGCAAAAGAGAGCGAGAAGAGAAGCAAAGCACGGTCGAACAACTATGATCAAGAAGTGATCCTAGAACAACTTACGTTCAAACATAACACAAGAACCGTGTTCACTTCCCGGACTCCCCGAAAAGAGACCATCACGGCTACACACGCGGTTGATGTCTTTTAATTAAGATCAACTTCGGGTTTTCTACAACCGGACATTAACAAATTCCCATCTGCCTCATAACCGCGGGCACGGCTTTTGAAAGATAATACCCTGCAGGGGTGTCCCACCTTAGCCCATTATAAGCTCTCACGGTCAACGAAAGATATTCCTTCTACCGGGAAGACCCGGTCAGTCTCGGAATCCCGGCTACAAGACATTTCGACAATGGTAAAACAAGAACAGCAAAGCCGCCCGATTGTGCCGACAAATCCCGATAGGAGCTGCACATATCTCGTTCTCAGGGCACATCCGGATGAGACATCCTATGAGTAAAACCAAGCCTCAAGTTGCCCGAGGTGGCCCTTGATCTACTCGGTTCGAACCAGCACTGAGAGGAGCACTGGCCCGGGGGGGTTAAAATAAAGATGACCCTTGAGTCTGCAGAACCCAAGGGAAAAGGCTTAGGTGGCAAATGTTAAAACCAAGGTTGGGCCTTGATGGAGGAGTCTTATTCAAAGCGAACTGTCAAGGGGGTCCCATAAATCACCCAACCGTGTAAGGAATGCAAAATCAAGGAACATAACACCGGTATGACGGAAACTAGGGCGGCAAGAGTGGAATAGAACACCAGGCATAAGGCCGAGCCTTCCACCCTTTACCAAGTATATAGATCCATTAATTAAAATAAGAGATATGTGATATCCCAACATATCCATGTTCCAACATGGAACAAACTTCATCTTCACCTGCAACTAGCAACGCTATAATAGGGGCTGAGCAAAAGCGGTAACATAGCCAAACAACGACTTGCTAGGAAAGGATGGTTAGAGGTTTGACATGGCAACATCGGAGGCATGTTAAGCAAGTGGTAGGCATCGTAGCATAGGCATAGCAAAAGAGCGAGCATCTAGCACGCAAGGATAGAAGTGATTTCGAGGGTATGGTCATCTTGCCTGAAATCCCGCAAGGAAGAAGAACGAGTCCATGAAGAAGACAAACGGACGAAGTCGAACGAATCCTCACAAACGCGACGTTATCGGAACTAACCCGAAGAGCAACACCGGAAAGAAGCAAACAACATGGTAAACAATCATCACATAAACATGGCATGATGCACAAACAAGTATGATGCATGTCCGGTTTAATGATGGCATGGCATGGGAAAATGCAACAAGCAATACTACAAGTTAAGTGGAGCTCAATATGCAACGAGTTGCATATTGACGAAACACCACATTCAAGTTATTTAATTCGCTCTCGTTATGAACCCAACAATATTAAATGTTGATTAACAAGGCAAGAGGTGAAGCATATGAAAACTAACTATTTAGTCAAGTTTAAATGAGGCCGGAAACAACAAACAACAAGTTCGAAAAAACCCCATGTCTATATTTTAGATTTGGTACTGTTCTGCCCTCAACACAATTTTAATGTTGTTAAACAGAAAAATAAAGTGCACCATGTTAAACTAGGCATTTTTCTACCCCATTTACATATAAAGAACATTTAATTTGGAGCTACGGTTAATTAGTTATGAAATAATTCATTTTAGCATGGCACTTATGCAAGATTAAACAAACAACAAGTTTAACATTTCTAAACATGGATGAGAGTTGCATATTATGAAACTAGACAAAATTCTAAGCATTATATATATGACATGTTTTATTTGGATGCATGGATTTTTAGTTATTAACAATTTAAAATGATGGCATTTCCTGTAAATATGCATGCACTGGAAAAATGCTAAAATACACAGACTTGGAAAAATATGCACGGGCCGGATTGCATCCAGTGCAGGGGCCCAGGAGATGAGCAGGCCTAAGTGGGTGTGGGAGTGCAAAATAACAGTAAACTAAGCAAAAATGGGGGCGGCAAGGACTCGAGCCCCAGACCCCTCGAATGGATACAGGCTGCGCTAGCCACAGGGCTAACTGATATGCTTACGGTGGAATGTAGTGGCAACTCTAAATAACGTCTACATGCCAGAACGGATCTAGGAAAAGACCGAAGCTTCGGTTATGGAGGAAGTTGCTCACGGCGAGGAAACAACGAGGCCAGCGGCCATGGCGAGGCTCGGCAACACGGAGGAGAGGGAGCACGGGCGTCCCTCACGGCGCTTGCGGTTGGTACCTGTCCACGGCGGGAATGAGATGTGAGGGAGCGAGGAAAAATAGGAAAGGGAGATGGGATAGAAAAGGAGCAGGGCACAACCTCTCGATGCTCCGGGAGCGGTGGCTGCTCACCGGCGCGGCCGGAGGTGAGGCTGCAGGGGGGTGCATGGATGAGGAGGCAGGAGACAAGGGGCGCGATGCGCTGCTGTTGTTGCTCACCCACGCAGACTGGTGGTGGGGGTTGAAGCCTTGAAGGCGGCGCTAGGCATCGAGCTCTAAAGTGACGGCCATGGCTGCCCCTGTTCGAGGCAAAGAACAGAGAAACACAGAGATTAGAGGGAGATAGAGGTAGGCGAAACGGGAGGAAGGAGAAAGAAGGGTAGCGACACAGCGAACTACCGCTGCTGACTGGCGCGTGGTCGCGGGAACGGAGGCAGGTCTGCGCGACGGCATCCATGGCGGCTACTGAGTCCTGAAGAAAGAAAGACAGAGAGAGTTGAGAGACGAAAACGGGGAAGGGAAGCGAGAGAGAGCAGGGAAGGAGAAGGGCGCGAGGGTCCCTGGTGTGGCTGTTACTCTGGCAGGGCACTCCGGCGAGGTCACTTGCCGGCGCGAGGCGAGGACGTCGGGGAGGCATGAGGCTTGAGCCTTGACGTCGTCTGCCTTCTCCTCGGGTGCGAGAGGAACGAGGAGAGCCTCAGGCGGGGGTGGAAGGTGATCGATGGATTGGCTGCAGTGGATGGATTGGATCCAGGTGTTCCTGGTGGTTGGCACGATGGGGAATGGGAGGATCCCGAGGTGGGAGATGTTGCCGGCGGCGGCTGGGAGGATGGGACAAGGCTCCTCATTTCTAGGGTTAGTTAGATAGGGGGCTACTGGGCCTAGGGGAGGTTGGGCCGATCTGGGTAGGCTGCTGGGCTCTCTTTGCACTCTCTCTTATTTCCTTTAAAAGAAAAGCATTAGAGAGAAGAAAAGGAGGAGGGGTTTAGGGAAAGAATTTGAGCATGCGGATAATTTTCCCGGACTCATAAAAATGAGCTTGATCCAAGGAAATAGAAGTTAGTGTGTGTGTGAAGATTGGATTCGAACTCGTTTGAATTAAATTCAAATGAGTTTGAATAATAAGTGGGTATTCGGTCGGTCCAAAAATATTGAGAATTTTAGTGATGCTCAGAAAAGTGATGAAAGAATTTAGGGCAAAGTTTGGAGCCTAGTATTGAGATAACAAAGGCATTGGGATAATTTGCAAGTGTATTATGGTGATTTCCAAATTAAAGAAATATTTAATATAGCTCCCTAATATTGGGAGGATATGTTATAAAGAGAAATCACCATGTGTATTCCCTCAATTTAAATAGATCAAAAGATCTATGCAATTTATTTAGTTGAGGTTTTTTTAAGAATTAAAAGACATGCTGGCATGATGACATGATGCAATGCAAAAATAAATAGAGCAAGCACAACTAAAAACACATGAAGGTCACAAAAATATGGAAGTCTTCTGGATCGTCGGTCTCGGGGCGTTACATTTTTCTTCGGCTTCTCTCCGGCTCCCCTCCTCTGCCCTGCTTAGTGTGGCCGTGGCGCGCGGCTCCGACTGCCCATGCACAAGTAAAGGGGTACAAAGGTGTGCCCCTACTTTTGTACACCGACAGGAGCCCCCAGGCCTGGGCCACACATAAGAATGACACGTTGTTGGGCCAGGCCCAGAATAGTGCGCAGGCAGGCGGGGCGGATTTTCACCGCAGTAACTCTTCGTCCACTGCGCTTCCCCACGACCCGCGTTGAACGCACGATGTGAGGGGGCGTGTGTGACGTGGGCGGCATGCGTGGGGCGGTTCCCTCATGCATGCGTCACATCATGATAAAGAGGCGGCTCGCTCCTTCCCCATAAAAAGAGGGAGGCGTGGAGGCGCGGATCATTTACTAGATGGACTCGGGTCGCAGTCTTCAAGGCGCCCACACCTCTTGATCACGGGGCGGGGAACGGTCGCCTCACCCGTCCTTTCGACCCTGCATGTTCGCCACGTGTCCTTCATGCAAGTGGCGGGCTGTGGAGGCGTGAAACCGGGCCCTCGCTGATTGGGGCAGCGGGTCGGTCCTGATTCCCTGCGCCTCCGCCGGCTGGATTGGCTGAGTGGGGCGGCTGAGTCTCGACCCCGCCCCTTTATAAAGAGGGGGAGGGAGGGCGCCATCCCACATTCTTCAGTATCCATCCTCCTTCATCATTGCTTCTTTCTTCCACCTGCCATGGCGAGAGGAGGTGCTGGGCCTTCGACAATGGCGGCGAGGGTCGCTGCTCGTCAGCGTGTCCCTCCTTCCCACGAGCCCGTGGCGGTAGAGCCAACCACAAGAGGAAGGGGCAGGTGGTGTGGCCGAGGTCGCCGCGGCGGTCGGGGAAGAGGGGGACGAGGTGGCGCGGCGGCCGTGCCTCCGCCAGTGGTGCCTCCTGTGATGGAGGGTCACATAGGGGACATGCCCCGCGAGTTCTTCATCAGGCTGCGCTGGCCACCGCGTCGTCGTCTCCGTCTCCCCACCCCCTTCGCAGAGGAGATGGGGCTCGATCCGCCCCAGACCCTCAGGTTGCACATGAGGGGCTGCGGGACCGGCGGCAGGCGGGTCGACGTCGACTTCCCCGCTCCTCATGTCATGTATCCCCGTCGTGGATGGAAGACGTTTGCCCGCATCCATAGCCTGACGGTGGGGCTCGTCCTCTACTTCAAGTTAATGGTGGGCGGCCTGCTCTCTGTCAAGGTCTTCGGAGATCTTGGCACTCGCCTGAAGTGCTGCGTGGAGAGCTCCTCTGACGATGAAGATTCCTCCTCAAGCAGGAGTGATGAGGAGGACAGCGACAGCAGCGACGAGGGAGTCGAGCGGCAGGATGCCGATTCCGACTTCGACTGACCGCGCCGCCCCTCCCTCGGCCACGCGCCCTGCCGAGGGCCATCCTCGCCAAGCTCTCCATCGGGGTGCTCCCCGTCATCTCCTTGGGCGGCTAGCGTAGAAGGGCCGGAGAAGGTGAAGAGGGCGGGTGGCGGCCGTCAACTCGGAGTACGCAGGCACCAACGCCTTCGTCGCGTATTGTCGGCCCGCTGCCTCGTCTTCCAGCTCCTTTCCCGGCACCAAGATGTTCTCTTGGTGCCTTCTGCTCCTCGCACCTCGCCTAGGCGCCCCTTTTGCCCTCTGCTGTCTTGCTCCATCTTCTAAGGAGAGGGACAAGAAAGGGATTACGGGCATTTTATCTCTTTTTAGTTTGTAAGCCTGCGGGCACTCGTTAGATTTAAAGCTTGTAATACCCTTGCTCATGTTTTTCTTTCCGTACGAACTGTACCTGTATGGGATGTTTTTAATGAAAAAGGGTGCATGACGGGCTTTTTGTGCGCGAGCGAGGCCCATGCCAAGGAACGAGTCCTTGTTATTTTTAAGATAAACATCGTTGCCCGGCAACAGGCCTTGCCGTCCCCCCACTTCGGCAGACCATTCTCGCGCCCTTGGCGGAGGTAGGGCGAAGTAGACTTAGGCCCCTCGTTTACCTCCTTGCCACCGTGACTACTATACCAAATTCCGACCAGGAGGTAGCTCTCAGGTACAGGAAAGGGGGGCACGGTGGTTTTGGGAACATAAATGAGGTTTCATATGTCCCAGTTCTATATGGAAACGCATAACAGGGGGATGAAAGACTTATCTGAATCCGCAGCCCCCGGCAACCCTGGCTTGCCGTGGTTGGATCCTTGTATCTTCAGCCTCCGGCAACCTTGCCCTGTCAGGGCCGGAGCTGTGATGCCCGGATAGTTAAGCTAAGTAATTCCCAGTTAGTGATGACACGTCACCGCGATTACTGTGGTTAAACTCACGATAATTCAATCCCGTCCGAAATCAAAAGTCAAAAACAAGTCAAATGGTAAGGATTTTCAAATATTAAAACTAAAATGTTCTTGAGGTGCCAAATGATGCATATGTAATTATGGTGAAGAAACCATACTTCTAAATAATGCTTTAATACTCTAAAGTGATTTAAACAGTAACAAAAACAATTAAGTAAATGCCTCTTTTCAATTAATAAAACTCTAAACCAATTTATTTCGGGGTAAAACTTTTATGTCAGTGGGTGGTTCTGAGACATTATTTTAGGAGTTATCATATTTTACTAAACTAAAAATAATGTGTATCTAAGACAAAACAGAAGATAAAAATAATAAAAACAGTAAAGAAAAACAAAACAAAACCAAAATAAAGTAAAAGGAAAAGCCCCCCCCATTGGGCCACGGCCCAGCTGGTCTCTGAGCCAACCAGACCGGCCCAGCCGGCCCCCTCACCTCCCCAGCTTAACACCACTCCCCGTGACCTAATCTGCCCACGCCCCCACTCGACCCCACATCTCCCTCGCTTCCTCCACTCGCTCGCTTTCTTCCCCCCGATCTGGATCGAGATCCGGGCAAGGAACCAAAGCCACCGCGCCGACCATGCCGCTCGTTCCTTCCCCGCGATCCGTTGCCGCCGCCGCACACCATCACCTCCTCATCCCCGCCGACTAGCTCCGTGGCTGGGTCGACCAAGGCCGACCCAACGCCGCGCCCCGACCCCGTCGCCGCTCGACATCGACCGCCGCCTGACGCTACCTCGCCGGCGATCGACCTCGACTCCTCCCCGAGCCGACTTAAGCACAACTACACGACCCCTGTGGAGCCTTGTCCACCCTCGCTTTGTTCCCCTCTGCTCCGGTCGCCATAGGCCGCCCCCACCGCCCGTGCCATGCTCACCCCTTCGTAGCCGCGTCCGTGCCCATGCACCGTCCACCCCGTGTGTGCCCCGGGGGTCCGCAGCCTGTGCTCCCCGCGCCGTCGCCCGCTACCGCCCCTGCTCCGCCGTGGCCGCCCCTCCCGCACTGGCCGCTGTTGCTGGTCTCTAGCGCCTCGCCCACGCGGCCCCGCTTCGCCCTGCTGCCCGCTTCCCCCGTGCGCGCTCGCCTCGGCTTCCTCCCGCTGCTGCTTTGCTCTATTGCGTCGCTGCCTCTGCTTCTTCTATTGCCTCTGCGACCAACCACGCCCCCGCTCACCTCCGTGCGTGCCCGCCGCTGAGCCCACGCTGGCCGCTCGCCAGCGCCCCGCTAGTCCCGCCCCTGGCCTGGGCAAGCGGCCTAACGGGTGGGCGCCCGTCGCCCGTAACCGCACCGCTGGTGCCCACGCCCGCTAAGGCCATGAGCCACTGGACAACGGGGCCCAGCCCCTGGAACGTTTTAATAAAAAAGTAATAATAAAATAATAATAAATAAAAATATTAATTAATTAATTAACTTAATTAATCTTGATTAGATTAACCTAATCACTAATTAAACTAATTAATCTGTTTTAATTAATCTCAGTCAATGACAGTGGGACCCACGCGTCAGTTGGACCAAGTCAACCGACTGTTGACTGCTGACATCACCCTGATGTCATGCTGACGTCATAATGGCATTTTCAAATTGAATTAATTCTGTTAATTCTATAAAATGATTAATCCTTTTTAAAATTAATATAAAATAAACCGTACCTCGGATGGAAAAACTTTGTACATGAAAGTTGCTCAGAACGACGAGACGAATCCGGTACGCTTCCCGTTTGTCCGCCACACATCCATAGCATAGAAAACGTGCAACTTTCCCCCTCCGGTTCATCTGTCCGAAAACGCGAAACACCGGGGATACTTTCCCGGATGTTTTCCCCCTTCGCCAGTATCACCTATCCCTGCGTTAGATCACCCCTGGCACCGCGTTTTACCTTGTTATATTTTGTGATGCTTTGTTTTCTCTGTATTCATTCTTTCTTCCCCTCTTCTCTCCGGTAGACTACGAGACAGACGTCGCTGCTGCCTCGATCGACTACGTTGTTGACGACCCCTCCTTCTTGCCAGGGCAACCAGGCAAGCCCCCCCCCCTGACCACCAGATATCGCCTATTCTTCTCTATACTACTTGCATTAGAGTAGTGTAGCATGTAACTACTTTTGGTTGATCCTATTTTGCTGCACAGCCTGTAATTGTTGCTATAGTTGTTACCCTTACCTGCTATCCTACTGCTTAGTATAGGATGCTAGTGTTCCATCAGTGGCCCTACACTCTTGTCCGTCTGCCATGCTATACTACTGGGTCGTGATCACTTCGGGAGCTGATCACGGGCATATGCTATATACTTTATACTGTTACATTACTTATGATACTATTCGGAGATGGAGGCTGAAGGGGTAGGTGGCTCCATCTCGGTAGAGGTGGGCCTGGGTTCCCGACGGCCCCCGACTGTTACTTTGTGGCGGAGCGACAGGGCAGGTTGAGACCACCTAGGAGAGAGGTGGGCCTCGCCCTGGTCGGTGTCATGATTACTTCATAATAACATGTTTAACGAGATCTTGGTATTTGATCTGAGTTGGGTCGTTGACCTTATACGCACTAACCGCCACGTGGGACAAGATATGGGTAACCGGCGTCGTGGTATCAGCGGAAGCTTTTTTTGATGTCAGCGACTGAGCGGCGCGCGCCGCATTGGACCGTAAGCTCGCGCTTGTATTAAGGGGGCTAGGTCTTCTTCCGGCCGCGTACGCAACGTGCAGGTGTGCAATGGGCGATGGGCCCAGACCCCTGCGCGCATAGGGTTTAGACCGGCGTGCTGACCTCTCTGTTGATCCTAGGTGGGGCTGCGATGTGTTGATCTCCCGAGGCCGGACATGACCTAGGAAAGTGTGCCCGGCTAGAGGGATCGAGCGTGTCGGGTAATGTGGTGCACCCCTGCAGGGAAGTTGATCTATTCGAATAGCCGTGTCCACGGTATCAGGTGACCCGGAGTTGTAACTTGACCTTATGACAACTAGAACTGGATACTTAATAAAACACACCCTTCCAAGTGCCAGATACAACCCGGTGATCGCTCTCTAATAGGGCAATGAGGGGAGGATCGCCGGGTAGGATTATTCTATGCCATGATACTTGGTGAACTTACCATCTACTCTCTTCTACATGCTACAAGATGGAGGCTGCCAGAAGCGTGGTCTGCGACAGGATTAGCTATCCCCCTCTTATTCTGGAATTCTGCAGTTCAGTCCACCAATATGGCCCTTTACACATATACCCATGCATATGTGGGGTAGCTCCTTGCTTGTGAGTACTTTGGATGAGTACTCACGGTTGCTTTTCTCCCTCTTTTCCCCCTTTCCCTTCTACCTAGTTGTCACAACCAGATGCTGGAGCCCAGGAGCCAGACGCCACCGTCAACAACGACTCCTACTACACCAGAGGTGCCTACTACTACTACATGCAGGCCGCTGACGACGCCCAGGAGTAGTTTAGGAGGATCCCAGGCATGAGGTATGCGCCTCTTTCGATCTGTATCCTAGTTTGTGCTAGCCATATTATGGCAACTTGTTTAACTTATGTCTGTACTCAGATATTGTTGCTTCCGCTGACTCGTCTATGATCGAGCACTTGTATTCGAGCCCTCGAGGCCCCTGGCTTGTATTATGATGTTTGTATGACTTATTTTATTTTTAGAGTTGTGTTGTGATATCTTCCCGTGAGTCCCTGATCTTGATCATACACGTTTGCGTGTATGATTATTGTACGATTGAATCGGGGGCGTCACAAGTTGGTATCGGAGCCGACTGCCTGTAGGAATCCCCCTTCCACACTCCTCGGCTGAAGTCGAGTCTAGACATTATAAAACTTTTACTAACATGGATGTGTGCCTTACGGGCCCACGTCGCCATTGGGTGGTATTAGGATCTTTTATTCCTCGACCTATACTCTGGGACTCTAACCTCTCTTCTATTCGGGTGAAATTGTTTTACTAACTCTGACTCTAGGTTCTCGTAACTACTTCCTCCCGGAGAGCCCCTCACTCCAGATGATTGCTTGGTGCACCGAAGGATTTAGAAGATACTCTCCGATGTTCTCGAGTGCTTGTTGCTTTTGCAATTCCCTACCACTGATTTATCCCTATGGATAAATACTTACACCCGTCGTTCTTAATTTTATTCCAAGTTGATCTTGTTAATACAAGATGCCCCAAACCGCTCTCCGTTGTTCCAAGAATCCTTTGAGCTTACTGCTTTACAGTTCTTGCCTCATGAATACCCTTACGGATAATTCCTTGCACTTATCAAGTATCCGCTTTTTCCTAGTTATTCATGTGTTTCACAAAAGTTTTCGTAATACCATTCGATCTTCCAAAAATCATGAGCATCCTCTTGCTCTTGAAATTCTTGCTTGCTTGCATTATGGTTAATCCCATAAGTCTCGTAATCTTATTGGCATCTCTTGTCATTATCATTTTGAGTCCGTTGATTCAATTTGTTGCGAATGCTCGCAATCCTCAATCAGATCCTATAATTCATCCTTCCAGCTCAGACGTCATTTTAAACATGAGCTGGTTCTCACCAATCAAATTGTCGTCGATTGTGCCCCTATGTCTATGAACTTATCCATCCTTGATCAGAGCGTCTGCTTCTGATCCTTCGCTTTATAGATCATAATTCCTTTGCAATTGAGCTCTAAGTTACTCAATTGTTTCTATAATCCAAGGTCTTTGCATTGATTCTTCCTCTGGTTGTGTGCCGATACTCACATCAGATCCTTTATGGACCATCAGAACCTTGTTGGATTTTATCCGACAACGCCCTTCATATTCAATCACTTTGGAAGTTCTTTCCCTGATACATAATGCCTTTGGTAAATCCTATTCCTTGATTTGGCCAACCATGCTTTGCTTTCGAGCTGGTGATATTTACTATTGAAGCTTGTGGTATATGTTTCCACGATGCCCCGATGGATTGAACCTATGCCTTCCATAATATGTGTGAACTCGAAAGTTTTCATGAGTCATACTCTTCTAGTATTTTGCCAGATAAAATTTCAACACTGCAACTTCATCAAACGCGAGAAGTGAATGAAAGGTTATGCATTGAAGAAGTGGGAGTCGACCTTCAACTTTGTGTTCACGCCCATGGACACGATGTAGATCTTATCATGGAAGCTTCTCGCAAAATAGTTACCCCCTTGTTATAAGTGCTTGTATATGTGGTTTGATCATTTACAAATGTGGTTCTGACCATATTGTTCCCCTTTGATTCAATTTCTCAGACAAGTTAAAAACACTTGTCTTTTGCAGAGCAATACCCAGTCCAACCTCTATTTTGATATGTCATCGAGTATTACCCCCTGGTATCTCGACATTATCACAGAACTGCATAACCTCTTATGAGTTCTTCATCAAGTACTACATCCTCACTGATTCCAATTTTTCACGGGCTTCGAGCTTTTAAACACTCAAAGACACTCATAATTGAACCGAGTCCGCATTACGGTTCAACAACTCTTACTAATATTCTTTACTTACGAGTTTTTACCCGATCATGTCATTCCTAGCCTGATCGGCGATATCATTATTGTACTAAATCTTAACTGTGCTACCTGGTCCTTCTTCCCGGTACACAATTTTTTACGCTGATCTAAGCTTACGTTGATTTCCTTGTCTTATCATTCCACCTCTGACAACAAGCTTGGTTTAGAGTTTGTGTCGTACCCATGGTTCCAATAACCTCTTGCTTCATCATTCCTTTGACTTGATGTCATTGCTGATCGATTACATCTTCAGGTAATCTCTCGACAAATGTGTCGTGATCATTATCAACATTCTGAGCTCTTCCAGAATATCAATCAAATTCATGATGAGAATTACCATCCTTGCCCCTCGACGATTTGCGTTGTCATCGACTACTTCCTTGCCTTCTTTCCAACACAAACTTGTTCGTGTTGTGGTTGTACCTTGAGTTCCTGGCAATCCAACTTGTCTTATGTCCTACCTTGAAGTAATACCATCTTATATATCAAGAATGTTGAGAGAATTTCACCACCTCTTAAGAATTCTTGGTACAAGTGATACATCCCGCCATCTACATTCATCTCTTGGTCCCCGTGTTGTTTCCAACCGGAATACCGACAATTGACCTATGATGTGTAAAATTCAAAATTACTAGCAACCTTATTGCTTGTAAGATAATGAACGATAGTTTCATTCTTGTGTATTGGTTATTGAATCACCATACTAAACATTGATCATGCTACCTAAGCCCATATTATGGGTACAACTTACACCTTCCAACCAATGGTTAATGGTGTATGTTTTCCTCGAGCATACTTCATTATAACATTTGATCTGACAAATGTTATCTCCTTGTTCACATAATTGTGGAAATCTTTCTTGTTGGAAATCTCGATGAATTGTCGCTGAGACCATCAGCCACCTCCTCATCCTCTCCTTGGTTTAATGATGAACTCTTGTTTTGGAACTCGCTCCCATAGTTCATTTCCCGAGAATCTTACATTGTCATCTCGTCAATTTGTGTTGCACCTTTTCTTCACAGGCATCCTAAGTCTGAGGTATCCTGACACCAACCAGATCTCAAACTCGGTCAGATATGATGGTTGGAACATTTTCCAAGAGTCATAGCATTGGTCTTTCTATAACCCAATAAGGTGATGTCATGCCTAGCACACCTGGTTGGAGGACCTATTGCAAGACTTATTCTATGAGTTGTTCCTGATGGATCCTTCGAGTATCCAAAGTCTGATTTTTACCCAGTGACCATGGCAATGCTATCTCGAAGCATGTTTGTGATACTCTGATTTTCAACAAGAACATTTGAAGCCCAATGCGAAATGTTTCTTGCTCAATTATCCAAACACCGTTGTATGAGTAATGTCATGAAATTTCTCTCCCCTACCTAAGGAGTTTTCTACATAATATCCTGTCATGGATATCATGCTCTACTTGTCCTTGGGAAGGATATACCCCTGAAATATGTGTTTAAACACATTTTTCCTTTCCATTGTTCTATTTAACCTGATGATCACATTTTCCTTTCCATTGGTTTTTTTGACCTTTCTTGTGATCCATATAATCTAAGCAGTAATAATTCACTGCTTATGTAAACACCTCGGTGTACAACTCTGTCAGTGAGACCCTGTTTCTACTGTTGATGACATTCCGGTAACCGCCGACGGATGAGAACTTTGCCTAATGGCCCGCGTCGTTCAACGAGCAGGAAAATGGTTCTCTTCGTCCCTCGCCCTTGGTACCGATGTTGTTGCCGACATAACCGACAAACTATCCTTTGACATGCCTTGCTTACATGATCGTGCCAGATGTCACCACCCTTCCTACTTTTAACCCACATGATGGGCCCATAACCTACAGTTCCACAGGATTGAAACCTGACTCTCCTGTACAACCCTGTTTCTAATGGTTATTCCCCACGCTTGGCTTTGTATTCAATTCACGGGCCACCTTCCTAGTGCTCTATTCTGGTGTTAGATGCAATACTTACTCCCGCTGCTCTGAAACCCTTTCTCACTCTAGCTCAGACTTCGAGCAACTATCTATCCGCTTGGAACCTCTTATTGTACCTTCGTACCTTATTCTCGATGTATTTTATATGTTCAACTCGAGAGATAATCTTATGCTCATTTCATAGGTTAACCCCAGGTTGTTTCCCTCAAAAGCATTCTGTCATAGCTGAGCTGCCCCTTACCTATTCGTAAGTACGTTGGAGTTCCCGAAGAAAAGGACGACTTCACCATGATGACCTGAAGTAGAGAATAAACACGTCAATGTAATGGATCGACCTGTTCGAGAAGAGCACCCAAGACCGAGAAGATCCGTTAGATTTTTCGTAACCCAATCCCTTCCGCCTTACTCCCCTCCTAAATCTCGGGACGAGATTTCTTATAGTGGAGGAGAATTGTGACGCCCGGATAGTTAAGCAACAGTAATTCCCTGTTAATGATGACACATCACCGCGATTACTGTTGTTAAACTCACGACGATTCAATCCCGTTAGAAATCAAAAGTCAAAAACAAGTCAAATGGTAAGGATTTTCAAATATTAAAACTAAATTGTTCTTGAGGTGCCAAATGATGCATAGGTAATTATGGTGAAGAAACCATACTTTTAAATAATGCTTTAATACTCTAAAGTGATTTAAAAAGTAACAAAAACAATTAAGTAAATGCCTCTTTTCAATTAAGAAAACTCTAAACCAATTTATTTCGGGGTAAAACTTTTATGTCAGTGGGTGGTTCTAAGACATTATTTTAGGAGTTACAATATTTTACTAAACTAAAATAATGTGTATCTAAGATAAAACAGAAGATAAAAATAATAAAAACAGTAAAGAAAAACAAAACAAAACCAAAAGAAATTAAAAGGCAAAGCCCCCCCATTGGGCCACGGCCCAATGGTCTCTGAGCCAACCAGACCGGGCCAGCCGGCCCCCTCACCTCCCCAGCTTAACACCACTCCCCGTGACCTAATCTTCCCACGCCCCCACTCGCCCCCACATCTCCTTCGCTTCCCCCACTCGCTCGCTTTCTTCCCCCCGATCTGGATCGAGATCGGGGCAAGGAACCGAAGCCACCGCGCCGACCACACCGCTCGTTCCTTCCTCGCGATTCGCCGCCGCTGCTGCACACCATCACCTCCTCATCCCCGCCGACTAGTGATACATCTCCAACGTATCTATAATTTTTGATTGCTCCATGCTAATTTATCTACTGTTTTGGACTATATTGGGCTTTATTTTCCACTTTTATATTATTTTTGGGACTAACCTATTAACCGGAGGCCCAGCCCAGAATTGCTGCTTTTTTGCCTATTTCAGTGTTTCGAAGAAATGGAATATCAAACGGAGTCCGAACAGAATAATCCTTTCTGGAACATGATTTTCTTCCCGAATATGACCCAGGAGACTTGGACCCTACACCAAGGAAGCTTCGAGGTGGGCACGAGGTAGGGGGCGCGCCCTACACCCCCAGGCGCGCCCCCACCCTCGTGGGCCCACCGAAGCTCCACCGACGTACTTCTTCCTCCTATATATACCCACATACCCACAAACGAACAGAGACGGAGCCAAAAACCTAATTCCACCGACGCAACTTTCTGTATCCACGAGATCCCATCTTGGGGCCTGTTCCGGAGCTCCATCGGAGAGGGCCGTCATCACGGAGGGCTTCTGCATCATCATAGCCTCTCCGATGAAGTGTGAGTAGTTTACCTCAGACCTTCGGGTCCATAGTTATTAGCTAGATGGCTTCTTCTCTATTTTTGTATCTCAATACAATGTTCTCCCCTCTCTTGTGGAGATCTATTCGATGTAATCTTCTTCTTTTTGCGGTGTGTTTGTTGAGACCGATGAATTGTGGGCTTATGATCAAGTCTATCTATGAACAATATTTGAATCTTTTCTGAATTCTTTTATGTATGATTGGTTATCTTTGCAAGTCTCTTCGAATTATCCGTTTGGTTTGGCCAACTAGATTGGTAGTTCTTGCCATGGGAGAAGTGCTTAGCTTTGGGTTCGATCTTGTGGTGTCCTTTCCCGGTGACAGAAGGGGCAGCAAGGCACATATTGTATCGTTGCCATCGAGGATAACAAGATGGGGTTTATTTCATATTGCATGAATTTATCTCTCTACATCATGTCATCTTGCTTAAAGCGTTACTCTGTTTTTAACTTAATACTCTAGATGCATGTTGGATAGCGGTCGATGAGTGGAGTAATAGTAGTAGATGCAGAATCGTTCCGATCTACTTGTCACGGACGTGATGCCTATATACATGATCATGCCTAGATATTCTCATAACTATGCTCAATTCTGTCAATTGCTCAAGAGTAATTTGTTCACCTACCATAGAATACTTATGCTCTTGAGAGAAGCCACTTTAATCTTGCTTTGTTTTTACTTTGCCTTTTACTTTTCACTTTGCATCTTTATACCAAAAATGCCAAAAATATTATCTCTATCAGATCTCACTCTCGTAAGTGACCGTGAAGGGATTGACAACCCCTAATCGCGTTGGTTGCGGGTAGCTATCGTTTTGTGCAGGTACGAGGGACTTGGCGTGGCCTCCTCTTTGGATTGATACCTTGGTTCTCAAAACTGAGGGAAATACTTACGCTACATCGCTGCATCATCCTCTCCTCTTCGGGAAAACCAGACGCAAGCTCAAGAGGTAGCAAGAAGAATTTCGGCGCCGTTGTCGGGAGTCTCATAAAAGTCAACATACCAAGTACCCATCACAATCCCTATCTCTCGCATTAAATTAGTTGCCATTTGCCTCTCGTTTTCCTCTCCCCCACTTCACCCTTGCCGTTTTATTTGCCCTCTCTTTCTCCTTCTCCTTCTCCTTCTCCTTCTCCTTCTCCTTCTCCGTTTGCCTTTTTTCTCGCTTGCCTTTTGTTTGCTCGTGTGTTGGATTGCTTGTTTGTCGCGATGGCTCTGCCTAAATTTGGTGACCTTCACCTTAAAAGGTTAGAGGAGATCGAAAAAAACGTCAGGAAATTTATGGTTTTACAGTTTGAGCATAATAATTTCTTTAGAAACGAGCTTAAGGAACAAAAAAAAATTACGAGTTATATGAATAAAGAGCTCGATGATATATATAAGGAATTTGATGGTATAAGATCCCAAATTGCTCGTCTTGAAAAGATGACTGCTGAAATTTCGGATATGCAAGCTACCTTAGTCAGTAAGATGGCCGCAAAACCGAATTCCTATGAAAATCAAGATGAAGATCTAAAAGTTATTGATGTGTCTCCTATCAAATCTTTGTTTTGCAACATGGATCTTGATGAAACTGAATATGATCTTCCTTTACCTAGAAGGCGTTTTAAAAATTCAGAGTATTTACATCTTTATGATGAAATTGATGAAAGTGGGATTGAAAGAAATAAAACCCTAGATGTTGCTAAACCCACTATATTGGATTTCAAGGAATTTAATTATGAAAGTTGCTCTTTAATTGATTGTATTTCCTTGTTGCAATCCGTGCTAAATTCTCCTCATGCTTATAGTCAAAAGAAAGCCTTTACCGAACATATTGTTGATGCCTTGATGCAATCTTATGAAGAAAAACTTGAGTTCAAAGTTTCTATCCCTAGAAAACTCTATGATGAGTGGGAACCAACTATTAAAATTAAAATTAAAAATCATGAGTTTTATGCTTTGTGTGATTTGGGTGCTAGTGTCTCCACTATCCCCAAAACTTTCTATGATTTGCTAGATTTCCGCGACCTTGATGATTGCTCTTTAAACTTACATCTCACGGATTCTACTATTAAGAAAGCTATGGGAAGGATTAATATGTTCTTATTTTTGCAAATAGGAATTATGTGCCCGTAGATTTCATTGTTCTTGATATAGATTGCAATCCTTCTTGCCCAATTATTCTTGGTAGACCTTTCCTTAGAACGGGTGGTGCGATTATTGATATGAAGGAAGGGAATATTAGATTCCAATTTCCATTAAAAAGGGCATGTAACACTTTCCAAGAAATAAAATAAAATTTCCATATGAAACTATCATGAGAGCCACTTACGGATTTCCCTCCAAAGATGGCAATACCTAGATCTATCCTCGTTTTTATGCCTAGCTAGGGGCGTTAAACGATAGCGCTTGTTGGGAGGCAACCCAATTTTATTTTTAGTTTTTTGTGTTTTTCTTCTGTTAGGGAATAAATAACCCATCTACCTTCTGTTTGGATGTGGTTTTGTGTTTTAATTAGTGTTTGTGCCAAGTTAGACCTATTGGATCTTCTTGGATGATAGTTATTTGATCTTGCTGTAATTTCCAGAAACTTTGAGTTCAGTGGCCGAATTGTTAAAAATCACCAGAACGTGATAAAATACTGATTCAAATTGATGCTGATCAATAAACAAATTGTCTAGGTCGTCTAATTTTGGTAGAACTTTTTGTACTCCAGAAGTTTGCGTTAGTTACAGATTACTACAGACTGTTCTGTTTTTGACAGATTCTGTTATTCGTGTTGTTTGCTTATTTTAATGAATCTATGGTTAGTAAAATAGTTTATAATCCATAGAGAAGTTGGAATACAGTAGGTTTAACACCAATATAAATAAAGAATGAGTTCATTACAGTACTTTGAAGTGGTCTTTTGTTTTCTTTCTCTAACGGAGCTCACGAGATTTCTATTGAGTTTTGTGTTGTGAAGTTTTCAAGTTTTGGGTGAATTCTTTTGATGGATTATGAAACAAGGAGTGGCAAGAGCCTAAGCTTGGGGATGCCCATGGCACCCCCAAGATAATCCAAGTACACCAAAAAGTCAAAGCTTGGGGATGCCCCGAAAGGCATCCCCTCTTTCGTCCACTTCCATCGGTAATTTACTTGGAGCTATATTTTTATTCACCAACATTATATGTGTTTTGCTTGGAGCGTCTTGTATTATTTGTGTCTTTGTTTGTTAGTGTGACACAATCATATTTGCTTTACACACCTTTTAAGAGAGCCATACATGAATTGGAATTTGATAGAATGCTCTATGTGCTTCACTTATATCTTTTGAGCTATGTAGTTTTGCTCTATGTGCTTCACTTATATCTTTTGAGTGTTATAATTTTGCTCTATGTGCTTCACTTATATCTTTTAGAGCACGGTGGTGGTTTGTTCTAAAGAAACTATTGATCTCTCATGCTTCACTTAAATTATTTTGAGAGTCTTAATAGCATGGTAATTTGCTTAATAATAACATGCTTGGTATTCAAGACTTGTGAAACTTTCTTTTGAGTGCGTTGAATACTAAGAAAAGTTGGATGCTTGATAATTGTTTTGAGATATGGAGGTGGTAATATCAAAGCCATGCTAGTAGAGTAATTGTGAATTTGAGAAGTGCTTGAGTTAAAGTTTGCAAGTCCCGTAGCATGCACGTATGGTAAACGTTATGCAACAAATTTGAAACATGAGGTGTTATTTGATTGTCCTTGAGGGAGTTCCGGACTAGGGGGTGTCCGGATAGCCGAACTATCATCATCAGCCGGACTCCAAGACTATGAAGATACAAGATTGAAGACTTCGCCCCGTGTCCGGATGGGACTTTCCTTGGCGTGGAAGGCAAGCTTGGCGATACTGATATGTAGATCTCCTACCATTGTAACCGACTCTGTGTAACCCTAGCCCTCTCTGGTGTCTATATAAACCGGATGGCTTTAGTCCATAGGACGAAAAAAACAATCATACCATAGGCTAGCTTCTAGGGTTTAGCCTCTTTGATCTCGTGTTAGATCCACTCTTGTAACACACATCATCAATATTAATCAAGCAGGACGTAGGGTTTTACCTCCATCAAGAGGGCCCGAACCTGGGTAAAACATCGTGTCCCTTGTCTCCTGTTACCATCCGCCTAGACACACAGTTCGGGACCCCCTACCCGAGATCTGCCGGTTTTGACACCGACATTGGTGCTTTCATTGAGAGTTCCTCTGTGTTGTCATCGATAGGCTCGATGGCTTCTTCGACCATCATCAACGATGTAGTCCAGGGTGAGACTTTTCTCCCGGACAGATCTTAAATATTCGGCCGGCTTCGCTTGCGGGGCGATTAAGCAGCCATCTGGAGCAGATCGAAAGCTACGCCCCTGGCCGTCAGGTCAGATTTGGAAGTTTGAACTTCACGGCTGACATCCGCGGGAACTTGATCCTCGATGGAGTCGAGCCACAGCCGAGCGTGCCGCCTTTATCACAGCGAGCATGATTTAGCTCTGCGGCGGACGGTACCACGGAGGCGCTTTCGAACCGCTCCGATCTTCAATTCGAGCCAGCTGCGCAGATCGGGGCGGACGGCTAGACACCGCCTCGGGGCTGCAACCTCTGGCGATAGAGCGAACACGATCTTGTCCCTCATAAAGCTCGCGACTCGAGGTGCGGACTCCTTGCGGACTTGAACCTCCCCCCCCTCCGATCGAATCCGATTGGGCGTCGGTCATGGAGTTCACCACAGCGGACATCTTTCAACTCTCACCTTTTGGCGACATCTTGAGTTCGCTAAAGTACCTCTCGTTATCAGGAGAGCCCTGGCCGGACTGCGGTCAGGACGGTTGGGATGCGGACGACGAAGAAATTCAAAGCCCACCCACCACCCACTTGGTAGCTGCTATCGACGATCTAACCGATATGCTAGAATACGACTCCGAAGACATCGACGGTATGGACGACGATGCCGGAGACGAACAAGAACCAGCGCCTACGGTAATCGGAAAGCCACCTCATCATATGACATATACATGGTGGATATCCCAAAGGATGGGAATGGCGAAGTAATAGAGGAGGATGACCTCCAAGAAACAGCCCAAGCGCCCGGCGTCGTGGCGCCGCTCTAAATCCCGCCACAAGAAGAATGAAGATTCCGCACCGGAGATAACAATACACCGGACAAGGCGGAAGACAATCCACTCCAGCAAGATCCAGCGCGGGAGGATGGAGCGCCATCCCTCACGAGAGAGCGGCGAAGAAGAGGTAGAGGATTATATGCCTCCCTCCGGAGCGAAGCAAGCCTCGGCGACGATGAATTCGTCGTGCTCGAGGATCCCGTTGAACAAGGCGTTTTAGATGCAGGCTTATGGCCACGGCGAACAGCCTCAAGAAAAGCAGCAACAGCTTAGAGCTGATCGGGATCTGCTAGCCGACGGATGGATGAAGTCCTTGCGGCGAAGAGCATGAGCTCGAGCGCCCTCAAAAGCTACCCTAAACGCAAGCTGCTCCCCGATTAGAGGAGGAGGCTTACGAACCCGCATCACCGGGGAGACAATACGGCTGACCGACCACCCGTGGTCGCAGCAGAGAGGCCTCTAGGCCCTTCACTAGAACCGCACCCGGCATCGCTCAAAAGCACACGACCACGAGGCGCTCCGACCTGCGGGATATATTGGAGGACAAGGCCAGACAATCAAGATCGATCTATGGATCGCGTGGGCGCCCCACGGTACGTGACGACAACCGTCGCGCCGGACAAGTAAGTCCGGTAGGGCCGAACAAAATAGACAAAGCTCTTTTGAGCTCCGTCGTGATATCGCCCAGTACAGAGGCGCCGCACACCCACTATGCTTCACAGACGAAGTAATGGATCATCAAATCCCCGAAGGGTTTTAACCCGTCAATATTGAATCCTATGATGGCACAACAAACCCCGCGGTTTGGATCGAAGACTATCTCCTTCACATCCACATGGCCCGCGGTGACGATCTTCACGCCATCAAATACCTCCCCCTCAAGCTTAAAGGACCAGCCCGATATTGGCTCAACAGCTTGCCAGCAGAGTCAATTGGGAGCTGGGAGGACCTGGAAGCCGCATTCCTCGATAAGTTCCAGGGCACTTATGTGCGACCACCGACGCTGTTGACCTAAGCCACATAATTCAGCAGCAGACGAATCGGCGGACAATTACGACACGGTTCTTAACCAAGAAAAACCAAATCATCGATTGTCCGGATGCGGAGGCCCTCGGGGCCTTCAAGCATAACATCCATGACGAGTGGCTTGCCGGCACCTAGGACAGGAAAAGCGAAATCCATGGCAGCCCTCACATCACTCATGACCCGCTTCTGCGCGGGTGAGGACAGCTAGCTAGCACGCATCAACAACCTCAAAGCAAAAATTCAGCGATCTGGACTTCAAGGACCAAAATGGCAGGCCGCATCGTAACAAAACAAAGCGCCGCGTAACGGCGACAATATTGAGATCGACAATCAATGCGGATTCAGAGGCTCTAAACCGGACAGCGGAAAAAGTCATTCAAAAGAACTACTCGGGTCCATCCAATTTGGACCGAATACTCGACCGCTTGTGCGGATACGGCACCCCAAAAGCCAGCTAACCACACCAACAGGGACTGTTGGGTATTCAACAGCAGGCAAGTTAATTGCGAAAACAATGACAAGGGCTGCATAGCGATGGCGAGGACGAGACCCAACCGCCTAACAATAGAGGATGAAGGGTTTCCCCCACAGTGCGGACGGTGAACATGATATATGCAGCGCACATACCCAAAAGGGAGCGAGCGTGCACTCGTGGATGTCTATGCGATGGAGCAGTTGCCCAGTTCAATCCATGGTCCTCCTGCCCGATCACTTTTGACCGAAGGACAACCCCACCAGCATCCGCCACGGCGGATTCGCCGACCTGGTCTTAGACCCAATCGTCGATGGATTTCACCTAACGAGTCCCGATGGACGGCGGCGGCAGCCTGAACCTGCTTTACCGGGATACAATCGCAAAATGGGCATAGACCCCTCAAGGATTAAACCTACCAAAACGACCTTTAAAGGCGTCATACCAGGTGTAAAGCCAATTGTACAGGCTCAATTACACCGAAGTGGTCTTGGATCCCGGATAACTTTCGAGCGAGGAGTTAATCTTGACATAGTCCCGCTCCGCAGCGGCTATCATGCCTTGTTCGGACGCACGCGCTTGCAAAGTTCAGCGCGGTGCCGCACCACGCATACCTCAAGCTCAAGATGCCAGGCCATCGAGGAGTCATCACGGTCAACGGAAACACCGAGCGTTCTCTCCGCACGGAGGAACATACAGCTCTCACGGCGAAGTGCAATGCAGCCTCTTAAGGCAATTCTCGAGTCCGGCCGTTAAGCGTCACACAGCTAAGCGCGCCGGAGTAACTTACAACAAGACCACAGCACGTTCCGAGCACGCCAGCGATGCGGCCCTAACCCCAGCTCCTGCGAAACATCAAAGCAGGTCCTTCGCGTACACCATTACGCTCTGAAGATACCATGGGCATGGGGAGAGGGGCACGACCACGATAAACCCAGACTGCGGCTCAACCACACCAGGGGCTCTCAAGTGTGTCGTTCCTTTTTCTTTTCTTTTTTACCTTTTACTTTTTACCCACAGGACTCCGTTTGTCAGAGGCCCTGTCCGGCAGCAGACCTGCCGAACTCACGACGCAACAGCCAGGAAAGGATAAAGGCTACAACGAATATACAGGTGGTCTCCATTACGAGCATTTTTATACACCAATCTACAGCCTACCCCTGGAGGGGGACATGTTTAACAGTCCCATACCTTGCTTATCGCACTATTTGTATCGTTGTGCATTCGTAGCAGCACTTATTGAATAAAACAATGCAGCACCTTTTTGCTTATAATTGCATTTCTTTTTCATGCATATGTTCATTCAAGGCATGTTGCATCCGTACACTTTGGTACGGCTAATATACACCAGGGGCTTATGTTTCCCGCATTATGGTATGATGTGTCTGAACACTTTCACAAGTGCGGCACCCCGAACTTATAGCACTATATGCATCGGCTCCGAATCATGTCTTGGGTCAATAGTTGGGTTTGCCCGGCTCCCATGTTTTGGTACCTTACGCTCTGTTATATCGGCTAAGGTAGCACTAGGAGAACCACTGCGATTCCGCCCCAGTTGAGCTAGGTTAACGCCTCAGTGGAGAAAGCTAAAACTGACCGTCATGATGAGGCGAGAGCCGGTTGCTGTTCGAGAGGTTTTTTGCGAGTCCTTAAAGACTTATGCCGCTTAGAGCGAGGAACCGGATACTGTCCGGCCAAGGCGTGGATAGCGCCCCAAATTCGGCCTTCCGAAGACTAGGGGCTTCGCCGAAATTTAAAATTATAGAATTCTATGGCTAAGTGAGAGTGTTCAAGCACTATAAGTCCGGTTGCCTTGTTCGCTGTGTTGAGCGCCTCCCTAGATGGACCCAAAAATGGGAACAAGAGCGCTCAAGTTTATCCCGAACACCCCAGCACTCGTGGCATGGGGGCTGAAGCCGACGACTTGCCATCTCTCAGATTTGATAAACAGCCGCACAGAAGGTAATATTTTAAATTAACAAGCATTGCTTTGCGCATATGAACTAAGTTTTCAGCGCACAGGATAACAAAATGCGAGTCTACTCAAATATTACATCTTTGGAGAACTCACCCGCAATAGTGCGGGCGCCCTTGACACACTCTTATAATACATCTCGGGCGATGCGATGCTCCTTGCCCTCACGGTGGCGGGTCCGTCCACGAGCTTCAGGCATCCATCTTGCCCCGGTGCACCTTTGCGCGAGCAAGGGCCCGGCGGGCACCCTCAATACAAGCGGAATGCTTGATGACTTCTACCCACAGCACGCATCCATCGGCCGCCGCACAGGGCCGAAGTAGCTCCCGGGCATGGCCTCCTTAGGCCACAGCCGAACTATGAGGCCCTTCATGGCCTGTTCGGCCGCCTTGTGGAGCTCGACCAGCTGCTTCAGCTGGTCGCTAAAAGGCACGGATGTCCGCCTCGAGCATACCGAGACGAAGACCTTCTCCGTCGAGCTCCCTCCTCGGCCCGGTAGAATGCAGCAGACATCGGACACGCTGCAAGGAAGATCTGCGACGCTCTGGAGAGCTCGAATTCGGGTAAGCAACAGGTAATTAACACTAACATGCTTACTTTGCATGAAAAATGCCTTACCCGCTGCTATTTTCTTCACCGCCTCAATCTCCTGGAGGGCCTTGTAGGCTTCGGCCTTAGCGGCTTTGGCACTCTCAAGAGCCGTTGCAAGCTCAGACTCTCGAGTCTTGAGTCACGCTCAAGCTCTCATGTTTTTCACGAGATCCTGGAGCTCTTGCTGTACCTCCGCCACCCGCGCCTCCTGCTTCTCTCGCTCGATGCGCTCGCGGTCGCATTACGTTCGGCGCGGCCACCGCCTCCTTCCGTGGTCGCCACCTTGTTAGTGGCCCCTACAATACCCACGTTATCCTTGTCATTTTCTTGCAACCAAATCCTTTTCTGTAAGGTACAATTTTCATAAGGTATTACTCACCTTTCTTTTCCTCGAGCTGCTTCTTGGCATGGCCGAGCTTCGTTCTCGGACCGCTCGAGGTTTTCCTTCAAAGTATTGACCTCCTTGATCGGTCTGGCGGAGGTCAAGCAGCACAACCAGCAATCCCATATTGACATATTTTTATGACTCCTGCGTTTATCTTTCTAAAGATCCTCGATCCGGCTTTTCTTTCCGAACACCGAACCGAGCATCGAGACTTCTTGTCTATCGGTATCATTTTACATATATTGAAATTCTTACCTCAAAGCTTTGTTAGAAGGCTGTTGCGAGCTTCGGTCAGCCCGCTCTTGGCGAAGCTGAACCTTCGAATCACCGCGCTCATAACGGGCGGTGTTCCTCTTCGATGGGCGCCGTTGGCGCCTCCAGCAAATATCCGGCACCTCCGGTTGGGCGGAGGCAGCCGGCGTTGCGGTCTTGCCTTTCTTACGAAGGGTCGCCCGCGGACTCGAGCCACTTGTGGCCTCCGGGGCTGAGTCCGGTGCAAAGTCCGGGAGGGTGTCCTGTGACACCTCCGGGGCCTCATCCTCCTGGTGGGTCCCTTCCTAGGATCCCACCTCGGTGTCGTCCACGGCACGAGGGGTGGAGGCAGTCGGAAGGGAATCCATATCCGACGCACCCAAGGACCCGCCCGACGAAACTGGAAGATCATCCTTGGGTGGACTGCAGGGTTGTATGCGGCATTAGAAAGACATTATGTGGCGAAAAGAAAAAACCTTGAAGTTATTCGGGAGTCCGGATACTTACGATCTCGCCAAGGGCTTGGCCCTTGGAGGCCCGTCCTCGTCGTCATCAATGGCGTTGGCGGAGCAGTCCGGGGGAAGAGTTTTTCCCTTCTTGGACCCTTCGGCCTCCCTTGTTGGGGAGGCCTTCCTTTTCTTCCCTCCCCCCACTGGGGGAGAGGCTTTCTTCTTCTCCTCCTCGCCTTGGTGGGAGGAGTCGGCCTCGGATTCATCATCCGATAGCACCTGAAAACGGGAACTCTTCCGAGTTCTCGTGGCCATCTTCTTGGCCTTCTTCTCCGGCACCACGTGGGGTGCCAGAGCCAGCAGCCCCGTTAGGCGGGCGTCCGCTAGGTCCTCTGGCAATGGGGCCGGATAGATAGTCCGTTCGGCCTTCGCCAGCCATTCCTGTCAAAGGTAAAGGGAGTTTAGATCCCGCATAGAGCCAAACTATGAAAACAAGTGGTGAAATCACTTACCTCGTTAGCTGGACGCTGCGAGCGGAATCCACGATCTTCGGTAGCGGATGCGGGAGCTTCGGCGCCCTTGAACAGCACATTCCAGACATCTTCGTACGTAGTGTCGAAGAGCCCGCCCAGAGTCTAGTGCTGCGCCAGGTCAAACTCCCACATGTTGAAGCCCCGTCGCTGGCACGGGAGAATCCGGCGGATGAGCATGACCTGGACTACGTTGACAAGCTTGAGCTTCTTGTCCACCACACGGATACTGGGCTTGGAGTCGGTCAGCTTCTCCGAATCCCCCCAAATCCGGCCACTCTCTTTCCAGGAGGTGAGCCGTGTTGGGATGCCAGATCTGAATTCGGGGGCCGCTGCCCAATCAGGGTCACGCGCCTCGGTGATGTAGAACCACCCCGATTGCCACCCCTTGATGGTTTCCACGAAAGTGCCCTCCAGCCACGTAACGTGGGACATCCTGCCCACCATGGCGCCTCCGCACTCCGCTTGGCAGCCCTTCACAACCTTCGGCTTGACACTGAAGGTCTTGAGCCACAAGCCGAAGTGGGGCTGGATGCAGAGGAAGGCCTCGCACACGACGATAAACGCCGAGATGTTGAGGATGAAATTCGGGGCCGGATCATGGAAATCTAGGCCGTAGTAGAACATGAGCCCCCGGACAAAGGGATGAAGCGGGAAGCCCAGTCCGCGGAGGAAATGGGGAAGAAATACTACCCTCTCATGGGGCCTGGGGTTGGGGACGAGTTCTCCCTCGTCGGGGAGTTGATGCGCGATGTTGCTGGACAAATATCTGGCGTCGTGCAGCTTCCGGATCTTCCCCTCCGTGACGGAGGAGGCCATCCACTTGCCTCCCGCTCCGGACATAGTTGGAGAAGGTTGAGGTGAGAAGTGCGGACTTGGGCGCGGGAGCTCGAGTTCGCGGAGATGGATAAGCCAAGGAGGAAGAAGGTGCAGGTAAAAGGGTTGGATCTTTATCCCCTTATATGGGCGGACAAAAACATGTGTCCCCACCGGCCTGGTAAAACTCGCTTATCTCCCAAGCGTCACAATCAATGGCGCGGTTGGGTTACCCACGTCCGTATTGATGGGAATCCCGGAATAAGGGAACACGATCTCTGCTTTGACAAGGCGTGCCAAGAAACCGCCGCTAAACGCGCTGAGGTGGAACAATAAAACAATTTGAGTAAAGGCTTGGTAGTGGTGCGGCGTCACGCCACGAATCGTTAGCGATTGATCTCGTGTAATATTATTCTCTCTACGGTGGTATGTGGAATTTATTTTTGCAGAGCGGACACTATCCTGGTGTTCACAATCTCCTATAAATTGTTCGGAGGAAGAACCCGCCTTGCAATGCGAAGACAACATGCGCGCGGACTCGTCGTCATGGAAGCCTGGTTCAGGGCTCTTGAGGAGTTCGGACTAGGGGTGTCCAGATAGCGAATTATCATCATCGGCGGACTCCAAGACTATGAAGATACAAGATTGACGACTTCGTCCCGTGTCCGGATGGGACTTTCCTTGGCGTGGAAGGCAAGCTTGGCGATACGGATATGTAGATCTCCTACCATTGTAACCGACTCTGTGTAACCCTAGCCCTCTCCGGTGTCTATATAAACCGGATGGCTTCAGTCCATAGGACGAAAAAAACAATCATACCATAGGCTAGCTTCTAGGGTTTAGCCTCTTTGATCTCGTGGTAGATCCACTCTTGTAACACACATCATCAATATTAATCAAGCAGGACGTAGGGTTTTACCTCCATCAAGAGGGCCCGAACCTGGGTAAAACATCGTGTCCCTTGTCTCCTATTACCATCCGCCTAGACGCATAGTTCGGGACCCCCTACCCAAGATCTGCCGGTTTTGACACCGACAGTCCTCCTTATGAGTGGCGGTCGGGGACGAGCGATGGTCTTTTCCTACCAATCTATCCCCCTAGGAGCATGCGCGTAATACTTTGGTTTTTGATGGCTTGTAGATTTTTGCAATAAGTATATGAGTTCTTTATGACTAATGTTGAGTCCATGGATTATACGCACTCTCACCCTTCCATCATTGCTAGCCTCTTGATGCCGTGCATTGCCCTTTCTCACATTGAGAGTTGGTGAAAACTTAGCGGTGCATCCAAACCCCGTGATATGATATGCTCTTTCACACATAAACCTCCTTATATCTTCCTCAAAACAGCCACCATGCCTACCTATTATGGCATTTCCATAGCCATTCCGAGATATATTGCCATGCAATTTTCCACCATCCAGTTTATCATGACACATTCATCATTGTCATATTGCTTAGCATGATCATGTAGTTGACATAGTATTTGTGGCAAAGCCACCGTTCATAATTCTTTCATACTTGTCACTCTTGATTCATTGCATATCCCGGTACACCGCCGGAGGCATTCATATAGAGTCATACTTTGTTCTAGTATCGAGTTGTGATCATTGAGTTGTAAATAAATAGAAGTGTGATGATGATCATTCAATAGAGCATTGTCCCAAAAAAAGGCCAAAGAAAAAAAAGAAGAAAATAAATAAAAAGGGGCAATTCTACTATCCTTTTTTCCACACTTGTGCTTCAAAGTAGCACCATCATATAGCGAGTCTCATATATTGTGCTTCAAAGTAGCACCATATTCTTCATATAGAGAGTCTCATATGTTGTCACTTTCATATACTAGTGGGAATTTTTCATTATAGAACTTGGCTTGTATATTCCAACAATGGGCCTCCTCAAGTGCCCTAGGTCTTCGTGAGCAAGCAAGTTGGATGCACACCCACTTATTTTCTTTTGTTGGATGCAAGTCCGCACGGCCGCCCCTCCCGCGCTGGCTGCTGCTGCTGCTCTCTAGTGCCTCGTCCGCGCGGCCCCGCTTCGCCCTACCGCCCGCTTCCCCCGTGCGCGCTCGCCATGCTCGGGCCTTGCCCGCGCGCGTGGCCATTGCCGACCGCTCGGCTTCCTCCCACTGCTGCTTTCCTCCGTTGCATCGCTGCCTCTGCTTCTTCAGTTGCCACTGTGACCAACCGCGGCCCTGCTCACCTCCGTGCGTGCCCGCCGCTGAGTCCATGCTGGCCGCTCGCCGGCGCCCCGCTAGTCCCGCCCGTAGCCTGGGCAAGCGGCCTAACAGGTGGGCGCCCGTCGCCCGTAACCGCACAGCTGGTGCCCGCGCCCGCTAAGGCCATGAGCCACTGGACAATGGGACCCAGCCCCCGGAACGTTTTAATAAAAAAGTAGTAATAAAATAATAATTAATAAAAATATTAATTAATTAATAAATTAATTAACTTAATTAATCTTGATTAGATTAACATAATCACTAATTAAACTAATTAATCTGTTTTAATTAATCTCAGTCAATGATAGTGGGACCCACGTGTCAGTTGGACCAAGTCAACCGACTGTTGACTGCTGACATCACCCTGATGTCATGCTGAGGTCATAATGGCATTTTCAAATTAAATTAATTTTGTTAATTCTAGAAAATGATTAATCCTTTTTAAAATTAATATAAAATAAATTGTACCTCGGATGGGAAAACTTTGTACATGAAAGTTGCTCAGAACGACGAGACGAATCCGGATATGCAGCCCGTTTGTCCGCCACACACCCATATCATAGCAAACGCTCAACTTTCCCCCTCCGGTTCATTTGTCCAAAAACGCAAAACACCAGGGATACTTTCCCGGATGTTTTCCCCCTTCGCCAGTATCACCTATCCCTGCGTCAGATTACCCCTGGCACCGTGTTTTGCCTTGTTATATTTTGTGATGCTTTGTTTGCTCTGTATTCATTGTTTCTTCTCCCTCTTCTCTCCAGTAGACTACGAGACGGACGTCGCTGCTGCCTCGGTCGACTACGTTGTTGACGACCCCTCCTTCTTGCCAAGGCAACCAAGCAAGCCCCCCCCCCCCTTGATCACTAGATATCGTATATTCTTCTCTATACTACTTGCATTAGAGTAGTGTAGCATATTCTTGCTTTTGGTTAATCCTATTACTGCTGCATAGCTTTGTCATTGTTGCTCTGATTGTTACCCTTACCTTTATCCTCTTGCTTAGTATAGGATGCTAGTGTTCCATCGGTGGCCCTACACTCTTGTCCAAATGCGCCATGCTATACTCTTGGGCCGTGATCACCTTGGGAGGTGATCACGGGCATATCTATATACTTCATCTTGTTACATTACTTATGATCTTGTTAGGAGATGGGGGCTGAAGGGCAGGTGGCTCCATCCCGGTAGAGGTGGGCTGGGTTCCCGGCAGCCCCATTGTTACTTTGTGGCGGAGCGACAGGGCAGGTTGAGACCACCTAGGAGAGAGGTGGGCCTGGCCCTGGTCGGTGTCCGCGGTTACTTCACAATAACACGTTTAACGAGATGTTGGTATTTGATCTGAGTTGGGTCGTTGACCTTATACGAACTAACCGCCACGTGGGACAAGATATGGGTAACCGGCATCGTGGTATCAGCTGAAGCTTTTTTTGACGTCAGCGACTGAGGGGCGCGCGCCGCATTGGACCGTAAGCTCGCGCTTGTATTAAGAGGGCTAGAGGTCTGCTTCCGGCCGCGTACGCAACATGCAGGTGTGCAATGGGCGATGGGCCCAGACCCCTGCGCGCATAGGATTTAGACCGGCGTGCTGACCTCTCTGTTGAGCCTAGGTGGGGCTGCGACGTGTTGATCTCCCGAGGCCGGACATGGCCCAGGAAAGTGTGCCCGGCTAGAGGGATCGAGCGTGTCGGGTAATGTGGTGCACCCCTGCAGGGAAGTTGATCTATTCGAATAGCCGTGTCCACGGTAACAGGCGACCCGGAGTTGTACCTTGACCTTATGACAACTAGAACTGGATACTTAATAAAACACACCCTTCCAAGTGCCAGATATAACCTGGTGATCGCTCTCTAACAGGGCAACGAGGGGAGGATCGCCGGGTAGGATTATGCTATGCCATGATACTTGGTGAACTTACCATCTACTCTCTTCTACATGCTACAAGATGGAGGCTGCCAGAAGCGTAGTCTTCGACAGGATTAGCTATCCCTCTCTTATTCTCGCATTCTGCAGTTCAGTCCACCGATATGGCCCTTTACACATATACCCATGCATATGTAGGGTAGCTCCTTGCTTGCGAGTACTTTGGATGAGTACTCATGGTTGCTTTTCTCCCTCTTTCCCCCCTTTCCCTTCTACCTGGTTGTCACAACCAGATGCTGGAGCCCAGGAGCCAGACACCACCGTCGACGATGACTCCTACTACACCGGAGGTGCCTACTACTACATGCAGGCCGCTGACGACGACCAGTAGTAGTTTAGGAGGATCCCAGGCAGGAGGTCCGCGCCTCTTTCGATCTGTATCCCAGTTTGTGCTAGCCATCTTATGGCAACTTGTTTAACTTATGTCTGTACTCAGATATTGTTGCTTCCGCTGACTCGTCTATGATCGAGCACTTGTATTCGAGCCCTCGAGGCCCCTGTCTTGTATTATGATGCTTGTATGACTTGTTTTATTTATAGAGTTGTGTTGTGATATCTTCCCGTGAGTCCCTGATCTTGATCGTACACGTTTGTGTGTATGATTAGTGTACGATTGAATCGGGGGCGTCACAGGAGCGCCGGTTCGTTCTCCTTTTCCCAAGCGGCTCAGCAGAAGTACCCTGCGAACCAAAGAGAACAGAAAGACGCACACTCGACCTCTAGGCTAGGGGTTAGTCGCCGAGCACTATCAAACCTAACCGATGGAGAGACTTAACCTAGCAAGCATGCTATGACTTAGGGCGCCAGCGCTTCATTTATTTATGCTCAGGGTCTGCGCCTGGCTTTGTAAAGAGGGTTACATTCCTTGCCGGCAAAGCTTGTACAAAAGGTGGCTTGCCGGGGGGGGGGCAAGCCGCACCTTATGGGTAAAACTTGTGAAGATGCTCGATGTTCCAGGAGTTGCTCACTGGCACAGCATCTTCGGTCTCCAGGCGGACTGCGCCGGGCCTGGTGTCTCGTATTACCCGATAAGGGCCTTCCCACTTCGGCATCAACTTGTTGGAATTCTTGGCCGACTGAACGCGCTGAAGAATAAGGTCGCCTTCCTCAAAGATTCGGGCATGGACCTTGCGGCTATGGTAGCAGCGCAAGGCCTGGTGGTAGCATGCTGCTCTCACAGCCGCCCTAAGACGATCTTCCTCAAGGAGCGTTGCATCATCTTGCCGCAACTGCTCTTTCTCAAGCTCATCATAAGCGAGCACTCGAGGTGACCCGTATATGAGTTCCGTGGGGAGAACTGCCTCTGCCCCATATACTAGGGCAAAGGGTGTCTGGCCGGTGGCTTGATTTGGCGTCATCCTTATCGACCAAAGAACCGCCGGCAACTCATCAATCCAGCGCTTTCCGCTCTTGTGCAGCTTGTCAAAAGTCTTTGTTCTCAGGCCTTGCAACACTTCACCATTTGCCCTCTCCGCTTGGCCGTTGCTCCGTGGATGTGCCACGGAAGCAAAACAGACCTTGCTGCCGAGGTCTTGAATGTACTTCATGAAGGTGTGGCTTGTGAACTGCGTGTCGTTGTCGGTGATGACTCTGTTTGCCACACAAAAACGTCAGACTAGTCCCTTCAAGAACTTGACAGCTGACTGTGTTGTCACCTTCCTCACCGGTTCCACCTCCGGCCACTTTGTGAACTTGTTGATTGCAATGTACAAGTATTCAAAGCCCCCGAACGCACGGGGGAAGGGGCCCAGTATGGCCAGGAGAGAAGGATTGTTTGGAGGGCTTGAGCTGGTTGATGAAGCTTCTTTGAATGGAACTGACACGCTTCAGGCTTTGTTACTAGTGCCATTGCATCCTGGAGGGCGGTGGGCCAGAAGAAACCCTGCCGGAATGCCTTGCCGGCAAGGGCCCTTGACCCTATGTGGGAGCCACATATGCCTCCATGTATCTCTGCCAATAGCTCCAGTCCTTCATCCCGGGGGATGCACTTCAATTTCACACCGTTCGCCTTCTCTGCATGGGACGTCATCGATTTAACTGGTACAAGGCAGACCGACGGGCTAATTTTTTCGCTTCTTCCTGCTCCTCAGGAAGTTCCCCTGTCTGGAGGAAATGGACGGTATGTTGTGCCAATGCTGGAGCTTGGGGCTCGATGACAAGGACCAAAGGCATCTCTTCCGCCATGGGGGCAGCCGTCTCTACGGCCAGGGCCTGGCGCCCCGCCGGAGGCAGCTGCCCCTTGGCGGGCTCAAAATCCGCGGCAACACCCTTGATGGTAGCCCCTGGGGGCTCGGCAGGAAAGTACTTGCCGGGGCCTGAGTTCCTTCGCTTGTTCTGCTTTGTTGATGGTTCGACGAATGGTTGAGTTAACCGGAGCAAAAAGGTACTTGGTTCCTGATACGTCTCCAATGTATCTATAATTTATGAAGTATTCATGCTATTATATTATCAACCTTGGATGTTTTATATGCATTTATATGCTATTTTGTATGATTTTTGGGACTAACCTATTAACCAAGTGCCCAGTGCCAGTTTCTGTTTTTTCCTTGTTTTTGAGTTTTACAGAAAAGGAATATCAAAAGGAGTCCAATTGACGAGCCAATTTTTGACGATTTTTTATGGACCAAAAGAAGTTCCCGGAGTAAAAGAGTTGGGCCAGGAAAGTCCCGGGGCACCCACGAGGTGGGGCGCGCCCACCCAGGCGCGTGGTCCTGCCTCCTGGACGCCTCGGGCACCGCCTTGACGTGAGACCGACGCCAAAAATTTCTATAAACACAGAAACCTCGGAAAATTAACCTAGATCGGAAGTTCCGCCGCCGCAAGCCTCTGTAGCCACGAGAATTCACTCTAGGACCTCTTCGGCATCCTGCCGGAGAGGACCATCATCCCCGGTGGCCATGGAGGAGTATCCCGGAGAGGCCATCATCACCGGAGGCCATGGAGGAGGAAGCACAAGGAGAAGAACCTCTCCTCCTCTTTTCTGGTGGCACCGGAGTGCCATCATGAGGGGAATCATCGCCATGGTGATCGTCTTCATCAACATCACCATCATCATGACCACCCTCATCTCTTTTACGCGGTCCACTCTCCCGCATCCCGCTGTAATCCCTACTTGAACATGGTGCTTTATGCTACATATTATGATCCAATTATGTGTTGCCATCCTATGATGTTTTGAGTGTTGGGGAACGTAGCAGAAATTCAAAATTTTCCTACGTGTCACCAAGATCTATCTATGGAGAAACTAGCAACGAGGGAAGGAGAGTGCATCTACATACCCTTGTAGATCGCTAAGAGGAAGCGTTCAAGAGAGCGGGGTTGAAGGAGTCGACTCGTCGTGATCCAAATCACCGGAGATCCTAGTGCCGAACGGACGGCACCTCCGCGTTCAACACACGTACAGCCCGGTGACGTCTCCCACGCCTTGATCCAGCAAGGAGAGAGGGAGAGGTTGAGGAAGACTCCATCCAGCAGTAGCACAACAGCGTGGTGATGATGGAGGAGCGTGGCAATCCTGCAGGGCTTCGCCAAGCACCGCGGGAGAGGAGAAGGGAGAGAGGCAGGGTTGCACCATGAAGAGGTGAAAACTCATGTGTCTGGCAGCCCTAAAACCTCAAGTATATATATAGGGGGGAAGGGGGCTGCGCCCCCTTTAGGGTTTCCCTCCCCAAGGGGTGCGGCCAGCCCTAGATCCCATCTAAGGGGGGCGGCCAAGGGGGAGGAGTGCCTCCCAAGTCAAGTGGAGGCCTCCCCCTTTAGGGTTTTCCCCTTCCCATGCGCATGGGCCTTGGGGGGGCTGGTGCCCCTGGCCCATTAAGGCTAGGGCGCCCCCCTACAGCCCATGCTACTGTATTGGACGTGGTGGAACAATTTCCGGACCTCCGGACCCCTCCGAATCCTCCGAACCTTCCGAAGCTTCCCGTACAATACCGAAAAAACCCGAACTTTTTCGAACCCGAACAACAACTTTCCATATATAAATCTTTACCTCCGGACCATTCCGGAACTCCTCGTGACGTCCGGGATCTCATCCGGGACTCCGAACAACATTCGGTAACCACATACAAACTTCCTTTATAACCCTAGCGCGAACCTTAAGTGTGTAGACCCTACGGGTTCGGGAACCATGCAGACATGACCGAGACGTTCTCCGGTCAATAACCAACAATGGGATCTGGATACCCATGTTGGCTCCCACATGTTCCACGATGATCTCATCGGATGAACCACGATGTCAAGGACTCAATCGATCCCGTATACAATTCCCTTTGTCTAGCGGTATTGTACTTGCCCGAGATTCGATCGTCGGTATCCCGATACCTTGTTCAATCTCGTTACCGGCAAGTCTCTTTACTCGTTCCGTAACACATCATCCCGTGATCAACCCCTTGGTCACATTGTGCACATTATGATGATGTCCTACCGAGTGGGCCCAGAGATACCTCTCCGTCACACGGAGTGACAATTCCATCTCAATTCGTGCCAACCCAATGCAGACACTTTCGGAGATACCAGTAGTGCACCTTTATAGTCACCCGATTCGTTGTGACGTTTGGTACACCCAAAGCATTCCTACGGTATCCGGGAGTTGCACAATCTCATGGTCTAAGGAAATGATACTTCACATTAGAAAAGCTTTAGCATACGAACTACGATCTTTGTGCTAGGCTTAGGATTGGGTCTTGTCCATCACATCATTCTTCTAATGATGTGATCCTGTTATCAACGACATCCAATGTTCATGGTCAGGAAACTGTAACCATCTATTGATTAACGAGCTAGTCATCTAGAGGCTTACTAGGGACTTGGTGTTGTCTATGTACCCACACATGTATCTGAGTTTCCTATCAATACAATTATAGCATGGATAATAAAGGATTATCATGAACAAGGAAATATAATAATAACTAATTTATTATTGCCTCTAGGGCATATTTCCAACAGTCTCCCACTTGCACTAGAGTCAATAATCTAGTTCACATCGTCATGTGATTAACATCGATAGGTCACATCGCCATGTGACCAACATCCAAAGAGTTTACTAGTGTCGTAAACTAGTTCACATCATCATGTGATTAAGACTCAATGAGTTCTGAGGTTTGATCATGTTTTGCTTGTGAGAGAGGTTTTAGTCAACGGGTCTGAACCTTTCAGATCCGTGTGTGCTTTGTAAATTTCTATGTCATATCGTAAATGCTGCTTCCACGCTCCACTTGAAGCTTATTCCAAATGGTTGCTCCACTATACGTATCCGGTTTGCTACTCAGAGTCACTCGGATAGGTGTTAAAGCTTGCATCGACGTAACCCTTTACGCCGAACTCTTTATCACCTCCATAATCGAGAAACATGTCCTTATTCCTCTAAGGATAATTTTGACCGCTATCTGGTGTTCCACTCCTTGATCACCTTTGTACTCTCTTGCTAGATATGTAGCAAGGCACACATCAGGTGCGGTACACAGCATAGCATACTGTAGAGCCTACGTCTATAGCATAGGGGACGACCTTCGTCCTTTCTCTCTTTTCTGCCGTGGTCGAGCTTTAAGTCTTAACTTCATACCTTACAACTCAGCCAAGAACTCCTTCTTTGGTGATCCATCTTGAACACCTTCAAGATCATGTCAAGGTATATGCTCATTTGAAAGTATTATTAAGCATTTTTGATCTATCCTTATAGATCTCGATGCTCAATGTTCAAGTAGCTTAATCCAGGTTTTCTATTGAAAAACATCTTTCAAATAACCCTATATGCTTTCTAGAAATTCTACATCATTTCTGATCATCAATATGTCAACAACATATACTCATCAGAAATTCTATAGTGCTCCCACTCACTTCTTTGGAAATACAAGTTTCTCATAAACTTTTTATAAACCCAAAATCTTTGATCATCTCATCAAAACGCACATTCCAACTCCGAGATGCTTACTCCAGTCCTTAGAAGGATCACTGGAGCCAGCATAACTTTTAGCATCCTTAGGATCGACAAAAACTTTCTGATTGTATCACATACAACCTTTCCTTACGAAGACTGGTAAGGAAATTTGTTTTGACATCCATCTGCCAGATTTCATAAATGCAGCTTATGCTAACATGATTCCGACGGACTTAAGCATCGTTACGGATGAGAAAATCTCATCGTAGTCAACTCCTTGAACTTGTGAAAAACTCTTCGCCGCAAGTCGAGCTTCAAAGACGGTGACATTACCTTCCATGTCCGTCTTCTTCTTAAAGATCCATTTATCTCAATGGCTTGCCGATCATCGGGAAAAGTCCACCAAAGTCCATGCTTTGTTCTGATACATGGATCCTATCTCGGATTTCATGGCTTTTAACCATTTGTCGGAATATGAGCCCACCATCGCTTCCCCATAGCTCGTAGGTTTATTATTGTCTAGCAACATGACCTTCAAGACAGGATCACCGTACCACTCTGAAGCAGTCCGCATCCTTGTCACCCTACGAGGTACGGTAGTGACTTGATCCAAAACTTCATGATCACTATCATAAGCTTCGACTTCAATTCGTGTAGGTGCCACAGGAACAACTTCCTGTGCCCTTCTACACACTTGTTGAAGTGACGGTTCAATAACCTCATCAAGTCTCCACCATCCTCCCACTCAACTTTCCGAGACAAACTTTTCCTCGAGAAAGGACCCGATTCAAGAAACAATCCCTATTGCTTTCGGATCTGAATTAGGAGGTATACCCAACCGTTTTGGGTGTCCTATGAAGATGCATTTTATCCGCTTTGGGTTTGAGCTTATCAACCTGAAACTTTTTCACATAAGCGTCGCAACCCCAAACCTTTAAGAAATGATAGCTTAGGTTTCTCTAAACCATAGTTCATACGGTGTCATCTCAACGGAATTACGTGGTGCCCTATTAAAGTGAGTGCGGTTGTCTCTAATGCCTAACCCATGAACGATAGTGGTAATTCGATAAGAGATATCATGGTACGCACCATATCCAATAGAGTGCAACTATGATGTTCGGACACACCATCACACTATGGTGTTCCAGGCGGTATTAATTGTGAAACAATTTGCACAATGTCTTAATTGTGTGCCAAATCTCGTAACTCAGATATTCATCTCTATGATCATATCATAGACATTCTATCCTCTTGTCACGAAGATCTTAAACTTCACTCTGAAATTACTTGAACCATTCAATAATTCAGACTTGTGTTTCATCAAGCAAATATACTCAACATCTACTCGAATCATCGTGAAGTAAGAACATAACGATATTCTTTGCATGCCTCAAGACTCATTGGACTGCACATATCAAAATGTGTTACTTCCAACAAGTTGCTATCTTGTTCCATTTTATCAAACCGAGGTTTTTCAGTCATCTTGCCCATGTGGTATGTTTTGCATATCTCAAGTGATTCAAAACCAAGTGAGTCCAAACGATCCATCTGCATGGAGTTTCTTCATGCGTACACGCCAATAGACATGGTTCGCATGTCTCAAAATTTTCAAAACGAGTGAGTCCAAAGATCCATCAACATGGAGCTTCTTCATGCGTTTTACACCAATATGACTTACATGGCAGTGCCACAAGTAAGTGGTACTATCATTACTATCTTATACTTTTGGCATGAAAATGTGTATCACTACGATCGAGATTCAATAAACCATTTATTTAGGTGCAAGACCATCGAAGGTATTATTCAAATAAATAGAGTAACCATTATTCTCCCTAAATGAATAACCGTATTGCGATAGACATAATCCAATCACGTCTATGCTCAACGCAAACACCAAATGATAATTATTCTGGTTTAATACTAATCTTGATGGTAGAGGGAGCGTGCGATGTTTGATCACATAAAAATTGGAAACACTTCCAACACATATCGTCAGCTCTCCTTTTGCTAGTCTCCGTTTATTCCGTAGCCTTTTATTTCGAGTTACTAACACTTAGCAACCGAACCGGTATCTAATACCCTGGTGCTACGAGGAGTACTAGTAAAATACACAATAACTTAATGTATATCCAATATACTTCTATCGACCTTGCCAGCCTTCTTATCTACCAAGTATCTAGGGTAATTCTGCTCAAGTGGCTGTTCCCCTTATTGCAGAAGCACTTAGTCTCGGGTTTGGGTTCAACCTTGGGTTTCTTCACTGGAGCAGCAACTGATTTGCCGTTTCATGAAGTGTCCCTTATTGCCCTTGCCCTTCTTGAAACTAGTGGTTTCATCAACCATCAACAATTGATGCTGCTTCTTGATTTTTACTTTTCGCGATGTCAAACAACGCGAACACCTCAAGGATCATCATCTCTATCCTTTATATGTTATAGTTCATCACGAAGCTCTAGCAGCTTGGTGGCAATGACTTTGGAGAAACATCACTATCTCATCTGGAAGATCAAATCGCACTCGATTCAAGTGATTGTTGTACTCAGACAATCTGAGCACAAGCTCAACGATTGAGCTTTTCTCCCTTAGTTTGTAGGCTAAGAAAATCGTCGGAGGTCTCATACCTCTTGACGTGGGCACGAGCCTGAAATCCTAATTTCAACCCTCGAAACATCTCATATGTTCCGCGACATTTCGAAAACGTCTTCCGTGCCTCAACTCTAAACCGTTTAACTGAACTATCACGTAGTTATCAAAACGTGTATGTCCGATGTTCGCAACATCCACAAACGACGTTTGGGGTTCAGCACACCGAGCGGTGCATTAAGGACATAAGCTTTCTACTGTCCGCATAATCGCTACTTTCAACTTTCAACTATATTTTCTCTAGGAACATATCTAAACAGTGGAACTAAAGCGCGAGCTTACGACATAATTTGCAAAAGGTCTTTTGACTATGTTCAAGATAATTAAGTTCATCTTATGAACTCCCACTTAGATAGACATCCCTCTGGTCATCTAAGTGATTACATGATCCGAGTCAACTAGGTCGTGTCCGATCATCACGTGAGACGGACTAGTCATCATCGATGAACATCTTCATATTGATCGTATCTACTATACGACTCATGCTCAACCTTTCGGTCTCTGTGTTCCGAGGCCATGTCTGTACATGCTAGGCTCGTCAAGTTAACCCTAAGTGTTTGGCGTGTGTAAATCTGTCTTACACCCGTTGTATGTGAACGTAAGAATCCATCACACCCGATCATCACGTGGTGCTTAGAAGCTTACTTAACATTAGCAACGGTGCACGTTAGGGAGAACACTTCTTGAAATTGTTGTAAGGGATCATCTTATTTACTACCGTCGTTCTAAGTAAACAAGATGCATAAACATAATAAAAATCACATGCAATTATATAGTAGTGACATGATATGGCCAATAACATATAGCACCATTGATCTCCATCTTCGGGGCTCCATGATCATCATCGTCACCGGCATGACACCATGATCTCCATCATTGTGTCTTCATGAAGTTGTCTCGCCAACTATTACTTCTACTACTATGGCTACCGGTTAGCAATAAAGTAAAGTAATTACATGGCGTTGTTTAATGACACGCAGGTCATACAATAAATAAAGACAACTCCTATGGCTCCTGCCGGTTGTCATACTCATCGACATGCAAGTCGTGAATCCTATTACAAGAACATGATCAATCTCATACATCACATATCATTCATCACATTCTTCTTGGCCATATCACATCACATAGCATACCCTGCAAAAACAAGTTAGACATCCTCTAATTGTTGTTTGCATGTTTTACGTGGCTGCTATGGGTTTCTAGCAAGAACGTTTCTTACCTACGCAAAACCACAACGTGATATGCCAATTGCTATTTACCCTTCATAAGGACCCTTTTCATCGAATCCGTTCCGACTAAAGTGGGAGAGTCTGGCACCCGCTAGCCACCTTATGCACCAAGTGCATGTCACCGGTGGAACATGTCTCACGAAGAGCACGTAAGGTCGGTCCGGCCGCTTCATCCCACAATACCGTCGAAACAAGATTGGACTAGTAACGGTAAGCATATTGAACAAAATCAACGCCCACAACTACTTTGTGTTCTACTCGTGCAAAGAATCTACGCAATAGACCTAGCTCATGATGCCACTGTTGGGGAACGTAGCAGAAATTCAAAATTTTCCCACGTGTCACCAAGATCTATCTATGGAGAAACTAGCAACGAGGGAAGGAGAGTGCATCTACATACCCTTGTAGATCGCTAAGCGGAAGCGTTCAAGAGAACGGGGTTGAAGGAGTCGTACTCGTCGTGATCCAAATCACCGGAGATCCTAGTGCCGAACGGACGGCACCTCCGCGCTCAACACACGTACAGCCGGTGGACGCCTCCCACGCCTTGATCCAGCAAGGAGAGAGGAGAGGTTGAGGAAGACTCCATCCAGCAGCAGCACAACGGCGTGGTGATGATGGAGGAGCGTGGCATCCTGCAGGGCTTCGCCAAGCACCGCGGGAGAGGAGAAGGGAGAGAGGCAGGGTTGCACCATGAAGAGGTGAAAACTCATGTGTCCGCAGCCCTAAAACCTCAAGTATATATATAGGGGAAGGGGCTGCGCCCCTTTAGGGTTTCCTCCCCAAGGGTGCGGCCAGCCCTAGATCCCATCTAAGGGGAGGCCAAGGGGAGGAGTGCCTCCCAAGTCAAGTGGAGGCCTCCCTTTAGGGTTTTCCCTTCCCATGCGCATGGGCCTTGGGGGCTGGTGCCCTGGCCCATTAAGGCTAGGGCGCCCCCACAGCCCATGCTACTGTATTGGACGTGGTGGAACAATTTCCGGACCTCCGGACCCTCCGAATCCTCCGGAACCTTCCGAAGCTTCCGGTACAATACCGAAAAACCCGAACTTTTCGGAACCCAACAACAACTTTCCATATATAAATCTTTACCTCCGACCATTCCGAACTCCTCGTGACGTCCGGGATCTCATCCGGACTCAACAACATTCGTAACCACATACAAACTTCCTTTATAACCCTAGCGCCATCGAACCTTATGTGTAGACCCTACGGGTTCGGGAACCATGCGCACATGACCGAGACGTTCTCCGGTCAATAACCAACAACGGGATCTGGATACCCATGTTGGCTCCTACATGTTCCACGATGATCTCATCGGATGAACCACGATGTGAAGGACTCAATCGATCCCGTATACAATTCCCTTTGTCTAGCGGTATTGTACTTGCCCGAGATTCGATCATCGGTATCCCGATACCTTGTTCAATCTCGTTACTGGCAAGTCTCTTTACTCGTTCCGTAACACATCATCCCGTGATCAACCCCTTGGTCACATTGTGCACATTATGATGATGTCCTACCGAGTGGGCCCAGAGATACCTCTCCGTCACACGGAGTGACAAATCCGCCTCGATTCGTGCCAACCCAATGACACTTTCGGAGATACCTGTAGTGCACCTTTATAGTCACCCATTACGTTGTGACGTTTGGTACACCCAAAGCATTCCTACGGTATCCGGAGTTGCACAATCTCATGGTCTAAGGAAATGATACTTGACATTAGAAAAGCTTTAGCATACTGAACTACGATCTTTGTGCTAGGCTTAGGATTGGGTCTTGTCCATCACATCATTCTTCTAATGATGTGATCCCGTTATCAACGACATCCAATGTCCATGGTCAGGAAACTGTAACCATCTATTGATTAACGAGCTAGTCATCTAGAGGCTTACTAGGGACTTGGTGTTGTCTATGTACCCACACATGTATCTGAGTTTCCTATCAATACAATTATAGCATGGATAATAAAGGATTATCATGAACAAGGAAATATAATAATAACTAATTTATTATTGCCTCTAGGGCATATTTCCAACATTGAGTAGATATCTTTTGTCCTTCGGTTGATTGATGATATAGATTGGTACGAGTTGTATGTTTTATTTTGGTGCTATCCTATGGTGCCCTCCATGTCATGCAAGAGTGAGGGATTCCCGCTGTAGGGTGTTGCAATACGTTCATGATTCTCTTATAGTGGGTTGGTGAGTGACTGAAACACAAACCCGATTAAGAGGGATGTTTGCGTATGGGAATAAAGAGGACTTGATGCTTTAATGCTATGGTTGGGTTTTACCTTAATGATCTTTTGTAGTTGCGGATGCTTGCTAGAGTTCCAATCATAAGTGCGTATGATCCAAGTAGAGAAAGTATGTTAGCTTAGGCCTCTACCTCATATGAAATTGCAATGACGACTACCGGTCTTGTTAATATTTGCCTAGGTCAATTCCACACACCGATCCACCATTATTCCACACTCGCTATTTATATATTTAGTAATATATTCTAACTTTATGATAACAGCACCTACTTTTATATTTTAGCTCTCCGATATCATACAAAGTTATCCTCTTCATACCCACAACATAGTTTTATTTCTCGTTGCTAGTTGGAAGAAAACGTTCGGTGTACGTAGAGTCGTATCAGTGGCAGATAGGCCTTGAGAGAATATTGATCTTACCTTTAGCTCCTTGTGGGTTCGACACTCCATACTTATCACTTCCACCTTTGGAAATTGCTACGATGATTCCTTGCACTTGGGGATTATCAAGCTCTTTTCTGGCGCCGTTGCCAGGGAGCAATAGCGTGGGGTTCATATTCCCGTGTGCGCTTGTTTGCTTTCTTCATTAAGTAGATTTTATTTTTCCTTTTTGTTTCTATTAAGTTGTGGGTGAAACATACAAAAAAATTATAATGAAAATACAAAAAAAATTACTTGCCTCCCATGCCTAAAAAGTTTTTCAAAAAGAGAAGTGATTGGAAAGTTATGCATTGAAGAAGTGAGGGTCGACCTTGAGCACTTGTGTTCATGCTCATGGAAACAATGTAGAATTTTTCATGGAAGTTTCTCTGTAAATAATTATCCCCTTGATATATTCATTGTATTATAAAAATAATGTGCCAAGCTTTGGTTTTAGGATGATTAGATTGCTTGTTTACTATGTGCAGAACAAAAACAGAAACTTTGGCTGTAGCGCGTGATTTTACATTTCTTACTGGAAAGTCAAATGGATCTGAAACTTTTTGCACATTACTTCTGTAAAAATTGTTCCAATTGTCAAACTTATTTCATAATTTTAGGAGTTACATAAGTTTACCAAACTTCCAGATTACTACAGATTGTTCTGTTTTTAACAGATTGTGTTTTGCGTGCGTTGTTTGCTTATTTCGATGAATCTATGGCTAGTATCGGGGGGTAGGAACCATAGAGAAGTTGGAATACAGTAGGTTTAACACCAATATAAATAAAGAATGAGTTAATTACATTACCTAAAGGTAGTGATTTGCTTTATTACACTAACGGATCTCACATGTTTTTGTTAAAGTTTTGTGTGGATGAAGTGTCCGAAGGTCGAGGAGCTATCAACATGAGAAGAATAAAGAGAGGCAAAAGTTCAAGCTTGGGGATGCCCAAGGCACCCCAAGTAAATATTTCAAAGGATACTCAAGCATCTAAGCTTGGGGATGCCCCGGTTGGCATCCCATCTTTCTTCTTCAACAATTATCGGTATACCTCGGTTTTTGTTTTGTTCACATGATTTGTGTCCTTTGTGTTTTTGTGTTTCCTTTAAGAACCATGCTAGCATGAGATATCCCTTCATTGATTTATAGAATACTTCATGCGCTTCACTTATATCTTTTAAGAATGATCTTATAGAATTGCTCTTTGTGCTTCACTTAAATCTTTTGAGTATGGTTTTATAGAATGCTTCGTGTGCTTCACTTATACAATTTGAGCTTGGTTAGTCTATACTAAATGTAGAATGCTCCATGAACTTCACTTATATCCTTTGGAGTATGAATAATACTATCATTTAAAGTGGGTTTGGAAGAGTGTCAACTTTAGGAATTAGTGATCCCACTATTTTGGAGGGTGTTGAATCTTAGTGTGATATTTACGAAAGTGGATTCGGAAGAGTGTCAACTTTAGCTAGTAATGATTCCACTATTTCGGAAGAGGTTCCAATTGAGTACAAGAACAAAGTTGCTATCCATGATGCTACTGAAAATAATTATGAGGGAGGAATACATGCTTGTAGGAGTTGCAATAATATCAAGTTTCCTCTCTATGTGCTTAAAGTCTTGAAGTTATACTTGTTTTGCCTTCCAATGCTATGTTGGAGATATGCCCTAGAGGCAATCATGTATGATGATATTTCCTATGTGTTTATGAATAAAGATAGTCCTTGGACATTATCAATGATGTGTATCAGCAAGTACGTGACTTGTTTGTGGGACTATGCATTGTATGATGACTGTCCTAAAAGGTCCCTAGTCGAAAGGGCTGTGTGGACGCAAGAGCCGACTAGACTAGCATATGACACGGTCGATGGCTCGGTCTTACTAGCCATGGAGCATTGGATGCTAACCGGATAATATGGACTTGAAAGGTCTGGTCGGATTCGACATAGTCGGATCCGAAGTCGAGATAAGGTCCGAGTCGGACATACCCAACTATGAGACGCAGCGATATGTCATCTGTGAGTCTCTAGTACAACATACGCTCTATGTCCTAAGACCTGAGCCGACGCATGTACTGGATGGTGACAGACTTGTTTTGGGTCGACCAAACGCTACTCCGTGATCGGGTAGTTACGAAGGTAGGTTTCGGTTTGTCCATCCCATCTGCGAGACATGGTCGAGCAAGATGGGATTTGCCCTCCGATCGGAGAGATATACTCTGGGCCCTCGTGTGATCCGACCAGGAACAACATGGCTATGCGACAAGGATTATGAGATAATCCGGATAGTGGTCGGTATCACCGAACGAGAAAGAGGTCGGGCTAGCACAAGGATGACAGTCTCGCTTTGAGCGACAACATATATCATGCTGCAAAGGGAACAGAAGTATGACACGTTATGCAGGTTCGCTTAACCAGCTTCATAGTTCGCTTGGTGGTCGGCACGCCTTGCTAGAGGCCGCTACCAACCGTGCAGGTCGGAGGTGATCCGAACTGTGACCAAACCGACTTGAACCTAAGGGGTCGCAAGGCTTAAGGGAAGGAACCCACGAAGTCGGTTCAGAGGACACCGGTCGGATGTGATCCGAACTGGACTAGGAACGTGACCGAGTAGACTTTTGCTTTAGGGTCCGCGCGAGGCCCAAGTGTTGAGCTCGCGACGGACGCCTATATAAAGTGGAGGTGCGGCACACTCGGAAGAAGAACGCTGGCCTCGTGGAGGCAGATCGCTTTGGCCTCGTGGAGGCGATCGCTCGGCCTCGTGGAGGTTGATCGCCGGCCTCGTGGAGGTTGGTCGCCGGTGTTGTGACTAGGGTTTGCATGTGTTGCGAATAGCCACCTCCACTTGCCGCCGACTGTGTGATCGGACCTAGCAGTCCGCCGCACGACGTTCCTCCCGCACGCGCGGATACCGTTAGAGGCGGTGCACTTGCGCCGCTCCGCGAACTCGACGTGGGATCGGACGACCGCCGCCGAGGGAGATCGAACGAGGAGGAGACGATCCACGCGACGCGCTGCCCCAACTCTTCTTCGCTGCACGGCACTCGCGGCGCCTAGTGGTAACGAACTGTGATCCATCTCCCGTAGCATGTTCCTAGATGTTCTGCGCGTAGGAATTTTTAATTTGCTGTCGACGCACCCTACCGCATTACCCAGCATGCTAGTTGATTCTTGTTCCTATAAGTTGTGTGCTCACAAAATCCCTAGGCATAGGAAGTGGGTTAGATTTAAATGTGCTAGTCATATTCTTCAAGATGCTCTCTTTGTGTTTCAATTCTTGTCTATTATGTGAGCATCATTGAAATCATCATGCCTAGCTAAAAGGCATTAAAGAAAAGCGCTTGTTGGGAGACAACCCAATATTTACCCTTACTGTTTTTGTGTGTTTACATGATTAAGCTACTTTAGTAATCATGTTTTATAGCTTTTGTTTCAATAAAGTGCCAAGTAAGACCTTTGGGAAGACTTGGGAGAAAGTCAATGTGATCTTGCCGTAAAAAACAGAAACTTTGCGCTCACGAGATTAGCTGTCATTTTTTACAGAAGAGTGCTTTTTAGTTGATTACTTTTGCAGAAGATTAATAGACAAATTACTCACGTCCACCAATTTATTTCATAATTTTTGGAGTATCAGAAGTATGGTTTATGTTCAGATGATTACAGACTGTTCTGTTTCAGACAGATTCTGTTTTCATTGCATAGTTTGCTTGTTTTCTAATTTCTATGACTTATATTCCTCAATATAAATTGTAGAAATGATACGGTACAGTAGGCATTGTGTGAGAACAATTATTAACCTTGTATTTGACAGTACCAAAGTGAATGGTTTGCGCTTTATCATACTAACCTATCTCACGAAGTTTGGTTAAGTTTTGTGTGATTGAAGTTTTCAAGTTTTGGGTGAGATATCAATATGAGGGGAATAAGGAGTGGAAAGACCCTAAGCTTGGGGATTCCCAAGGCACACCAAGGCAATATTAAAGGAATACACAAGTACCTAAGCTTGGGGATGCCCCGGAAGGCATCCCCTCTTTCGTCTTCAAAACTATCGGTATACCTTACTCGGAGCTATATTTTTATTCGTCACATGATATGTGTTTTGCTTGGAGCGTATTTTCAATTTTACTTGTTGTTTGAATAAAATCATTGGATCTAAAATATTGAATGAAAAATAATCCTCCCATGGCTAGTTAATTATTTGACTACTCAGTGTTCTTCACTCATATCTTTTGGAGAAGTTTGTCATTTACTCATGTGCTTCACGTATATCCTATGAGTAAATGGTTGAATAAATTGAATGTCATAAATCTGAATTTATATATCTTTCATATGCTTATAATATGGGGAGTAATGACTTCACACATAATAAGTATAGGTAGTAAACTTATTGGAATTTAGCAAACGTAGAATTGGTCACTTGAACAATTCATGAAAGAATATTGAAGGAAGAGGGATTTCACATATAAATATACTATCTTGGACATCTTTTGTAATTGTGAGCACTCATTAAAATATGCCATGCTAAAAGGTTGATGTTGGACGAGGAAGATAACGTAATGGGTTATGTTTTCTTATATCTGAAATAAAGTATATTGTCATGGATCGCCCAACACGTTGAGATTGCCTTTCCCTCTCATGCTAGCCAAATTCTTTGCACTAAGTAGAGATACTACTTGTGCTTCCAAATACCCTTAAACCCGGTTTTGCCATAAGAGTCCACCATACCTACCTATGGATTGAGTAAGATCCTTCAAGTAAGTTGTCATCGGTGCAAGCAATAAAAATTGCTCTCTAAATATGTGTGATTGATTAGTGTGGAGGAAATAAGCTTTATAAGATCTTGTGATGTGGAAGAAATAAAAGCGACGGACTGCATAATCAAGGTCCATATCACAAGTAGCAATATAAAGTGACGTTCTTTCGCATTAAGATTTTGTGCATCCAACCCTGAAAGCGCATGGCAACCTCTGCTTCCCGCTGTGAAGGGCCTATATTTTACTTTTATCTCTTACCCTTATGCAAGAGTCATGGTGATTTTCACCATTCCTTTTTACATTTTATCCTTTGGCAAGCACATTGTGTTGGAAAGATTGATATATATATATATATATATATATATATATATATATATATATATATATATATATATATATATATATATATATATATATATATATATATATATATATCCAATTGGATGTAAGGCATCATGAACTATTATTGTTTACATTATCCTGGAGGTAAAAGGTTGGGAGGCGAATCTATAAGCCCCTATCTTTCTCTGTGTCTGATTAAAACTTTGAACCCATAAATATCACGTGAGTGTTAGCAATCGTGAAAGACTAAATGATAGTTGAGTATGTGGAGTTTGCTAAATCAAAGCTCTGACATAGACTCTTCCTGAAAATAAGATGAACTGTAAATGTTTGATGACTGATAACACGGTTTGTTTGTTTTCAAGAAAGCTTATGATCTATACTTTAACATGTGAATAGCTTGTTACTTTATCATGAGAAGTTTTATGAGATGAGCTACTGTTATGACATACAATGATGCTAGAAAAGGTGACTGAAATTATCATTGATCAAACTTGTGCACTTGCTAGCATTCACAATTCATAAATTATTTGTTTTATCATTTATCTACTCGAGGACAAGCAGGAAATAAGCTTGGGGATGCTGATACGTCTCCAACGTATCTATAATTTATGAAGCATTCATGCTATTATATTATCAACCTTGGATGTTTTATATGCATTTATATGCTATTTCGTATGATTTTTGGGACTAACCTATTAACCTAGTGCCCAATGCGGTTTTCTGTTTTTTCCTTGTTTTGAGTTTTACAGAAAAGGAATATCAAACGGAGTCCAATTGACGAGCCAATTTTTGACGATTTTTTATGGACCAAAAGAAGACCCCGGAGTAAAAGAGTTGGGCCAGGAGAGTCCCGGGGCGCCCCCCCCCCCCCCAGGCGTGTGGGCCTGCCTCGTGGATGCCTCGGGCACCTCCTTGACGTGAGACCGACGCCAAAAATTCCTATAAATACAGAAACCTCGGAAAATTAACCTAGATCGGAAGTTCCGCCGCCGCAAGCCTCTGTTGCCACGAGAAGTCAATCTAGGCCCTCTCCGGCACCCTGCCTGAGAGGTCCATTATCCCCGGTGGCCATGGAGGAGTATCCCGGAGAGGCCATCATCATCGGAGGCCATGGAGGAGGAAGCACAAGGAGGAGAACCTCTCCTCCTCTCTTCCGGTGGCGCCGGAGTGCCATCGGGAGGGGAATCATCTCCACGGTGATCGTCTTCATCAACATCACCATCATCATCACCACCCTCATATCTTTTAGGCGGTCCACTCTCCCGCATCCCGCTGTAATCCCTACTTGAACATGGTGCTTAATGCTACATATTATGATCCAATGATGTGTTGCCATCCTATGATGTTTTGAGTAGATATCTTTTGTCCTTGGGTTGATTGATGATATAGATTGGTACGAGTTGTATGCTTTATTTTGGTGCTGTCCTCTGGTGCCCTCCGTGTCACGCAAGCGTGAGGGATTCCCGCTGTAGGGTGTTGCAATACGTTCATGATTCGCTTATAGTGGGTTGGTGAGTGACTGAAACACAAACCCGAGTAAGAGGGATGTTTGCATATGGGAATAAAGAGGGCTTGATGCTTTAATGCTATGGTTAGGTTTTACCTTAATGATCTTTAGTAGTTGCGGATGCTTGCTAGAGTTCCACTCATAAGTGCATATGATCCAAGTAGAGAAAGTATGTTAGCTTATGCCTCTCCCTCATATGAAATTGCAATGACGACTACGGGTCTTGTTAATATTTGCTTATGACAATTCCCCACACCGGTCCACCATGATTCCACACTCGCTATTTATAATATTTATTAATATATTCTAACTTTATTATAACAACACCTACTTTTATATTTTAGCTCTCCGATATCATACAAAGTTATCCTCTTCATACCCACAACATATTTTTATTTCTCGTTGCTAGTTGGAAGCAAACGTTCGGTGTACGTAGAGTCGTATCAGTGGAAGATTGGGCTTGAGAGAATATTGATCTTACCTTTAGCTCCTTGTGGGTTCGACATTCCATACTTATCACTTCCACCTTTGGAAATTTCTACGATGATTCCTTGCACTTGGGGATTATCAGTTCCATGGGTAGCTTGAATGCAGCGCGCTTCGACAAGTAGTCAGCGATGTCGTTCTCCGCTCTTGGAACGTGTTCCGCTTGTATACCGTCGAAGTGCTCCTCCAGCTTCCTCACCTCATCTACGTAGGCCTCCATCAACGGACTCTGATAATCCTTGTTGACTTGTCTGACGACAAGCTGCGAGTCACCCCTGACGATGAGCTTCTTCACCCCGAGGTCTGTCGCGATCCTGAGACCGGCAAGCAACCCCTCGTACTCAGCAGTGTTGTTTGTGGACATCTCCCTGGGAAAGTGCATCTGGATCACATACTTGAGGTGCTCTCCGGTGGGTGTGACAAGAAGCACACCGGCACCTGCGCCTTGCAGCGAGAAAGCCCCATCAAAGTACACGTTCTAGTCGCGATCTACTTCCTTGCCGGGGAGAGCGGTCTCCTGGATTTCTTCGTCGGGCGTTGTGGTCCATTCGGCAATGAACTCCGCCAAGACTCTGCTCTGGATTGTTGAGGTACTTTTAAACTCCAACTCAAAGCTCGACAACTCCAAGGCCCATTCCACAATCCTTCCGGTCGCATCTGGGTTATGGAGTATCCGTTGCAACGGGAGGCGGGTGACGACAGTGATCTCGTGGGCTTGGAAGTAATGACACAGCTTCCTCAAGGCCATAAGGAGGCCGAAGAGAAATTTCTGCACACCGGAGTACCTCGACCTAGCCCCTGCAAGAGGGAGCTGACAAAGTAAACCGGGTGCTGCATCATCTTCTTCTTCTGCACCACTTCACTTGACTGCGCGGGCACTGCCCCGATGGCATCAGACTCTGCCGGGGGCCTTGCCTTGCCGGCACCAGGCCCTGCCGAGGGAATCTCTGGCTTGCCTTCCGCCGGTCCTACCGTCACCATCGCCTCTTCGTCGACCTCCCTATGTGCCACTAGTGCGGCGCTGACCACTTGGTCCATTACCGCCAGATACAGCACCAACGGCTCTTGTGGTTTAGGCGCAACCAGTATTGGCGTGGAGGAAAGGTATTTCTTCAGATCCTGCAACGCCGCCTCGGCTTCTGGGGTCCACTCCATCGGGCCCGCCTTATTCAAGATTTTGAAAAAGAGAAGGGCGCGCTCGGCGGACTTGGAGATGAATCGGCTCATGGTGGCGACGTAGCCAGTGAGCCGACACACATCCTTGATCCGCTTGGGCGCCTCAATCTGTTCAATAGCCTTGATCTTGTCTGGGTTTGCCTCGATCCCGCGCTGCACACAAAGAACACGAGAAGTTTGCCGGACGGAACGCCGAAGACACACTTCTCGGGGTTCAGCTTGAGGTTCATCTTGCGCAGATTGGCAAACGTCTCTTCTAGGTCTTGTACAAGAGTTTCCCTGTCCTTGGTCTTGACCACTATGTCATCCATGTATTCTTCCATATTTCTATGGAGCTGGGGTTCAAAACCAATTTGGACCGCCCTTGCAAACGTTGAGCCAGCACTCTTCAACCCGAAAGGCATCCGTAAAAAGCAATACGTACCAAATGGGGTGATGAATGTTGTCTTCTCTTCGTCTTCTTTCATCATGAAGATCTGGTGGTAGCCCGAGTAGGCGTCGAGGAATGACAACAGATCACACCCAGCCGTGGAGTCAACAATCTGGTCGATGCGCGGCAACGGGAAGGGGTCCTTAGGGCAAGCCTTATTGATATATGTGTAGTCAATACACTGTCTCCACTTCCCATTTGCCTTGCACACCACCACCGGATTGGCCAACCACGTCGGATGGAGCACTCCTCTCACCAAACCTGCCGCTTCCAACTTCCTGATCTCCTCTGTGATGAACTCATGCCTTTCCAGAGCCTGCTTCCTGACCTTCTGCTTGACGGGCCATGCATGAGGATAGACAGCTAGGTGGTGCTCAATCACCTCCCTGGGAAGACTGGGGATGTCAGATGCTTGCCATGCAAACACGTCGACATTCGCCCGCGGGAAGTTGACGAGCACGCCTTCCTATTTGTTGTCGAGGGTGGAGCTTATGCTGAAAGCCCCTCCCGTGCCATCCTCCCGAACGGGCACCTTCTTGGTCTGCGGTGGCTCAGCTCTGGATTTCTTGCTCTTGCCGGTAGAGCTCTCTGGCACGTCATCGACGGTAGCACAACACTCCGAAGAGGTGAGCTTGCCGGAGTGGGTGTGAGAGGTCTTGTCGGGCTTCTTCTTCCCTCCCGGGGCTTCAGCGGCAGCTGCTGCAACTGCTTCCCGGTAGAGTTGGTCGGTGCAAATCAGCGCGTCCTTCTTGTCGGAGGGGACGGAGATGATGGTCACGCCCGGCATCTTCAAGATGTTGTAGGCGAAAGCGACGCCGCCATGAACTTGATAGTGTCGGCGGCCGAGGATCCCATTGTAGGGCAAGGATCTCGCCACATCGAAGACGATCCTCTCCGTCCTGTAGTTCAACTCTCCTCCAAACGTCACGGGCAGTGTGACCTTCCCCTTCGGCTGGATCCTCCCCGGATTGACCCCTTGAAACGTGTCCGTTTCCTCGAGGTCTCCATCAGGAATTTGCAGCCTTTTGATCACGACGGACGAGATCAAGTTCAGGCTGGCTCCGCCGTCGACCAACATCTTGTTCACCTTGAGGTTGCGTATCGTTGGCGAAAACAACAACGGCAAACACCTGACCGCGGTTGTGCGGTCAGGGTGGTCCTCGGAGTCAAAGATGAGGGGCGTGCTGGACCACTTCAGCAGCTTCTGAGCGTCGAACGACGGCTCCGCTGCTGTAATCTCACGCGCCCACTGCTTGAGCTGGCGGTGAGAAGTATGCAGCGAGGCGCCACCATCGACGCACATGGCCTCCGTAGCCTTCTGGAACTCTTGCTCGCCGGACTCATCGTCCTCGTCATGATCATCGTCTTCTTGCTTCTTGTCACAGCCCTGGGCGGGCCTCTCTTGTTGGTTGTCCTTGCCGCCGCGGCCTCCTTGGCCGCCACGCTTCTTGCCGGATCCCTCGGCACCGTCCTGACCCTTCTCCTTGTCCCGCCTCTCATACTCGGCCTTTTGCTTCTCACCAAGCAGCTCAACTTGCCGGCAGTTCTGGAGGTCGTGGCCCTTGGTGCGGTGGATCTTGCAATACTGCTTGTCGGAGCCCCCTGGCTTGTCGGCAGCCGCCAAGGCCCGGCAAGCGGCGCACCCGGCGATTTCTTTGCCGGGGTCGTCTGCCTTGGCCTTCTTGGCGGCGCCGGTGCTGTCGGATCCCTCGACGGCAAGCACGTCCTTGCCCTTGCGTTTCCTGTTGCGACGCCGACCCTTCTTCATCGGGGCGGCGGTGTCTTCATCGGTAGAGTCGGTTTCCATCCCGGGGTACATCCTTCCCTCTTCAGCCTAGGCACACCTATTGTCCAGAACATAGAGTTCGGCCACATCCTTAACCTTGGTCATCGCTAGCTCTTCGTGCATCTTGCGGTTGCACACGTTCTGATGGAACGCGCTGATCACGGCGGCGGGATGAACGTCGGGGATGTTGTACTGCACCCGGCTGAATCTCTGGGTGTACTTGTGCAGGTTTTCCCCTTCCTTCTGGGGAATGATATGCAAATCACTGGCCTGGCCATGAGCTTGGTGGCCTCCTGTGAAGGCACCAACGAACTCATGGCACAGATCCGACCAAGAAGAAATGGAATCCGTCGGCAAGTGCATCAACCAAGACATAACATTGGGCTTCAGTGCCAACGGGAAGTAATTGGCAAGCACCTTGTCGTCGCGAGCTCCGGCAGCCTGCATCGCGATGGTGTAGATGCTGAGGAACTCGGATGGATGGGTCTTGCCAGTGTGCTTCTCGCCGACGTCGGGCTTGAACATGCGGTGGGACGGCCACTGGAACTACCGCAGCTCTCGGGTAAAGGCTGGCAGCCGACCTTGTAAGGTAGGCCGCCGGAGCCCCTCGGTGCTGGATGGTCCATAGCGGGTCCCGCCCGCTTGTCCGATTGGTGGCGTGTATCACGCCGGCGCTCGATAGTGGTTTGAGCATCTTCGTGAGCTCGTTCTCAAAGAACTTGGCGCTGGTCGTGGTGGGTCCGCGGGTCGGACGACGCTATAGAGATGTTATCACAAGCATCGTCACGACGGGCCGACACCCGCGATGGTTGGCGTGGAGGAGGAGAGTGCACCGTGACCGCAGCACCCTCGGTCCTCCCGGCGCCGGCATGTGGTGGCTCGGTGGAGCGTCGGCCCGAGGGCCCCGCCGGTCGCGGATCATCTTTGTTGGCGACGGCGACGAGGCTCCGGATGGTGGCCCTCCACTCGTTGAGCTTCTCCGCAGCAGGAGGGAAGTCGAGGAGCAGCTGCGCGCGTGCCAAAGCTTCTGCTGGCATGGGTGGCGGCGACAGCTGCGTGGACCGTTGCGCACTTCGACTTCTAACCACGTTAGAAGGAGCTCTATCACGGCCCAGCGGCTGCGCGCCATTTTCGCCAGCACTTCGGCGGGCATGCTGAACTCCTTCGTCACGCGGATGACGCACAGGGCTCTTCCCATGGCACTGTCCAGGGTTGCCGGCGTGGTGGCGCTGCTCGTCGTGCACACCATGGAAAGAGCGCGAAGTGGTCGCCGGGGTCGGCGTCTTGTAGGTCGCTTCGCCGCCCGTAGGGGGTACATCGACGCCCCTGGAGGGCCCCATGCCGCCTGCTAGGGGCCCAGCCCCGTCCTTTGACCTGGCGGCGTGCGGCTCGTCGTCTGGCGCACGAACGACGCCGCTCGCCAGGCTCTGACTGGCGGGGCGATGCTGATGCTCGCGGGCCGCGGCTCGGGTTCTGTCCGCGACCGGTGTCACGCCCAATATGCGACCCTATCCAAAAGGAACTCGAAGGTCTCACCAAGGATAGACCCGCATATTGGAAACGCTTTTGCAAGGTGGATATCATTACATCAACATTACATAATAGTGGGGATACATACATAAGGCACAAATGCCACAAGAATACATCAACATCAAATACAAGATCAACATCCGACTACGGATGAAACATGAACAGAAACTCAAACGACATCCACCCTGCTAGCCCAGGCTGCCGACCTGGAACCTATCCCCTGATCGAAGAAGCAGAAGAAGAACTCCAACACAAGCAAAACATCGCTCTCGCGTCAAGATCATCGCAAACCTGTACCTGCAACTGGTGGTGTAGTAATCTGTGAGCCACGAGGACTCAGCAATCCCATTACCATGGGTATCAAGACTAGCAAAGCTTAAAGGGGAAAGGAAGGGGTAACGTGGTGAGGTTGCAGCAGCGACTAAGCATGATATGGTGGCTAACATACGCAAATGAGAGCGAGAAGAGAAACAAAGGAACGGTCGTCAACTAGTAATGATCAAGAAGTGACCCTGAACTCCTACTTACGTCAAACATAACCCAGAAACCGTGTTCTCCTTTCGATCAACCCCGAAAAGAGACACTCACGGTTACGCACACGGTTGGTGTATTTTAATTAAGATCAACTTCGGGTTTTCTACAACCGGATATCAACAAATTCCCATCTGCCACATAACCGCGGGCACGGCTTTCGAAAGTTCAAACCCTGCAGGGGTGTCCCAACTCAGCCCATGATAAGCTCTCGCGATCAACGGCGAATAGACCTTCTCCCGGAAGCCCGATCAGTCTCGAATCCGGCTACAAGACATTTCACAGCAATAAAACAAGACCAGCAAGACCTCCTGCGCGTGCCGCCGACACCCCGGTAGTAGCAGCACAGATCTCGCCCCTGTGCCACGACCGGATGAGCAGTCCGTACAACTAAAACCAGCCCTCAAGTTTCCCCGAGGTGGCGCTGCAAAGGGCTCTAGTTTGGACCAACACTTAGACAAGCATTGGCCCGGGGGGGCTAAAATGAAGATGACCCTTGAGAGCGCGACTCCCAAGGGAAAAAGGTAATAGGTCAGGCAAATGGTAAAACCAATGTTGGGCCTTGCTGGAAAAGTCTTATTCAAAGCGAACTGTCAAGGGGGTCCCATAAATCACCCGACCGCGTTAGGGACGCAAAATCCGGGAACATAATACCGATATGACGGAAACTAGGGTGGCAAGAGTGGAACAAAACACCAGGCATAAGGCCGAGCCTTCCACCCTTTACCAAGTATATAGATGCATTAATTAAATAAGATATATTGTGATATCCCAACAAGTAAACATGTTCCAACAAGGAACAACATCTCCATGTTCCAACAAGGAACAAACTTCATCTTCACCTGCAACTAACAACGCTATAAGAGGGGCTGAGCAAAGCGGTAACATAGCCAAACAACGGTTTGCTAGGAAGGGTGCAAAAGGTTAGAGGCTGACATGGCAATTTGGGATGGCTTGATAAACAGGTAATAGGTAGCGCGGCATAGCGAAAGAACGAAGCAACTAGCATAGCAATGATAGTAGTGAGATCCAGGGTAGCGGTCATCTTGCCTGAAATCCCGCAAGGAAGAAGAATGAGTCCATGAAGAAGATGAACGGATAAAGAAGATGAACGGATGAAGCCGAACCAAGCGTAGACGAACGAATCCTCACGATCGCAACGAAACAGGAACTAACAAGAAGAAGCACACAACATAGTAAACACGCCACACATGAACAAGGCATGATGCACAACAAACATGATGCATGACAAATCTAGATGAAGCTACTCATGGCAAGAGATGATGCAAAACAAGAACAACACATCAAAGCAAGTTTAAATGAGGCCGGAAACAACATATAACAATTCCGGTAAGTCCTCATATGCAAATTTCGAAATTGGTCCAGATCTGGATAAACCTTATGTTCAAGTTGTTAAACAGCAAGTTAAGATGCACCACGATGATCTACACGAAATTCTAGTCAAGTTACATATAAAGTTCATTAGATTCGGAGCTACGACTTAGAAGATATGAGCAAAACAAGATAAACATGGCATTGGTGCAAAATGCATACAAACATCAAGCAAACACCTCAAAACAAGGATGCAACATGATAATATGAAGCTACATGCAAAATCAAGCAAGTTTCATATAGAGCACACTCAAAACGGAGCAACGGTTCAACACATACGCTCTATACAAGTTTAAAGGACATGCTGTCCAAAACAGCAACTAGGCATATTGCAAGCATCAAAACAACATGCTACAGGACCTCAATATGAAAACAAAAGGCATGGGCATGATGTACAGGTAAAGCATTACAAAACATGAACACTGAGCTATCTCCAGAAACAACTAGAACATGCTCAAAACGACATGGCAAGATTGCAAGTAATAACAGTTCAGACTTAGCAGAAAATAACATCAGGTTGCAATGTTTAGAGCTATGAAACAACATGTTACAGGAACTTATAATGGCAAACAAAGGCATGGAATGAATCTACTCATTGCATAGAACAAAAGTCCTTTAGTGGCCATAAGCCAAAAGGATCAGAAAATATAGTAACACACATGTCAATATTGAAAGTTCCGTTAACAGATTCAGCAACATGGCATGTCAAAAACTGATAACAAGTAGGCATGTTTACAAGCTCAATGCACTCGCTACAGAGCCTTAAATGATAAACTAAGCATACATACATCAAGAAGACATGGCATAGAAGACATACATTGAAAGAACAATAACATAGCATGCAAGGATCAACCACAACAAGCTTGGCAAAATTGAATAACATGTAAACAATCTGCCAGGAAACATTTTGAAGCAAAAGTAGAGCTCGATTGACTCAAGCTATGGCACTCCAAAATTGCAAACAAGGGCATGGATGGATAGAGCAAGATATGCTTTACAAAACATCATTACTGAAGTATCTCAAAATATGCATGGATCTCTCGGTATCATCAAGTCAACATGGCATCAAAATAACAGCAAACAGGGCTGAAATCAGCAACAACAAGACACCTAGTTTGCATGCTTGTGCTAGTCACCACATAGATCACAAAAATACATAGCAAGCACCACTGGAAAGAAGACATGGCATATTACAAAACACATGTAGGACTCAAGTCCATAGGATGCACACATCAATCATGGAAAAAAAGACAAAAGTGCAAGTTCTGATAAAAATCAGAAACTAACATCACATAGCACTCTTCTAACAGCATTTCGGGCATCAAGATGAGCTCAAATGAAAATTATGCAATGAGATGAAATGATCTACTCTTCGAGGCGAACATTTTGACATATTATACGCGCAAAACGGAGCTACGATGACAGAGATACGATGCAACGAAAATGGCACAAAATAACACATATGCTCGGGACTTAGAAGAATTTTAGAGAGGGGGGAAAGTCAACCCTGCGTGCACGGTTTACGAGGAGGCCGGATCTCTGCCGGAAAACGGCGCCGGAGAGGAGGGGGAACGCCGACGAGGCCGGGGAGGTCGGGTCCGGGCCGGATCTGGCCGGATCCGGCCGGACTCCGCGGGAAAGGCGGCGAATCATGGCATGGCGGCGGCAATGGCCCCGGCGGCCGGGCGGCGCGGAGGCGCGGGAGGGCGCCTGGGGAGGCGCGGCTGGGCGGCGGCAAGGCGAGGCGGCGCGAGCCGGGCGCTGGGAGCGCGCTGGCGGCGGCGGGAGAAGGCGCGGCCGGGAGGCGCCATGGGCCGGGCGGAGCGGGCTGCCGGGCCTCTGCCTGGGCGGATCTGGGCTCATGGGTCTCGGGCGGAGGAGGAGAGAGAGGGCCGGGGGCGGCGACGTGGCGGCTTGTGGTTGGCCGGCGGGCGGCGGCTGGACATGTCCGGTGGGGCGCGGACATGTCCGGCGGCTGGAGGAGGAAGAAGCTAGGGTTAGGGTAGGTTTTGACCGCGAATTTTGGATGGGGAAGTGTTTATATAGGTAGAGGGAGCTAGGAGAGTCCAAATGAGGTGCGGTTTTCGGCCACACGATCGTGATCGAACGACCGAGAGCATAGAGGGGAGTTTGGTGGGTTTTGGGCAACTTAGAAAAGGGTGTTGGGCTGCAATACAAAAGAGGCTTTTGCGGTTACCCGGTTAACCGTTGGAGTACCAAACGAGCTCCAAATGATCCGAAACTTGACAGGCGGTCTACCGGTGCTATACCAAGGCCGCTTGACAAACCTCGGGGCATTCCGAGACCGTTCAACACCCGCACACGAAAAGAGGTAAAAGAGGGCGCCGGGAGACATAGGAGTGCCGGATTGCAAAACGGACAACGGGGAAAATCCTCGGATGCATGAGACGAACATGTATGCAAAATGAAATGCACATGATGACATGATATGAAATGCAAATGATGACATGGCAAAGAGAGACACGCAAGCAAATGACATGGCAAAGACGGCGAATAACTGGCAGACACCTGGCGCATCGAATCCGGGGCGTTACAACACTCCTCCACTAACAAGAGATCTCGTCCCGAGATCTTAGGACCGAGACGGAAGAGAAAAGGGATGAGGTGAAACAAAAACTCAAGAGAAGAAGCAAAGAATCGAGAGCACTCGAGAATAAGAGAGGAACGACGAGAATGACGAGAATCGAAAGATCACGGAATCGATAGACTATGAAACTACTCCGTTCGAACGAGATAAGAAATGAATAAGACTGAAGGATTTAGGCAGCACACCGGTTGAACAAGGAAAGAGTTGGAACTGAGTTTGACAAAATGGAACGATAGTTGACGAGAGGAACAACACAATGCCTCCGGAAGAATTGAAAGAATTGAATGAAAATAACTTAGAAGGAATGATTGACTGGAGTTGTTGAGAAAATCAACAACGAAAGAATAAGCTTGTTGTGGACTTATAGATAACATCTCAAGATCATAAGGTGATAACCGGCCACAAACGAAAAAGATTGAATAGCTGAAAAGAGCGGAGAGATGCAAAACTCCACTTCAAAAGAATACGGAGAATTAATTGCACTTCGAGATGCGAGAAGAAAAGATACTTGAACTCCACCAAAATATTGATGAAACTCCTGAAGAAAGAATTAAATCATGAAGAACCACCATGAAGAACTCCGGTAACAAAAGGATGATGAGATAGAATGAAGGACGAAAGAATAAGACTAAAGCCTGCGATGATTTAGACGGAGGTTCTGACGAGATGGCCGAAAAAAAATTTGAACTCCGGAAAAGAAAAGATGAAAAAAAAACTTGGAACTAGAATTTATTTCTTACGAACAAACTCCGAAGGAAGGATTAATCCCTTTGAGGAAATAGAATAAGATTTATTGTATGCTTATCCTTCATCAAATTAAATTGATGACAAGCAATGGATTTGGCATGCAACTTATTCTTCTTGAAAAAGGATTGAGAAGTGACATATCGCAAACTTGAGAAGGAGTTCATGAACCACCGGTAGGATTGAAAAGAACGAATGGATATATGATAATCAAAGAAAAAGAATCTTGAATGAACCGCCGTAAGAATTCGAAATGACTGATGAAAAAGAAATAATCATCGGGGAGAATTAGAGAAGCGCGGAGATACTTGGGGGAATTAAAATGCAAGAGAACAAAGAGATCGCGAACTGATATAAGAATACTTGAACGAAGCACCGGAAGAATATTGAGACGAACGAAGGGGCACGGATATAGAATAAATGAGAGAACGAAACTGAAAACTTGGAACGAAGAAATATTCCGAAAAGATGGCTTCCGGATGATTGAGAAAGCAACTCCTGAAATACTCCGGACGGACGAAAAGAATTGCACGACTGGAAACAATTAGATAGGATAATATCGAGCTAGCACCATGAATCTCCGGGGGAACGGACAAGATTTAAGAGAAACTCTACTTCGGTCTTCAAATGATGATGAGAAACACCACCAAAATTACTGAGGTACTCCGGGAGAATGAAAACAAAGGGGTTGAGCCGACGATGAAAATGATTTGAAATTGATCTTGGAAAAAGGCATGTGACTGATGGAATCCATTCTTACGTCACACTTTGAAAAGAATTAGGAATAACTCCGGAATAATTAGAAGAGCCAGGAAAGATCCTGGGAAAAGACCTGTGGGTTAAGGCCCACTGAAAAGAAAACACCGTTGGAAAGGATTGTTGAACAGATAGATGATGCACCGGAACAATTGAAATATTTGAATGAGGTGACAACCTCGAATTAATTGGAACACAGACGAATCTCCTGAGATGACTTGAGGACTCCGGAAGAATAAACTGGCAAGAGACGAACGAGCAAAGGGAAATATTTTAGCTGAGGTAATGAATATGATCAACCCGAAAAACTTGAATTGAGTCCACCGGAAAAAGAAAAGGATGAAGAATGACGAACGAGACGAGAATTCACCGTTAAAATCATTGAGGTAAGACTAAAGAGGCTCCGCATTTAATGAAATAGATGGTTGGAAGAAACTCGAACTCCGGGAATAATAGGGTGGAGGGCGGAAAACAAAGGCAACTTGGAAGGAAAACCGACGAATATCTTGAAGAGGAAACACCGGTTGAAATCATGGAGGAAAGAAGGCAAAGACTTCACACGAGTAGAATGGATACTCGATTACGGACTCCGGTTTCGAGAAGAAGAACAGGGAGGGCGGGTGGGAAAAACAAGGACAAGTTCGGACAAGGAAAAACAACGACGTCGGAGGAAGAACTGAGGATTGAACTCAAAGATGAAGATGGTCGAATCGACTTGACGAGAAATGCACCGGATAAAAAGAGCTAAGGAACAACTACCGGAAAACCAACTGCGTGATCCTAGAGAAAGTTTGAAAAGGAAGAGGAGTAGTTCAAAACGCCTACATCAAGATTCCTCACCAGAGCGACGAAGGGGCAGAGGAGTAAAAAGAATTCCTACTCTCCGATATAACTAGACTCCGAAAATAGTTTTCTTCTAGACTCAACTGCGGCCAAACTACACGATCAATCAAGGGGGCTCCTAGGGTCAGTCGAGGCTCTGATACCAACTTGTCACGCCCAATATGCGACCCTATCCAAAAGGAACTCGAAGGTCTCACCAAGGATAGACCCGCATATTGGAAACGCTTTTGCAAGGTGGATATCATTACATCAACATTACATAATAGTGGGGATACATACATAAGGCACAAATGCCACAAGAATACATCAACATCAAATACAAGATCAACATCCGACTACGGATGAAACATGAACAGAAACTCAAACGACATCCACCTCGCTAGCCCAAGCTGCCGACCGAACCTATCCCCGATCGAAGAAGCGTAAGAAGAACTCCAACACAAGCAAAACATCGCTCTCGCGCCAAGATCATCGCAAACCTGTACCGCAACTGGTGGTGTAGTAATCTGTGAGCCACGAGGACTCAGCAATCCCATTACCATGGGTATCAAGACTAGCAAAGCTTAAAGGGAAAGGAAGGTAACGTGGTGAGGTTGCAGCAGCGACTAAGCATGATATGGTGGCTAACATACGCAAATGAGAGCGAGAAGAGAAACAAAGGAACGGTCGTCAACTAGTAATGATCAAGAAGTGACCTGAACTCCTACTTACGCCAAACATAACCCGAAACCGTGTTCTCCTTTCGATCAACCCCAAAAGAGACACTCACGTTACGCACACGGTTGGTGTATTTTAATTAAGATCAACTTCGGTTTTCTACAACCGGATATCAACAAATTCCCATCTGCCACATAACGCGGGCACGGCTTTGAAAGTTCAAACCCTGCAGGGTGTCCCAACTCAGCCCATGATAAGCTCTCGCGATCAACGAAGAATAGACCTTCTCCCGGAAGCCCGATCAGTCTCGAATCCGGCTACAAGACATTTCACAGCAATAAAACAAGACCAGAAGACCTCCGGCGTGCCGACACCCGGTAGTAGCACAGATCTCTCCCCTGAGCCACGACCGGATGAGCAGTCCGTATAACTAAAACCAGCCCTCAAGTTTCCCGAGGTGGCGCTGCAAAGGGGCTCTAGTTTGGACCAACACTTAGACAAGCATTGGCTCGGGGCTAAATGAAGATGACCCTTGAGAGCGCGACTCCCAAGGGAAAAAGGTAATAGGTCGCAAATGGTAAAACCAATGTTGGGCCTTGCCGAAAAGTCTTATTCAAAGCGAACTGTCAAGGGGTCCCATAAATCACCCGACCGCGTTAGGGACGCAAAATCCGGGAACATAATACCGATATGACGGAAACTAGGGTGGCAAGAGTGGAACAAAACACCAGGCATAAGGCTGAGCCTTCCACCCTTTACCAAGTATATAGATGCATTAATTAAATAAGATATATTGTGATATCCCAACAAGTAAACATGTTCCAACAAGGAACAACATCTCCATGTTCCAACAAGGAACAAACTTCATCTTCACCTGCAACTAACAACGCTATAAGAGGGGCTGAGCAAAGCGGTAACATAGCCAAACAACGGTTTGCTAGGAAGGGTGCAAAAGGTTAGAGGTTAACATGGCAATTTGGGATGGCTTGATAAACAGGTAATAGGTAGCGCAGCATAGCGAAAGAACGAAGCAACTAGCATAGCAATGATAGTAGTGAGATCCAGGGTAGCGGTCATCTTGCCTGAAATCCCGCAAGGAAGAAGAACGAGTCCATGAAGAAGATGAACGGATCCATGAAGAAGATGAACGGATGAAGCCGAACCAAGCGTAGACGAACGAATCCTCACGATCGCAACGAAACAGGAACTAACAAGAAGAAGCACACAACATAGTAAACACGCCACACATGAACAAGGCATGATGCACAAAAAACATGATGCATGACAAATCTAGATGAAGCTACTCATGGCAAGAGATGATGCAAAACAAGAACAACACATCAAAGCAAGTTTAAATGAGGCCGGAAACAACATATAACAATTCCGGTAAGTCCTCATATGCAAATTTCGAAATTGGTCCAGATCTGGATAAACCTTATGTTCAAGTTGTTAAACAGCAAGTTAAGATGCACCACGATGATCTACACGAAATTCTAGTCAAGTTACATATAAAGTTCATTAGATTCGGAGCTACGGCCTAGAAGATATGAGCAAAACAAGATAAACATGGCATTGGTGCAAAATGCATACAAACATCAAGCAAACACCTCAAAACAAGGATGCAACATGATAATATGAAGCTACATGCAAAATCAAGCAAGTTTCATATAGAGCACACTCAAAACGGAGCAACGGTTCAACACATACGCTCTATACAAGTTTAAAGGACATGCTGTCCAAAACAGCAACTAGGCATATTGCAAGCATCAAAACAACATGCTACAGGACCTCAATATGAAAAAAAAAGGCATGGGCATGATGTACAGGTAAAGTATTACAAAACATGAACACTGAGCTATCTCCAGAAACAACTAGAACATGCTCAAAACGACATGGCAAGATTGCAAGTAATAACAGTTCAGACTTAGCAGAAAATAACATCAGGTTGCAATGTTTAGAGCTATGAAACAACATGTTACAGGAACTTATAATGGCAAACAAAGGCATGGAATGAATCTACTCATTGCATAGAACAAAAGTCCTTTAGTGGCCATAAGCCAAAAAGGATCAGAAAATATAGTAACACACATGTCAATATTGAAAGTTCCGTTAACAGATTCAGCAACATGGCATGTCAAAAACTGATAACAAGTAGGCATGTTTACAAGCTCAATGCACTCGCTACAGAGCCTTAAATGATAAACTAAGCATACATACATCAAGAAGACATGGCATAGAAGACATACATGGAAAGAACAATAACATAGCATGCAAGGATCAACCACAACAAGCTTGGCAAAATTGAATAACATGTAAACAATCTGCCAGGAAACATTTTGAAGCAAAAGTAGAGCTCGATTGACTCAAGCTATGGCACTCCAAAATTGCAAACAAGGGCATGGATGGATAGAGCAAGATATGCTTTACAAAACATCCTTAATGAAGTATCTCAAAATATGCATGGATCTCTCGGTATCATCAAGTTAACATGGCATCAAAATAACAGCAAACAGGGCTGAAATCAGCAACAACAAGACACCTAGTTTGCATGCTTGTGCTAGTCACCACATAGATCACAAAAATACATAGCAAGCACCACTGGAAAGAAGACATGGCATATTACAAAACACATGTAGGACTCAAGTCCATAGGATGCACACATCAATCATGGCAAAAAAGACAAAAGTGCAAGTTCTGATAAAAATCAGAAACTAACATCACATAGCACTCTTCTAACAGCATTTCTGGCATCAAGATGAGCTCAAATGAAAATTATGCAATGAGATGAAATGATCTACTCTTCGAGACGAACATTTTGACATATTATACGCGCAAAACGGAGCTACGATGACAGAGATACGATGCAACGAAAATGGCACAAAATAACACATATGCTCGGGACTTGGAAGAATTTTAGAGAGGGGGGAAAGTCAACCCTGCGTGCACGGTTTACGAGGAGGCCGGATCTCCGCCGGAAAACGGCGCCGGAGAGGAGGGGGAACGCCGACGAGGCCGGTAGGTCGGGTCCGGCCGGATCTGGCCGGATCCGCCGGACCGCGGGAAAGGCGGCGGAACCATGGCGGGCGGCGCGGCTTCCGGCGGCCGGCCGGGCGGGCGCGGAGGCGCGGAGGGCGCTGGCGGGCCATCGCTGGCGGGAGGCGCGCCGGGCGGCGGTAAGGCGAGGCGGCGCGAGCGGGCGCGGGAGGCAGCGTGGCGGGCGAGGGGGGAGCGCGGAGGAGGAGGCGGTGTGGGCGGGAGCGGGCTGCTCGGCCCCCTGGCCGGATCTGGGCCGCTGGGCCCCTGGCGGGCGGAGAGAGAGAGAGGGGGCGGCGGCGACGTGGCGGCTTGTGGTTGGCGGGCGGCGGCTGGACATGTCCGTGGGCGCGGACATGTCCGCGGCCGGAGGAGGAAGAAGCTAGGGTTAGGTAGGTTTTGACCGCGAATTTCGGATGGGGAAGTGTTTATATAGGTAGAGGGAGCTAGGAGAGTCCAAATGAGGTGCGGTTTTGGCCACGCGATCGTGATCGAACGACCGAGAGCATAGAGGGAGTTTGGTGGGTTTTGGGCAACTTAGAAAAGGGTGTTGGGCTGCAATACAAAAGAGGCTTTTGCGGTTACCTGCTAACCGTTGAGTACCAAACGAGCTCCAAATGATCCGAAACTTGACAGCGGTTCACGGTGCTATACCAAGGCCGCTTGACAAACCTCGGGCATTCCGAGACCGCTCAACACCCGCACACCTAAAAGAGGTAAAAGAGGCGCCGGAGACATAGGAGTGCCGGATTGCAAAACGGACAACGGGGAAAATGCTCGGATGCATGAGACGAACATGTATGCAAAATGAAATGCACATGATGACATGATATGAAATGCAAATGATGACATGGCAAAGAGAGACACGCAAGCAAATGACATGGCAAAGACGGCGAATAATGGCGACACTGGCGATCGAATCCGGGCGTTATAACCGCCCGCCTTTCGCCAGATCTTGGGCGGGCCGCTCGGCTCCCGACGTGCCGATCGCTGTGATCGTCTTCTTCTTGGGATCCATGGCGATGAAGAACTGCTAGGCTAGCTACTAGACCAGATTCTCACAATTGCGGCCCCTACCTGGCGCGCCAAAGATGTCGGTGGGAAATGACACCTATGGGATCACAAGAATCCCTACTATGGTTGCCGGGGCGCAGGGTTGTGAGAAGAGCAGGATTAACAGTCAGCACAAGGATCGTTTACCCAGGTTTGGGCCGTGAGGATGCGTAAAACCCTAGTCCTGCTTTGGTGGATGTATTGAGTGTTCTTGAGCTCTCGAACTAGCTACGGTGGCTGTGTAGTCCAAAAGAGCCGAATCCCTCTCCAGTACGCCAAGGGCCTCCTTTTATAGTCGAAAGGGGCTGCCACAGTGGCACACAGGAGGTGGAAAGGCATATAGTACTGCCAGCTTATCGCCCGTATTACAGGACAAGACGCATTTAATGCATCGCTTAGGTGTCCCCTAGCTTTATCGGGGACGGGAGCGAGGCCCGTCCCGTCCGTCGCCGCTTCCCTTCGCTTCGACACGCGCCCTGGCCAGCGATGCACGCGACGCCATGTAGGCAGGCAGGCAGCTGAGGTGGCGCGGTGGTAGGGTCTTCACGTAGATCTGCATGACGCCACACACGCGCTTGCTGATCTGGCCTAGAAGTTGCATGTTGCCACGCAAGTGCCTGCCCAGCTGGTCGGGCTGGCGGCTGCATGCTAATGGCCGTGGAAACTTGGCTGGTGCGGGCCTGGCAGTGGCCCCGCTGATGTCCTCGGCAAGGGCCTTGCCGGGGGCCCGGCAAGGGTCTTGCCGTGGCGTGCAGTCGTCCCCGGCAAGGATCTTGTCTGGGGTCTTGTGGCTTTCCTCGTCAAGGATCCCGCCGAGGGTCACCGTCTTCTGGTCCTCATCTGATCTCATATATCTATGGTCTTGACAAAGATCTGCATGCCACCACAGAGGTGCCTCCTGAGCCCTGGTCCGATCATAGTTGGTTGGGTTGGAACCCTTGGGCTCAAGGGCGGCTCGCTCTGTTGGTGTTTGGGCGAGCTGCCCGGCAAGGGTCTTGCCGGGGGAACCTGCTCCGTCCCTCTGCTTCTTTGTGTTCTTGGCCTTGGCGTTGCCTTGGCCATCTTGTGCTTCGGCTTCTCTCCTGCTCCCCTCCTCTGCCCTGCTTAGTGTGGCCGTGGCGCGCGGCTCCGACTGCCCGTGCACAAGTAAAGGGGTACAAAGGTGTGCCCCTACTTTTGTACATCGACAAGTTCCCTCACCCAGCATTGCAGTGCTCTTACCTTCCTAAAGCAATGCAGTACTCAAGAGCGGCATCTGAATCCCGCTCCAATGCCTGGAGTGGCAGCGGAAGCAAAACAGAACCCTCCTTCTTTTGATTGGGAGCGACGACCTCTCTCTCTCTCTCTCTCTCTCTCTCTCTCTCTCTTTCTCTCTCTCTCTCTTTGAGAGGAAAGTTCTCTACAAAAGGCATGCGCCTGAGGCTGGCTTCTCTCTAATTGTATCGGAACTTGGCTTGCCTGCTTGTGCGATGGCTGACGACTCTAGGTCGATATGAATAGTCTTTTCCAATGAGATCAAAACACTTTACGTTGTACCCTATAGATCCTCTCTTCTTGGCCGGAAAGGAGTAATTTGGACTCGTGTATCCATTTGACCCCTTTCTTTCCACGTGCAGATCTACTTCGTCGTGCAATCCCTCTTGCTCTCCTCATCCGATAGGACCGATTTAGATCCTCGGCATGATGGTTCCTCATGGGTAGAGTTTTGGCTCGTCCTTTGCTTCTGCTGAGCTAAGCTTCAACTGGTGGTTACTTAAGTTTATTTTCTTTGCCAGATTGTGTTTCAAATTCAGACTTGCCTTTGTTAAACAACGCTTTCGGGTTGCCTAGACCAGAGAATTCACAATATTATTAACCCGGACCTCGTCCTTAGCAGTCAGAGGCCTGATAATTATTGACGCGGACGTCCTCTTATACTAAATATATTTTTATCAAGCTATTATGATGCTCGCTTCTCTTTGGTTGGATTCCTCTCGAAGAAGGAAATTGTGCTGCTTCAGTTCTACATTCAAATTATTGTGAGTAGATGGATACCAGGCCTCACTGCATTAGTAGTTACTCACTGGGTGGGTGCATCAACGGCTTTCTAGGAATTTGAGTTGCTCAATACGGACGGAAAGATTCTTTCGTGAAATAAAAGAATGGCAGCGCAGGTTGACGAGGGAAAGGAAAACAGATCTTTTTTCTACGGTATGGCTGGGTGGCCTAAGAGAAATCCCGAGATATGAAGGTGTTTCGCTTCTGCTGAGGACAAATTGAACAAGCTACTTCTCAAACCAAGTCCGGGTGGGCTTTTGAATTCAGAGAAGGGAATTCCAGTTCTGATTCTAGTCTCTGTGCTCTGTTCAGTTCAGTTCAAGATGGGAAAGTATTGCTTGTTTCCTAGAATCCTAAAAGGGGTGCTTGTTTTCCTTGTCCGGGCTCTCCTCTCCCCAGCTTTCCTGTTTTAGCTAGGAATGAAGTTGGTTCAGAGGTGTCAAGTAGAGAGGTTAGATCTTCTCATCGTGTCAAAAGATCAAGCAGAAGAGTCCTCTTCTTCAAGAAGAGTTTTTCATTTCACTCTCCCACAGCAATGCGAGCGGTCCAATTGCACATCAATAGCAGCTACTTTTATCTCCGCATTCACTAAACGAAATGTTGGACCCATGTTGGTAATTCCCTCTATGCTCTAATGTCTTGAACTATTTTCTTTAGTTGACATGGAGGCTTTAGTGCCACCCTAGATGGCTAATGTCCAGTAGCCGAAAGCATCACTAGCTTACGCTCTGACCCGAGTAGCATGGGGCATGTGGAATTATCTTCGCCTTTGTAAGAGAAAATGTCCAGTAAAGCCTATCTCGCTTTTAGCCTTCATGGTGAATGGCCCACCCTTTCTTTGAACCTTGTCAATGATCGAACGGAGAACTAATTAAAAAGATTTTATTTTGATTTTCCCATCCTCATGGCCTTTCTATCTTTCTAATCTAATTTGAAATTGGATTCAGACGTCAGGCAATTGAGCTTTCCCTAGAGTTTGATTCAAAGGCTAAGGACTCCCCGCCGCCTTCATAAGGGCACTAAGGTGGAGAACGGAAAAGCAAATTGGGCACCCATGTTTTACTAGTCCCGGATCTCAGGGCCGTTTTGCCAACCGCCGACATGAACGAAATCGAATTTCATTGCGGGAAATTAGGATTTCATGAGGGAGGAAAAGGGGGTGGAGTGTCGTACAATGCATTGGTGGGATGAAGGTGCTAGCTTGGCTGAGATAGGAAGTTTAGAATCTAAATAAAGGCGCATACGTGGGCAGGCAGGGGGCCTACTACTTCTTCATTCAGGGGGGGCTAGCCTCATGACTTTCCACTGGGCGAGGGGTGCACCTAACCCACCTACTCACTCATCAATTACGATGTTTAGCTAACTCAAGGTTGACGTTCCTAACTGGAATTGGTTGGCCCCATTTGCCCCATATTTCAAGGTTTTCATTCCCCAATGCTATTGTCTTTCACTATAAGCGTACTATTTCACTACATGACTAGTTGGTAGATCTACCAGATTCTCTTGGGTTGGTAGGTACGATCTCTTGCTTCCCCTTAAACATGCTGAGAGGACCATTTCAATTAGTGAGAAGCTCAGTTCATGGGTCATGACGACACCCTTTTTCGAGAACCTTTTAGAAGTTCTACCCATATGTGTTCTGATCGCCAATTCATATTAGATATACTAAATCCCAGCAGCGGTCGGTTGAAATTGAGAGAATAAGCTAAATAATTTTGGCTACACTGGGCGAGACAAAGGGTCGCGATCTCGCGAGGGTGAGCTAACTCCAAAAACCCGTCCTCAGTTCGGATTGCAGGCTGCAACTCGCCTGCATGAAGCAGGAGTCGCTAGTAATCGCTAGTCAGCCATACGGCGGTGACTCCGTTCCTGGGCCTTGTACACACTACCCGTCACACTATACCAAGCCATACATACGACTTTCATCGAATACGGCTTTCCACAGAATTCTATAGGGATCTATGAGATCGAGTATGGAATTCTGTTTAATAACTTTAATTTGAGTATCTGTTTCCCTCCTATTCCCGCTAGGATCAGAAATCCTGTATTTTCCATATCCATACGATCGAGTCCTTAGGTTTCCGAAATAGTGTAATGGAAGAAGTGCGGCAAGCAGACTGCCATGAAGAGTGGAACTATATTGGCTAGATAGGGGTCTTGTTACAATGTAATGTCCAGAGAAGGTGTTTCTACCAGGTGTTTGAATCTGTCTGATCTTGTATTAGATCAGTGATGTTCATTTCGGTCGTGCTAGAAAACATATTCTCTATATGTTCAAAGACGCCTCTCCTGCTTTGCTTACTTTTGGCCAGCATTCGTCTTCGGCTTACAGTAGCGTTTGCAGCTCTATTAGAAATCGAATTTCTATGTCCGTCCATAAAAAGCATCAACTTCTAGTGCCGCCATCCATCACAAGAGTAGGTAACCTGCTCGATTGTAATTTTTACAATTAGTAGTTCTTTCTTTCATATTCTCATATATAGTTATCGTTTTTTCTGCGCTTTCATAAACTCATAGTTAGTGTAGTTTGGTGTAGTCTTTGTGGCGGGGATGGACTGGATTCGAACCAGATAAGAGCCGTGCGTTCTGTTCTTTCCAAGCGTCCCTTTTGTTTCGCAGTTCTAGAAGAGAGGCAACCTCTATCTCTTTCTCTACATCTGCGGGCTGGTAGGCCGGCCAACTAAAACTCTTCAAATGAAGCCCTTTATCTTGACGGGGCGGGGTTGTGCGCGAGCCGAGTGATGTAGGTGCACAAGAGTACTTCGCGCGACAACCATCTCTTTTTTATAGGTTGTACGGACCGATGCCTCCTGCTTCATCTGGTAAAAAAGAGTCATATAGGTTGAGCATGTAGTGCGGAAGTGTTAGCAGAATACTATGTATTGTAGTCAAGTTACTATTCAGGTCAATATATATTTTAGTTCCTATATTGAACCTGTTTTTCTTACTAGTAGTGATATATCCATGCATATTTCAGTTCATGTATACAGATTATGTTAAGATACAGCAATATTGTCAGGTGTTTACCTTTTCGTTCAAAATGCATGCCGAATTGCAGAAAGTTCCATCCACAATAAGGTTTGTTGTTGCAAGTTCAGGGAAGCTAATTCTGGAGACAGTGCACAAGAATGGCTATGATTATATGTAAGCTGACTACCACATTGACTATGATGGCTGCATTAACATAACTGCTGGCTGGAAGAAGTTTGTCTCCGAGAACGGATTCGAGGCCGGAGAAGTGGTAATAGTGATGTTCTATAGGGAAAAGGATCTCTGTTGTTTAGAATAGTTGCATTGTAGGTCGTCTAAGTTCAAGCAAAGCCGCATGTGGCATCTATGCAATGTTTGCTTATGATGTATGATCTTTAAATTATGTCTACCAGACGCTACAACTAAATGTTCTTCAGACTGTCAGAACGGACCTTTTTTAGTGCATCTGAGCTCATCTACAAAATTTTACCACCATGCTAGTTGACATAGAAAATTCAGTTTATACATCATATATAGTGCACTGCACTACATTAAGTATTGCAGCTCACTTAGTAATTATCAATGCAGTGCGAACGTTGGAAAACTTTGCAATAACCATCCGAAAAAAACAAAGCTAAAAAACTTCACATATATCCAGTTCTCTTATAAACATTAATGCAGTACGCAGATCAATAATTTGCAGTTCACTACACACCACAATGCAGTTTCAAAGATGCAAATCTAAGAAAGATATCTTGTAAACTATAGTGCAGTTCCACAGGTGTAATCCGCTATCCTCAAACTTGCAATATGCTTAAAAAAACAAAAGAACTGCAAAAATTAAAATGCAACAGATGATGAAACATACGGGGAACCAATCATGCTTCACACATTAAGTCGCAGCTCGATCGCACACACAAAAGATTACTGCAATTGCTTGATTTCAAAATAGAGGGCGCAACCAACACATTCAAGAATTACAGGTACAAAAACCGAACAGGTGAACAAAACATGCCATCCTCTAAATAATCAATAAAACAATTCGATTGAAAAAGACATAGTATATATATAGTAGCGATCAAAATCTTAGCATGCATTTTCTAAAAATGTTGTTCTTGTTCAGTGTGTGCACTAGTGGCAGGTACGGTGCATCATTTGTACCAACTCTGTCAGTGCTGTTAAGCGTCTCAATATCAGCAAGAAAGGACACGAGGTAACTCTTTTCCTGCCAAGTAAGCATAGTGCAAGCAATGTAATAGGTGTCGTCTACTAAGTCCCGTATGTTTCTTGGAGATAGAAAATATGCTGTAAATTTTATACAAAAAAGATAAGTTATGGGTGAACTGGAATCTAAAGGTTACAACAAGTTTGTTTAGAAATTTACCCGGAGGAAGAACTGGAATCAAGTCTAAATCGACCCAGATGTCCTCATCATTTTGATAATAGGTGCCGATATGAAATGTTATTACCATACAAGGCTGAAATCCATAAGCTTTGGCCAATCCTCTCCAATTAGCACAACCAAAATATGTGTGATCGACCTCATTATAGATCTTAGATTTGAAATTGAAACCATCTTTCATGTTGAGGTAAGTACTAATCTTAGTCACCTCTTCCCTATCGCAGAGGAAAAACTTGTCTTGGACAAAAGGTCTTGCATGGCAAGTGATACACTAGTCAAGATGTAAGAAAACCAGAAATTACACTTTGAAGTAGAAACCATATATAATACATGCCTAAGAACGAATATGTGCCAACAAATATTAAAAGTGATTATCACCGTATAATATTTGTAGACACTTTGAAGCGCGGGGGAGAAGCCTTCATTATTGTCAAGGTGAGGATCGTCACACATACCCCTAGTGTCGCAACAGTAGGGGCACTCTTCCATTTTGTGTTGCATCCGTATAATTAAAATCAGCATAAAAGTTCGGCATGACCTTTGCTAAAAAATGGACATATTGGGTGCCAGCAGTTTGACGAAACGGAACTAAATCTATGTTTCGCCAAAACATTAGCAACTCTATAGACATTCCCTGCAAAAATGAAACATAGCACAAGACACTTCGCGAGCAACACAATGCAATGTTGAATTGACTAAAACAAGCACACGCCGAAAAAGTCAATCAATTCACAATTATCACATATACATGATGCACAATGAACACATTTGTACACATGTAATGCATTTCATCAATTCACAGGTACACATTTGTACACATGTAATGCATTTCATCACAATAAATATGAACACTGCTAGAAAAAATCTACATGAAAATAAATTGGTAGAGGGAGGTCTTATACCATCCGGATCGAGAGGGACGACGATGGAGGAATCCGCACACGATGAGTTGTGTAGTGAAACGGCGGTGGCACGGCGGGACGGGGGGAAGGGCGTTGGCACGGCGTTGGCGACGGCGGAGGGCATGGCGGGGGCGAGGGCGGCGGGCAGGGCGGGGTCGACGGCGGAGGGCAAGGCGGGGTGGGGGAACGGCGGCCGGTGGCACCACGAGGGGCAAGGCGGGGTGGGGTAGAACGCCGGCCAGTGGCACGGCGAAGGGCAGGGCGGGGGCGAGGGTGGTGGCGCGAGATGGGGGAGATACTAAAAATGAGTTTCTTTGACTAACAATGTTAAGCATTGATTCATTATTAGTGCTGGGGCGAGTGACGTGGCCAATGCCAGCAGTAGGTTTTTGAATTAGAGTCCACTACATGTTCGTAGATGGCGTTTTGAGAGATGACATGCATAATACATATATTTACAATGACACATATTCTTCTCGTGGTTCAGAGTACATAAATATGTTACGGTTAATTAATAATATTCGAGGTACACACGATTTAGGAGGTACGGCACGCAGAAATGAAGTACACAAATCATGCAGTACGGCGTCGTTTGACAACCCTCTCAACAACGGTTTGGGTCTTCTTTATCTTGCTTGAGTACTTTCGGCCCATGCTATGACTCTTTCTCGGGAAAGGACTTCCTGTTGCACGCAAGGTAGTTCTGCTCCTTCTGGTGGTGTAATCCGCTTGGTCTTCATACATCTCCTCTTCTATTGGGTCCACGCCAAATTGAGCATAGTCATTCTCGTTGGTGATTCCGTCCATCCCGACAATGCTCATTTTGCCTCTCCGGACGACAACACAACTAGGCTTTGAAGGGTCAGTTAAGTAGAAGCATCGTGACACGTCCTTAGCGAATACCCAAGGCTCATATTTGCCGGTGATTCCTTTCACCCCCTTTGCACCAGCAGGTTGTGCTTCAGGCAGAGACATGGTAATGAAAGCACGTTCATGCTCGACATTCATCGCCCATCTGACCCGGAACAGTGGCATCGTGTAATCTTCGTCGTACTCAAGTTCCCATATCTCTTCGATCCTATCGTAGTATCCTTTACTCTCATTTTTGGTCAAGTGCAGCATCGTCACACCTGAGTTCTGGTAATCACACCTTTTGTCCTTCGGCTCAGTATAGAATGTGTATCCATCTATATCATATAATTGGTATGTGACGACAGTGCAAGCGGGGCCTACTGCTAATGCATAGATGAGATTTGCATTGGCCATACCGGTCGGTAGTGGTTTGTCCCGAATTCACTCGTTGAACCAAGCCACAAATTTGGAGGTGTGCTCTCTAATGATTTGGGCCTCGGTCCTTTGCCTCCCTGCCATTTCATGCTCTCTCTCCTTAAGGTGTCCTTGTGAGTTCGCTGCCAAAGACTGATTGTATCTGCATGTTGTAACACTATTTTGTGCACTCTGTCGAAGTTGGCTCGGCGGTTTTGTAGATCCACATTTAAATCGCGCTTCAGGTGTGAGTGACCCACTCCTTCAAGCCTATCAACATGTTTCTTTAAGGGCAAACCAAGCGATTGATCATCATTTATGACATTCTTCCAGAATGATATACACTCCTCGATTAGATAGGCCTGGACGATGCTTCCATCCGGACAGGCTTTGTTACGAACGAATCCCTTCACAGTTCCATTCATCCATTCAAACGGGGACATGGTATGCAAGAATGTCGGTCCAAGGTCTTTAACCTCCGCAATAATATAAACTAGTAGATGGACCATGATATCAAAGAATGACGGTGGGAAATATATCTCAAGCTCACAAAGTATTGAAATGATCTCCTCTTGTAATCGTGTCAGATGTCGCACACTGATCGACTTTCGGGACATAGCGTCAAAAAAGTTGCAGAAATCAATAAGTGTGTTGCGGACGTCCATTATCCCTCTAACAGCTATCGGAAATAATTGTGTCATCATCACATGACAATCATGTGACTTCATGTTGCTAAACCTTTTATTTTTCGAGTCAAGATACCTGCGTATGAGTCCCGAGTAGCCGGAAGCAACTTTCATGTCGTCGAGGCATTTGAAAACTTGAGAAAGCGCATCCTCCTCGAGAGTGAAGCAAGCTGGGGGCAATAATCATCTTTGGTTTTGGACAAAGTTTTGCCCTTGGCTGACTCGTTGGCTTTGACTTTTTTTCCTTAATCGTGTCCTTGGTTTTAATGGATGAGGGTTGAAGCTCTTCCCTAATAATGATATCTTTCAAGTCTTGTCTCGCCCTCAGACCATCTTTACTCTTTTCTTGCATGTCAAAATGTGTGCCAAGCAAACTCTCGCACACATTTTTTGTGATATGCATCATATCAAGAGAATGAGGCATACTTAGTAGTTCCCTATACTGCAAGCCCCAGAAAGCAGACTTCCTTTTCCATACTTTTAGCAGATTTTCTCAGGGGACTTCTTTCTTTTCTTTCCTGGCTTAGGGCAATCTTCCCAAGTCATTAAAATTTCCATAATTGCTGCTCCAGACCCCTTACACGGTAGCCCTCGGGTCTCATCAGTGTTGTCGAAAAGATCTCCATGAGTTCTCCACTCGCCCTCTTTGTCAAGCCACCTTCTATGGCCCATGAACATGGTTTTCCTACTGACCTTTTTTGATAGCTGCCGAAAAGATGTGTCATCCATACATTTAACACAATCGCACTGTCCATGGCACGCCTGTCCGAAGATATATCTATAACCCATATAGTCATGAACGGTCGTGAGCAATGTTGCTCTCATGTGAAAATAATTTCATGTGCTAGCATCCCAGGTTTTCACCCCTTCGGGCTTCCATAATATTTCTAACTCCTCCTTCAATAGCTCAATATATGTGTTGATATCATTGCTAGGTTGGACTGGCCCTTAAATTAGCATAACCATGTGTATGTACTTTTGTTTCATGCAGAGCCAGGGTGGGAGGTTGTAAATCCATACAAATACGGATCATGAACTATGTGTGCTACTCTAGTTGCCAAATGGATTTAGTCCATCACTACTGACACCCAACCTGGGGTTTCTTGGTTCTGCTGTGAATTCCGGTTCGAAATTGTCTAGTGCTTTCCACTGACAACCATCTACAATATGTCTCAGAATGCCATCACTTTTGGACTTTCTAGTGTTGTGCCAAGTCATGTTCTTTGCCTCCTTTGGGTCAGCGAAATAACGCTGCAAGCGAGGAATCAACAGAAGGTACCATACAACCTTCTGAGGTTCCTTCTTTCCAGGCTTGTATCGGGGTTGGTTGCAAGTTGGACACTCTATTTTGTTCTCATACTCAAATCGATATAAGATGCAATCATTTATGCATGCGTGATATCTTACATGCGGCAAATCAATCGGACACAGAATCTTCTTTGCCTCATCGACACTGCGAGGCAAAAAATTCTCCTTGGGCAAAACTTTGTGTAAATATTCCAATGTAGCATCCAGACTTGCATCTGTGCTCTTGAATCTTGCCTTGATGTCCAGAATTTTGAGTGTGATGTGCAAGCGCTTTTTCTGGGATTGCAACCTTCATATAGTGGAGTTTTCGTGTCTATTTCCAATTGCGCCAACTTTACAGCCTCTTTAATAGCAGCTCTCTCGCTTGTTGTCTTCTTCCGAAGCAGATCTTTGACATGAGGATCTTGTAGCATTGTAGCCAACGACATATCCTGCGTGACAGTCTCATGATCCTCTTCATGTTCGGGTGGCATTTCATCATTTCCTCCTCCATGTGCATGTTCATTGTTTCCTCCTTCTGGCGGCTCTGCTTGTTCATCGCCAGAGTTTTCTGCGTCATTGTTTCCTCCATCATCACTAACATCCTCCTCACCATGCTTTGGCCACCATGTATCACCTGCAATGAAACCGCGACGGAGCACATGCTCCAGCACACTGCCTTCGAACAGGTTGTGCAAAACTCCATTTTCGCATGTCAAACATGGACATAATATGTGCACTTCACCCTTTTGTATCATATTTGCCACCGCGAAATTGAGAAAGCCCTTCACACTTCGATCCATATTGAATCTTTCGATAGGCAATAGCGCTGCAAAGGTAAAAGTACAAAAATAATTAAATATATTACCAATGAAGGCATAAAAAATTTGGCGTGACCTTTACTAAAAAAGGGACATATTCAGTGCCAGAAATTTGACAAAACGGAAATGAATCAACGTTTTGCCAAAACATTGGCAACTCTCTAGACATTGCTTGCAAAATGAAACTCCGCACGAGACAATAATTCACAAGCAATGCAATTTCTATAGCTAGCAACTAATGACACACACATCCATCAAATGTCCATCCAAATTAACGAGAAGTTCGGTCTATTTTACCTCATCAAAGGTGTGGGAGAGGGGGCCGGCCGACTGTACCTAAGTTGGAGCGCCATTAATGGAGTGTGGTGGAAATTTTAATGCAAGCGTGTGTGTTTGAGTGGGTGGAGAAGAGAACTAGCTTAGTGAGTGAGAGAGTGTGAAGGCTAGCAACATGCTAGCTAGATCTAATTAAACACCTACTTAAGAAATCATGAGAAAGAATTTGGCCTTTTTCTCAAGAATAAGGGAAGAGAGAGGGGAGGAAGAGGAAAGAAAGAGGAAGAAGGATAAAAATATCTAAATGGATGCTAGGTCACATGTGGTTAGTGTTGCGGCGTATATATATCCCTGGCGTTCGGGTAATGCTCACGCCGGTGTTATGCTCGCCTCAAAATATACTGTTGGTGTAACTTACTCGGAGACGCCATAGCTATTACGGTTAGTGCTGGCGTAGGGCACTTTGGCTACGCCATCAGTAAGTTAGGCCAGGTCAGAACATTGGGACCCACATACAGGTGGCGTTCTCTAAAAGTAACGCTGAGAATTTAGATGTATTGTTTGTCATGGAGCTGTGGCTGGCCGATTTACATGAAATTAATTCCCTCAGTTGTGATGGCAAATATAAATCACATAATCCATGTTTTTATGCACTAGCGTGTGTGTGTGAAATAGATGGATTATGGTCCCGTACCCAATAAGATGGATATGTGTGTGTGTGTGTTAGAGAGAGAGAGAGAGGGAAAGGGGGAGAGAGAGTGTGTGTGAGGATTTGATGGTAAAAAAGGTCGCCAATGTCACTTGATATGTATGGGAATATTAATATTGAACTCTTAAAGTTAATGTGGCCCCATTGCAACGCACGGGCGTTCTTCTAGTGGAGGTAATACCCTACTTTCTACTTGATTGACTTTGATGAGTATAGGGGGTACAAGAGTTGATCCACCTCGAGACCGTAATGGCTAAACCCTAGCTATCTAGCCTATGCAAATTCTGATAGCCTCTACGAACTAAACCCTCCGGTTTATATAGACACCGGAGGGGCCTAGGGTTGTACATAGTCGGTTTATAGAGAAATGAAACTACACATCCGGACGTCAAGCTTGCCATCCAGGCAAAGTAAAGTCCCATCCGGACATGGGGGAAGGCCTTCTATCTTGTATCTTCATGGCCCATCAGTCCGGCCCACGCTACACAGCCCGGACACCCGAGGACCCCATAATTCAGGACTCCCTCAGGGAGCTCGCTGAATAGAAGATCCCTTCACTGGATGTCTTAGGACAAGCTCGCCATGCCTAAAGTTAAGGGTAGGGATGGGCTTCCGCGACCTTAGACCATTCAACCTGGCACTATTAAGGAAACATGGATGAAGACCAATGACAGAATCAAATTCCTTGTGCACTAGAGTTCTGAAAGGCATGTATTTCCACAATTCAGATTTCATGCATGCCACTATACCGAAGTATGCTTCAGCCACATGGAGGGCGATCATAGCTAGTCATGATGCACTCAATGTGGGATTATTGAAAAGAGTTGGTGATGGATCTTCCATTTTGGTATGGGATGACAAAGGTTGAGGTGAGGATTTTCTTGCCTGGGCACATGAGAATTCAGGCACGTATTCTGAAAATCAGCTTATCGAGCTCTAGTGAACCAAAAAGAGCGGGCAATTCAAGATGAAGGGCAAATAATGGGACCATCAATGAACGAACAACAGATGTGGAATGCTCTCTAGAAACTCAAGGTAGTGCCTAAGGTGAGGGTCTTTTGGTGGTGAGTGATTAGGGGCATCATCCCTGATGGATGCACCCTAAAACGAAGACACGTAAAAGACGTGAGTACTTGTAAACTTTGTCTGGCTATTGATGAAGATCTCATGCATGCACTCATTCATTGTTCTCATGCTCGTCAATTCTGGGAGGAATCACGTCATTTGTTCGATATATTCCTACCCCGGCTTCACCCAAACACTTGCGCCAGGGATTTATGCGAGCAGCGGTTCTCGGAGAAAGACCGTGCAATAATCATCACAATTATGTGGTCCACTAGATGTCTCGCAATAGGTGGACGCATGATCAGGTGCAGATCGACCCAGCGAGCTCGGTAAGACGCACTCGAGAAGATCTAGCGCTGCTGGAACTTTCTAAACAACAGACCACCATACTGTCAGGCTATGGCTGGCGCTCTACGGGTGTAAATAACATAAAAGTCATCACGGATGCCTCGATCAACTTCGGAGACGACATTGCGGGTGTAGGAGTGGCCCGATTGACTTCAACCTTCTTAGGAGCCTGGTGCAAGCCATACACGGGGGTCTCTGACTCACTGATCCCCGAGGTTCAAGCCATGGAGGGTGTGCTTTTCGCCAGGTTGAGGGGCTTCACCGAGGTGACCCTGGAGACTGACTGTCTAGAGGCAGTAAACCTCTGGAACAATCGCTACAATGATCGTTCGACCGTAGCACCAATTTTCACAGAAATTAGAGAGCTCATTATTAGCTTTTCATCATTTGTAATTCAACATGTAATAAGAGCGGCAAATGGTCCTACACATCTACTCCCTCCGTCCGGAAATACTTGTCATCAAAATGAATAAAAGGGGATGTATCTAGATGTATTTTAGTTCTAGATACACCTCTTTTTGTTCATTTTAATGACAAGTTTTTTCGGACGGAGGGAGTATGTGCTAAGCGTGCTAGTATGCTTAATGTGACTGAAAACTGGCTCGAGACTACCCCTGACTTCCTGATCAATAGCCTTTTGGCTGACTACTCGGCGAATGCATTCGTTGAATAAAGATCTCTGAAGTTCCCCGCAAAAAGAAAATCGAAATGTGGAATACCCAGAAGTCCATCCTGAATCACCTCGCAGGATCAGGCGGCGCCAACTTATCCGGTAGAAACCGGCACCGCTAGAAATTTCACTCTCGACCTTTTGTAAGTTACTCTGTTTTGGAGTGTCCAGAAGCTACATGGTGCAGTGAGCATAACAATGGTTTCTGCCTGTTACCGTTTCCAATAATCATCTATCATGATCATGTATGCCGCAGATGCACAACACACTGTAGACAGAAATTACATATATCCGGGTCAGATTTTTGGAGCATTTGGTTTGATCTAACTTAAGTATATTTCTTTCTTACTTTCAGTTTTTACTTTTCTTCTAATATTATACCGTGTTGCTTCACAACTTTATCTCATCCTATCTTATATTTCTGGTCTAGTGGAATTCTTTTTGATACTGTTGTAGCTCTGAGCAAAATTATAGCTTTTTTATATACTTGGACTAGTTGGTTTGTTTTACTGTTAAACTCACTTATATTCTTATACCTTCCACCTTCCAGCCATGGACAAACCACTTAGTTCACCTAGCAATTGATATTAGATCGCCCTGAATGGAATATACACACATTAATAGCATTTTAAGTTGTTAAAGCTTGTTTGGAGTTTTCAGGTACTGTCGGCGGCGGCTACAATGGCCACAGCGATGAGCCGCGGAAACAATGGCTACAAAAGCATCTCGGCATTCACAAAGGCGGACTTGGTGAGCTCTCCTTTTTACTCTTGTTAATTTCCATGGCCCTTGCTTCGGTAGAACACACCCCCCCCCCCCCCCCAACAAAACGTAGAAGAGACAGAATGGGCATACGGAAGAAACGTATACCCACCTCGTATTATACAGCTCTGCCGGGCATACGTATACCGCGTGAATAAAAAAAAAGTACCCATGATCTAAGCCCGGCCCCATCTTCTCGCCCGCCCATCTGGTCGCCCGCCCGCCGATCACGCGGTACTTCCATAGTTGGCGATCGCGCCGCCGCGGATCGCCGCCGTCCGAACCCCGTCCGAGGCCACCCTCGCCGTCCCAACGTCGCCCGTCGCCGCCCTCGCCGCCCCAACGCCGCCGCCGCCGCCCTCGCCGTCCCAACATCGCCGTCGCCGCCCTCGCCGTGCCCCAACGCCGCTCGCCGCCGCATCTCACCGTCCCAACGCCGCCCGCCGCCGCATCTCACCGCCCCAACGCTACCTGCCGCCGCATCTCACCGTCGCCCGACGACGCGGACGTGAAGGGCCCGAAGTCTGACGCCGCCCGAACCCCGTCCGACACCGCCCTCGCCGTCGCAACGTCGTCCGTCGCCGCATCTCACCGTCGTCGTCCTACGCCGGGGACGTGAAGGGCCTGACGTCTGACGCCGACTCCGCAGCACTGTCGTCGAACGCCGGCGACGTCTACACCGCAGGCCAAGGTTTTTCATGTAAACCTAGCTAGGGTTTAGAAGTGAGGGCTAGTTCATGCATGTACGGATTTAGGGTTTAGGGTTCATCAAAACCTCCCGCCGCAGCGCCTCCTCTGCGGACTAGGGCATGATTTACTGAACTAGCGTTGCTTTGGGCATGATGCATTGTACTAAACGTAACACACGATGTTTTGCAGTTCTGTGAGATAGGCGTGTTGACATGGACGAAGAATCCGCATTCGGGAGGGACGAGAATGGTACTGATAAGGTGACTAAGACCGATAACGATAATTTGAACGAAGATGATGACAGCAGCGACAACGATTCCGTCTCGTCATATGATATCTTACCTCCGGAGGATTTTGATAATTATGAACATGGCGCAAATAGCTAAAACGTAAGTGGCATATATTTTGTTTTATTTTGAATTTGCAAAGTATGGCATGGCTAACTGTATATCTTTGTGTACAAATTTACAGGAAGATGTGGATGTTGACAATGTGCAACATAGTTGGCAGGAATCATTTGCAGATAACTTGAGCCAGGTTAGTTGATAGATGTTGTACATCGATCAATAATATGATTTAAATGATAATAATTGACATATATATTTTCAAATGAATGTTGTAGGAGGAGTCAGATGGTCCGAGCGTTGATCACGATGAGGGAGAGATCGATATTGAGGAGGCTCAAAGGCAGCAGAAGATGCTTGAGACACATTGGAAGGTCATGGCTATGACCTTTCGGTCGCAAGGGGATGCATACATATTCTACAACAATCACGCCAGAGAGCACGGGTTTAGCATCAGGAAACAGAAGGTGAAACGAGGTGCTTCGGGAATGATCCGGTACCGGCGGTTTCTTTGCTCCAGGGCAGGGAGAAGGCAGAGCAAGTTCATAACCATGGAGGGCCGCAAGCGCAGGCTTAGACCGGAGACTCGTTGTGACTGCGGTGCACATATGGTGGTGAAGCTGGACAGAGAACGTGGCGTTTGGTTCGTCGCATCATTCGTGGATGATCACAACCACGCGATGGCTCGGCCCGACGAGGTTTATTTTTATGGTCACACAGACGGATTGGAGATGGCGGAGGGCGAGATATTGACGATGGAAGCGGCCGATAAGAAAGCATATTATAATGGACAACTTCATCAGCAGATAAGGTTAAATGACGATAAGTGCGGGCTTATCAGGAGGGACATTTACAATCTTTGTTGCAGAGAAAAAATGAAGCTCATTGCAAAGGGTGATGCAGAGACGACAGTTGGCATTATGAGGAGCAGGAAGGAGAAGGACCCTGAGTTTTTTTTGAGTATGTGCGTGACAAGGAAGGGCGACTGAAGAGTATGTTCTGGTGCGATGCACAGTCGCGGAGGGACTATCAGGACTACGGAGATGTGGTCGTGTTTGATAGCACGTATAAGATGAACAGATACGGTATACCGTTCGTCCCCTTTGTAGGAGTTAACAACCACCGTTGCACCACAGTGTTTGGTTGTGCCATCATTGCTGACGAGACAGAAGGGACATACGTGTGGCTGCTGCAGACATTTATGAAGGCAAACTATCAGGTGAAGCCAAAGTCAATAATTACAGACGGTGACGCTGCAATGATCCGGGCTATTCGGACCGTCCTTTCAGATGTTTTCCATCGTCTTTGCTCCTGGCATATCGAGAAAAATATGCAAAGGCACCTGCATTACAAGTCACTGGATGAGTTCAGATCGCTCCTGTACTATGCCACCTCTCAAGCGAACTTTGAGCAAAGATGGAAAGCTTTCTATGATAAGTGGAAGACGGATAGAACCGAAGAGTGGCTTGACAGGATGTACAGGAAGAGGAGATTTTGGGCAGCTTCATATCTTTCCGATGGTTTTTTCCTTGGTATGCGAAGTAACCAGAGGAGTGAAAGCCTCAACTCCTGCCTTCACCTTCACCTGGACTACGGTATGACAATTGTTGATTTGGTGGTGCATTATGAGAACTGTATAGTTCGCCTGCGTGAGAACGAGGCGTACGATGACTGCGAGGCATTCCAGAAGGAACCACCGTCGGTTACTGAATATAAGGCCCTTGAGGAGCATGCCGCCAAAGTATTCACACCTGCTAATTTCTACATCCTGCAAGATGATTTGCATAAGATGGGTCAGCTCGAGGTATTTGAGACGCTCATGGGAATTGGGCGTCAAACATTCATGGTGACATGGAAGGATAACCACAAGTTCAGGTACAATGTTGTTTATGAACCAGGTAACTCAGAACAAACTATTACATGCAGTTGTCTTAGGATGGTTCGGAAAGGGCTGCCATGCAAACACATTCTGTTTGTTCTCCATCATCTGAATTTAACTGAAATACCAAAGTGTTGTGTCCTTCATCGGTTGTCCAAACATGCGAGAGATGGGTTGCATGTGCAGAGGAAGAGTGATATGTTTGGATGGGGTTGGTCAGGGCCATTGGAGAGAGAACGGTATAGTGCAATAACCATTAAAACCGCAGAAGCTGCTCATGTTGCAGCAAATGATCCCTTCTTGTTCAATGAGTTGATGAAGTGTCTGGACAACATAATAGCGCAGAAAAAAGATTTCAGAGGAGGAACTTATAGGAAGTAGAAGGTATGCTATGCTGAAGAAGGAGGAAAGTCAAGCGCAACAAGTTGAGCCTGGTATTGGTGATCCTCAGAAAGTTTCGACGAAGGGTGCACCTAAGAAGGGGCGGTCAAAGGGGGGCCCCGGCGTTACAAAGAATGGTAGGCCAAAAGATTTTACCGAGAAGAAAAGTGGTCCTTTGTGCAGTCTGTGTAGTCTCCCAGGTCATAATAAGGCTACATGTCATTTGAACGAGAAGTAAGATGTTATCTTATTATTTCTGTTATGTTGCTACTTTGATTTTAGCAACTATATTTGCTCACCCATTTCTTTTATTTTTGTTCAGGAACTGGGCGTAGGTAGAGATGAAGCTTGGTTTGTAGGAAGAATAGAAGTGGTCGCACGAACCTATGTTGTTTTTTATTCATACGTGTGTGCAAGAAAACTTGATAAGTTATTTGTTTATGTTTTGTCAAAAGATTTATGTAATAAATTTGGAGATAACATTGCATATGTTATACTACCTAGGCATGATGATGATTTTGTTTGCTATTTGGTACCTGGGCATATATGTTGTACTATATGGGCATGATGATGACTTTGTTTGTTGTTTGCTATTGTTTCCGGCCGCTCCTTTGTGCCAAAAAAATTTGAAAAAGTGAAGTTAAAAAAATGCCCAACCACCGCTGCTGGGCCCTTAGTAGCTTACAGAACGTACCCAAATCAAGCCCAAAGGCGACTCGGGCGGCTGATCGAGCCCACTAGCGGGCCCAGCAACGGGGTCCAACGGGGCGCAGGAGAGTAATACAGAGAGGAGCTCGAAAGAGGGGGCGGAGCCAGGTATATAAGCCGCTCCTGGTGCCCCCCGCTTCCGAGGTGGGACTAAAAACGGCGCTGCCCTGGGCGGGCGAGGGGAGGGGGCGTGGGCCGGGGGAGCTGCCTGCTGGCGAGGGGAGGGGAGTGGGTGGGGAGGAGAGCCCAGGGCGAGAGGAGGCGTGGGCCGGGAGGAGCCCTGGGCGAGGAGGGGCAGCCCGTTTTTTCCTTTTTTCTGGTTCTTTTTTTTTCTCCGCTGGGCAGCGCTGTTTTTAGTCCCACCTCGAAGCGGGGGCCAGGGCGGCTTATATACCTGGCTCCGCCCCTCTTTCGAGCTCCTCTCAGATTACTCTCCTGCGCCCGTTGGACCCGTTCTTTGGGCCCGCTAGTGGGCTCGATCAGCCGCCCGAGTCGCCTTTAGGCTTGATTTGGGTACGTTCTGTAAGCTACTAAGGGCCCAGCAGCGGTGGTTGGGCATTTTTTTAACTTCACTTTTTCAAAAAAAAATTGGCACAAAGGAGCAGCCGGAAACAACAGCAAACAGCAAACAAAATCATCACATGCCCAGATAGTACAACATATATGCCCAGGTAGCAGACGGCGGCATCATCATCACATAAGCATATAGCACATAGCCGCTTAACATATATAGTTGGAAAATAAATTTTGTAGCTAGTACCGATGACGGTACCTTTATTTAGTTGCGGACGTGCATAATCATGCCCATTACAATAAGAAATGTCATAATATCAAAATTGTTCCTAGTGCCGTCAACGGCACGTTTATCTAGTTGCGATAATAAGAAAAAGAATGTCCTTGTAGCCAAAAACCCATCAACAAACTAATTTCTTGTCCATGATCTTCAAAATCTTCTCTTTCACAGTTTCCATCGTGTTGCACTCTGAAAAAAGTATTTCAGCTAGAATGCGTCCTCTTGAAGCATTCACCTCAGCTTGATCAAAGTCAAATATCCATTCATCTCCGTTCCAGTTTTGAATGCATTTCACCACAAACAGACCACAAGAAACTCTGTAGAAAACCGCGAGTCAGGCATTGATGTGTAAGAGAAGTACTTAGAACTTAAACAGTTGAACATACCCATCCTTTTGTAATGGCATATCGTACTCCTTTATTGGCCACGAAGATACGTCTGGATGTTCCATTTGTACAAGGGAGTTCACCTCCAACGTATCTTTAGCTATTTCTGCCCTCTGAAATATAAATGTGAAGTTCATATGAAGTACATAACTAATTACTACTATCTATCTTGTTACATGTAAAGAAAGAAGCTTACCAGCTGCCTTATTTTTTAAAGAACTCCCTTGCTGCATTTACCAGTCGAATTTAAAACTTGAAACTCTTTTTTCTTGTTGTGCATGAGAATGGTATCCAGTGACTTTCTTCCACATGAAAAGGAAAGTATGACTACAACAAAGTTTAGTCAAGTTCTTGGACACACAAATAGTTATGTACTACGAAGGATCATACAAAAGTGAAGTACCTTATCTGTAATGAAATACTCCTCATTAACTCTAGACACCATTTTAGTTTGGTTTGTGAAATGCTCCATAAAATGGTGCTTAGAGTTCTTAACCTTTCCTTCAGCACGAAGAATAAGCCAGTGTGACACCCAAGATGATAAAATGTGACGGTCAGCACGAGGATTATGGGTCTGCATATGGTTGCAATAACTATTGATGACCTGAAAATAACATAACAGCAATACTCCTGTTAGAAAAAATTAAATATGACATGTACAACTTCATATAATTGTTGTAAGGGCTACTTACACCGCCATGCAACCATTTTTTCGCAATGATGGCTTGAAGCATATCAGGTGTACATGTTTCCCCAGCAATTCCTGTCATGTGCACGACAGTTTTCCTACTAAGCTTCGCCGAGTCTGATAGTGTCTGGATATAAACCTTCATGGCCTCTATGTGATCCTCAGTAATGTAATCGGTATTAATCAGAACGTCTCTTATACCAAACAAACCTAAAATATAATCAAACAATGAGTAAATAAATTGTGCATGGAAGGACTGAAATATCTTCAAAACAAAGTACATAACACTTACTTTTCTTTGGGCGTTACGCCCACCGATCTGCTGAAAGGGTGAAAGAACGTACTTTGACTTTTTTCTCTTGCGTTTCCCATCATTCTCCTCAGTGCCACTTTCTTTCGCATTCCCATCATTCTCCTTAGTGCCACTTTCTTTCGCATTCCCATCATTCTCCTTAGTGCCACTTTCTTTCGCATTCCCGTCATTCTCCTTACTGGCACCTTCTTTCGCTTTTTTAATACGTGTGTTCAGACTATCCATACTAATCTCCTCAGATTTATCGGCGCTAGACCCGTCTGACACTGCATTTATATTCTTGGGGGTTGAAGTAACTGCTGGAAAGTCATTCGTGTCTACCGTTGCAAAAGATGGGTCGGTTGCATTACCATTCTCGTCAATAACGAAGGGGTCCTCTTCATCTCCTGTACCGGGTGTGTTGAGATGCATACCTTTATCACGTGCGGACTTCTTCACGTTCCCATTGGTGAAGGATGCGTCCACCCCGTTGTCCATATTGTCCTTTGCAGGAGTTGATTTTACATCTGGAAAATATTTTGACGGACCATACCTCCTCATCCAGTTCTCACTGTGCTCCACAAACTCAACATCACTAAACCCTCTATTTGTCTTGAAGACAAGACCTTTGTTCTCCAGCTCCTCCAGTACTATCTGCAATAACACATGGGAAGCATTAAGTACATGCAAAGAATATGAATAATCTCATGTAATTTGAAGAACACATCACTAATTACCTCAGCACATTTTTTAGGGACAAGGCGAATTTCTTTCTGCATATCTTTGATGCTTTTAATAATTTGATCTAAGGTCGTGTCCTTGCTCGATGAAGCCTCATCTCTATTATCCTTCTTTTTCCGCGAACGACCTGTTCTATCAACTGGCTCAGATTCTTCCTCCACAAATTTCCCCTCTTGAGCAATTATCATCTGTCTGTGCTTCTCACTTATTATATCATCAACCTGTGCCATGTTAAATCATTTTAAATTACTCACCATGAAAAACGTTCCATAACTCCATGCATGCAAACCATAAATACTTACCCTCCCATTCCCGGCGTCAGACGATGTGTCGTACGCATCACGCTTCATAGCCTCGACTTCTGGCCAGTGAAGCATCAGCGGATACTCATGCGCCAGTGGATCAAACGTCTCGTCATCAAGTGGCTGCACTTTCTCCCAAAACAAGTACTGCATGAACATGCAATATATTAGCAATCTTAACAGTCCAGCCTATAGTTCGAAATAAAATATATAACATACAATTTACCTGTATGAGGGCAAGGTTTCCCACCGGCCATGTAAATTTTGTACGATCCGATAAAGTCTTCGTGATGCCATCGACGCAAACGCGTAAAGTAAACGCGTTCCAGTTAAATGATTTAATGCTCTCCACATCCTCCACTAGCTTGTAAAAAGCATTAGGAACTTCTACCGTGGAGTGTGGTGCAAGAACAGTGCCTAGAAGAACCAACATAATTCGACGCAGGAAATCATCATCATACAACCCACTAGTAGTGATGTCCTGTATAAGCTGGTCTATCATTATTTCATTCGTACTCGAATCTATGAAACGACTCGGCACCTTCACTTTCGCATTTAGCCCCCCTTTATCTAAAGCTTTCATGGCATCTCTGCCCTTGTTCACTAGGCCAAAAATATCAAACACATCTTGAGCGCACAATGATATCGCACCGTTTCTTGATGGCATAATAAACCTTTTTGTGTCCAATGCGTATGATTTAATCATAAACTTTAGCAGAGCCTTGCGCATGAGGACACTAGGAATCATCAACATTTGTCCTAGTCTAGTGCTTGCAAATCGTTTTTTTTTTGCCTAGAGGTCAGTTTGCTGATGAGGAGACACCACTTCTCAACAGAACAGAAAATCTGTCCGTAGTCCTCCATCACTACGAATAGGAGCAAATAATATATTAGCTACTTTTCATGTGTACATGATAAACATGATGAATGCACCGTTCAAAAAACATAAAAATTACCTCCCACCAGTATGGCCGTCGGTGGCCGTGGGGGGGGGGGGTGTTGTTGGTGATGACGACGCCGACTGCGTGCTGTGGAACCGCGGCCGCCTACGTCAGAAACTTCGTCAGAAATTTCGGTATTGCAATGCAACACTACGCTGCGCTAGGAAGTAGGCGGCGGCGGCGTCGGGGGGCAGGTTTCGGGCGTTACCTCGAAGGTGGCGTCGGGGCGTAGGTGCGTCGGCATTTCGGGCGTCGGCTCCAAGGTGGCGTCGGGGCGTCGGCGTCGAAGCGATCGGCGAGGTCGCGTCGGCAGATGGCGTCGGTGGCGTGGGGCGTCGGCCTTCGGGCGTCGAGGCGTCGGCGTGAGGTGGCGTCGGCGGCAGATGGCATCCGTGGCGGCGTCGGGGGTGGCTCGAAGGTGGCGTCGGGGGCGTCGGCGTGAGGTGGCGTCGGCGGCAGATGGCGTCCGTGGCGGCGTCGGGGTGGCTCGAAGGTGGCGTCGGGGGCGTCGTCATCGGCGCAGACTGCTAGGGTTCGGCGACGAGTAGTGGAGATCGTGGAGGCGTCGTGCAGTTGGGCTTTAACCCCCGATCGAGGCGGGGTCCACTTGGGCTTTGACCTCCTTGGATCGGCCGTGTCGCCGGCTGCAGCCGGGACACGTAGGAGGGCAATTCCCGCCCCGCCACGTCATTAATTATTTTTTGTTATTTTTCCAGTAATAACTCGGACAAAAGACGTGACGTGACTACTTTTTTGTACTCTGCCAAATGTCACAAAACTTGCCAAATGGCACGAAACTTTTTCCGCTCGTTGGCATCACCCTCAACAGCACCCACGCCAGTTTGCATATTTTTCCGACGCTCGATGCATTTCCTAGGATTTTCCCCGTGGAAATGCCGTAAAACACTGCCCGGACGTGACGCAACGTTCGTTTTGTGTCCGTTTTCGTTCCAACCTTGCGTGGGGCCCTACGTATGCCGTGCCCGCATGTCCTCCCACTTTGGTGCAATTGCATGCATGCGATCACGTACCCCCAGTGCAACGAGCTTCTTTACGGTCTACCGAAGGGGGGTTCCCGACTACTTTTTTTTTGACTCCGCCAAATGGCACGAAACTTTTTCCGTACGTTGGCATCACCCTCGACAGCACCCACGCCAGTTTGCATATTTTTCCGAAGCTCGATGCATTTCCTAGGATTTTCCCCGTGAAAATGCCGTAAAACACTGCCCGGACATGACGCAACGTTCGTTTTGTGTCCGTTTTTGTTCCAACCTAGCGTGGGGCCCTACGTAGGCCGTGCCCGCATGTCCGACCACTTTGGTGCAATTGCATGCATGCAATCACGTAACCCCAGTGCAACCAGCTACTTGTCGGTCTGCCGGGGAGGGGGTTCCCAACTACGGTTTTTTTTTCTACTCCGTCAAACGTCGCGACACTTTTTCCACACGTTGGCATCACCATCCACAGCACCCACGCCAACTCGCGTATTTTTCCGACGCTCGACGCATTTTCTAGGGTTTTCCAGGTCGAAAATCGCAAAAACACTGCCGTCGGATGTGACGCAACGTCCGTTTTGTGTCCGTTTTCGTTCCAACCTTGCGCGGGGGCCTACGTTGGCCGTGCGCACATGTACGCACACTTTGGTGCAATTGCATGCATGCGATCACGTAGCCCCAGTGCAACTAGCTACTTGTCGGTCTGCCGGGGAGGGGGTTCCCAACTACGGTTCTTTTTCCTACTCCGTCAAACGTCGCGACACTTTTTCCACACGTTGGCATCACCATCCACAGCACCCACGCCACCTCGCGTATTTTTCCGATGCTCGACGCATTTTCTAGGGTTTTCCAGGTCGAAAATCGCAAAAACATTGCCCGGACATGACGCAACGTCCGTTTTGTGTCCGTTTTCGTTCCAACCTTGCGCGGGGGCCTACGTTGGCCGTGCGCACATGTACGCACACTTTGGTGCAATTGCATGCATGCGATCACGTAGCCCCAGTGCAACCAGCTACTTGTCGGTCTGCCGGGGAGGGGGTACCCAACTACGGTTTTTTTCCTACTCCGTCAAACGTGGCGACACTTTTTCCACACGTTGGCATCACCATCCACAGCACCCACGCCAAATCGCGTATTTTTCTGACGCTCGACGCATTTTCTAGGGTTTTCCAGGTCGAAAATCGCAAAAACACTACCCGGATGTGACGCAACGTCCGTTTTGTGTCCGTCAACCTTGCGCGGGGGCCTACGTTGGCCGTGCGCACATGTGCGCACACTTTGGTGCAATTGCATGCATGCGATCACGTAGCCCCAGTGCAACCAGCTACTTGTCGGTCTGCCGGGGAGGGGATTCCCAACTACGGTTTTTTTTCCTACTCCGTCAAACGTCGCGACACTTTTTCCACACGTTGGCATCACCATCCACAGCACCCACGCCAACTCGCGTATTTTTCCGACGCTCGACGCATTTTCTAGGGTTTTCCAGGTCGAAAATCGCAAAAACACTGCCCGGACGTGACGCAACGTCCGCTTTTTGTCAGTTTTCGTTCCAACTTTGCGCGGGGGCATACGTTGGCCGTGCGCACATGTACGCACACTTTGGTGCAATTGCATGCATGCGATCACGTAGCCCCAATGTAACCAGCTACTTGTCGGTCTGCCGGGGAAGGGGTTCCCAACTACGGTTTTTTTCCTACTCCGTCAAACGTCGCGACACTTTTTCCACACGTTGGCATCACCATCCACAGCACCCACGCCAACTCGCGTATTTTTCCGATGCTCGACGCATTTTCTAGGGTTTTCCAGATCGAAAATCGCAAAAGCACTGCCCGGATGTGACGTAACGTCCGTTTTGTGTCCGTTTTCGTTCCAACCTTGCGCGGGGGCCTACGTTGGCCGTGCGCATATGTACGCACACTTTGGTGCAATTGCATGCATGCGATTACGTAGCCCCAGTGCAACCAACTACTTGTCGGTCTGCCGGGGAGGGGGTTCCCAACTACGGTTTTTTTCCTACTCCGTCAAACGTCGCGACACTTTTTCCACACGTTGGCATCACCATCCACAGCACCCACGCCAACTCGCGTATTTTTCCGACGCTCGACGCATTTTCTAGGGTTTTCCAGGTCGAAAATCGCAAAAACACTGCCCGGACGTGACGCAACGTCCGTTTTGTGTCCGTTTTCGTTCCAACCTTGCGCGGGGGCCTACGTTGACTGTGCGCACATGTCGCACACTTTGGTGCAATTGCATGCATGCGATCACGTAGCCCCAGTGCAACCAGCTACTTGTCGGTCTGCCGGGGAGGGGGTTCCCAACTACGGGTTTTTTTCCCTACTCCGTCAAACGTCGCGACACTTGTTCCACACGTTGGCATCACCATCCACAGCACCCACGCCAACTCGCGTATTTTTCCGACGCTCGACGCATTTTCTAGGGTTTTCCAGGTCGAAAATCGCAAAAACACTGCCCGGATGTGACGCAACGTCCGTTTTGTGTCTGTTTTCGTTCCAACCTTGCGCGGGGGCCTATGTTGGCCGTGCGCACATGTACGCACACTTTGGTGCAATTGCATGCATGCGATCACGTAGCCCCAGTGCAACCAGCTACTTGTCGGTCTGCCGGGGAGGGGGTTCCCAACTACGGTTTTTTTTCCTACTCCGTCAAACGTCGCGACACTTTTTCCACACGTTGGCATCACCATCCACAGCACCCACGCCAACTCGCGTATTTTTCCGACGCTCGACGCATTTGTAGGGTTTTCCAGGTCGAAAATCACAAAAACACTGCCCGGACATGACACAACGTTCGTTTTGTGTCCGTTTTCGTTCCAACCTTGCGCGGGGGCCTACGTTGGCCGTGCGCACATGTACGCACACTTTGGTGCAATTGCATGCATGCGATCACATAGCCCCAGTGCAACCAGCTACTTGTCGATCCGCGGGAGGGTTCCCAACTACGGTTTTTTTTCCTACTCCGTCAAACGTCGCGACAGTTTTTCCACACGTTGGCATCACCATCCACAGCACCCACGCCAACTCGTGTATTTTTCCGATGCTCGACGCATATTCTAGGGTTTTCCAGGCAAAAGTACCCTACACCGATGTCCGGACGTGACGCGACGTGTGTTTCCTGTCTGTTTTTGTCCATATCGTGCGTGCAGGACGGACTTTCACACTAAGCGTCCTTACTATTTTCTTATGTTTTAGAAAATATTTATGTACAAATGCATCATCAAATCAAAACTCTCGAATGAAATGGACAAAAGAAATTTCATTCATATTTCATTCAACATAGATAAAATATTTTACATAGTCGAGCTCACTCAACGATTAAAAGTTCACCACATAAAGTCTACTACTTAGGCTTACAACTACATAACCAAATTAAATAAAAAACACAATAAAAAAACTACTCGTCGTCGCTATCAACGAGGTCAATGACGGCCGGGCCGTCGCCGCCGTCATCGTCGCTGCTGGACCGATTCGCGAGGTCGTCCCGGTCCACCGGATCGTCGTCGGAATCCTCCTCCTCCTCCTCCGCCGGCGCCTGCTGCCACTCCTGCTGCCACTTCGGCGCCACCTGCTGCCACTCCGGCGCCGCCATCGCCCCCTGCTGCGCCGCCATCGCCGCCTGCTGCGCCTCCTCGGCCGCCTGGATTGCGGCCGCAATCTCGTCGGCCTCCATCGCCTCCGCCGCCGCCGCTGCAGCCTCCGACGCCCGTACAGCGACGTGGTACCCGGCATGTCATCCGGATCGCCGTCCTCGCGGAGGATGACCTGCTCCGGCGGCAACTCTATCCCGGCGGCGAGGCGGCGGCGCGGGCGCCGTGCCGGTGCTGGCGTGGCGCCGCCACGTCTGCGGCGATCGTCGCGGTGGAGGCGGTGCGCGAAGACGGCCGCTGCGGCCCGTCGGTCGGGGTCTCGCCGGCGCGGCAAGGCGGTAGGCCGCCATGACCTCCCGATAGTCCTTCCGCACCAAACCGCCGCGGCCTTCGATGTTGTGCGGCCGCCGCTGTGGTTGCGGAGCTCCTCCTCCGTCACGCCGGGACCTGGCGTCGCAAAGCCCTCCGCGTCGATCTTCCAGTTGCGCGGAAGACGGCAGCCCGGCGGCACGGGGAGGCAGTAGTGGTGGAGCTCGTCCGTCTCCGGCACTCCGATGCTCGTCGGCCATGCGTCGGGGGCGTCGTCGGCTGCGCCGCCACCGGTGCTGCTGCTGCCGCGGAAGAACCCCATCGGGTGCGGGAGGTGGCGTGGAGGTGGCGGAGGGACATATGGGCGTCGGAGGGAAGCGTGTGAGCGCCCGAGCGACGGCTTGCTGTTTTATAGAGGGGGGCGGCAGCGTCACCGTGGTTAACGCCTTGGCGCGTTAATCGCTTGCAAAGCGAGGCGACGTTGACCGTCGGGCGCCGCGAACAGCGCGTCGGGAGGGCAGGCACAGCGGCGGGCGGTCGGGTGGTAGCAACGGCGCGGCGGCGAGGAGGCGGCAGCGGTGGCGTCCGGCAGGCGGCGCGGCAAAGCGAGGAGGCGGCAGCGGTGGCGTCGCGCGCGCGGCGGCGGCGGCGCGGCAAAGCGAGGCGGCAGCAGTGGCGTCCGGCGGCGCGGCTGCGGCGATAGCGGCGGCGGCAACGCGAGGAGGCACGCGTGGAACCGCCTGCGTGCATGCCCGCCTCGGCGCCGTGATTGGCGGCGACACGCCACACGACGGGTGCGGGATTGCGTGGGGTCGGGGGCGTGGGGGTGGGGCGGCGCGCGAAGACGACACGTTGACTGCGAGCGGCCGGTTCAATTTTTTTCCCTCCCAGGCAGGCGGCCTGTATTCATATACGTATACCTCCGTCTGTTTTTTTTTTGCGGGCGGGCGGGCCGGCGGGGAAATCTTTTTTAAAATATGCCCATCCTACCCTTTGTTATGAAGGGGTATTGTGCAATCTCAGCCCTCCTTGTGTTTACAGGGGTCTACCGAAGCGGAAGTGAATTTCCATTGTCCGCGATTTGCATTGATTCCTTTCTGAACTGAAAAATTCATTTTGGATTAGTTTGCAAAGTTTTCATTGTATAGGTGTAGGCAAATTGGAAAGGTTGCATAATGCCATTGCCTGATCCAAAACTTTGTTTCTGTACTGTAAGAGCTCATAGCCATGGTAAATTGAAAATATAAGAACATGCCACTGAACTGACACGTGCACCATCTATAAACACAACCTGCTTTGTTCCGTTAGCAATACAAAACCGTGAAGCCGTAAGGGAGGAGAGCAATGCCAATTGACCTGTAACCATAAACGAGAAGAACACATTCTCAGTTACATATCTTCCTGTTGGCTCTGCACCCTTTGGTCACCTGCTGACATCTCTCCTTGTCTTTATGATTATAGGGCTGGGGGGACATGGACACGAGCAACCATGTGTGGCTGTCCTGATGATGATAATAGTATTTGATTCTGGGCAACTTCCAAGTGGTGCTACATAGAAGAGTATGTGTGGATGGAAGGGTGCCATTTTTATTGATTCATCTTAGAGAAAATTGGTTGATAGATTGTTGATGAATATATGTGTTTTCCAAAACTTTATAAAGCTCATTATTGTTGTGGTGCTGATGAGTGAACAAAAACAACGACCTAATTAGCAACGCACCTGACCGCCTCAAGAGGTGCGCCTAGAGCACTCCCCAGCCACTAGTGTAGACATCAAATATAAGTATCAAATCCGGGCAACGAGATGTGCCATGTGGACCTAGAGGAAAAAGCACGTGGGGTGTGGAGAGATATAATCCAAATAACAAGTGGTCCTGGCGGATGTTTCGGACTCCCCTATAGCTCTCCAGGTTTGATGTCAGTTTAGGGAAATTCAGATACCTAGTACACGGCGTGGACGTTTGATGCACGGTGTTGGATGTCAAAAAACTGTCCGGACCGCACGATCCGGATATTTAGTGGCGTTTGGGTCCGCGACATTGGAGTTGGTTGCCCTTACATCATTCCCCACATCATGACTAATGATAGCAAGAGATACAGTTCTAAAAATACATACAAAAAGAAGAAGATGCTACGACAAAGTTATCTGGCGATAGTGTTTCATGTACAATTTCATTAGGAATGCATGTCACAATATTGCGAACGACATTGTACAAATTTAATAACTACTGAAATCAACCCAAATACTATAATTCACTTTCTCCGTTTCCCAAAATTCCTTTGCTTCCTCACCTTGTCCCAATTCGTAAGTCCATATGTCCGTGCCATAGTTATCCTCTATCGTGGTATCTGAGAATCTTGAGTTTGGCACGAAGGCCAATTCACCATCTCGTTGTACAAGGTCAACGAAGACGGTCTGAGGCCAATCATAGAATCTAGGGAGAAATATCTTGTTCTGCATCCACTTAATATTAGTCTCCTTCATTGTCGTCGACAACATTCCGGTGAATAGGGATCTCCTCTCTAGGTTTTCTATCTTCTCCCACTCCATTGTATGCTCATTGAGCTTGACAATGTTTACCGGCGTCCCACGGTGCCCAATAAGGACAGCCATCAGCTCGTGTTGGTCCGACTCAACCAAGTAGTTGTCTTCGCATTCGAATCCAAAGCTGTTGGGCTTGTCCAGGATTTCAAATTTTCCATCATGCCTACTCACATCATAGACTGCTAGCCCTCCGTCTTCTCCCAATAGGTACATCAAGCCATTGTGGAGAACTGGGTTACAATCTGGCGACGTGGGAAACAATGGACCGTCTGGATCAAACCACCTGTATTCCCATTCCGCCCACTCGCCCATATTGTTTTTGATGCAACGGGCAATCCACAGCACACCGAACGACTTCTCGACACCAAACATCCTACGATCATAAACGACCACGTCGAACCTTCCACGTATGATCGGTGGCAACTTGCAGACGTCGCCTGTCAGGAGTTGTACCGTGAGGACCAGGTTCTTCATGCATAGCGTCAAGTGTTGTCCGGTGGCGCAACAGATCTTGGCGCCTGGCGTGTTCAGCTTTTAGGCGATCTCAAAATTCTTGTGGTAAAAGGGGCTGTAGTACCGCACGTTGCTCCTGCCCACATCGGCGACATTGAGGAGGAGAGGAGTGATCCACGCCGGGTAGAAGGGCGATAGAGCGTGTGCAGATTGCCATCTTCGGCACACCAAGCCGAAACTCGGGTGGCTCGACCAGTATCTCCACCAGTATGTCCACCGGAAGAGACGACCAATCTCGTTCACGCTCGCCGTCGCCGTCTCGCTCTCGCTCATCACTATGAGTCGATTCCAGTTGAACTTTTCGTCCCAGCAGAACGTCGCGAGCAACCCACGATGTAATAAGTCTCGATCTCGTGCGTAACTTCTTATGAGCTCTCGTGCGGGCCGGACGCTAGTTACGGCGAGAGTCCCAGCCCAGCACGACATGTCACCGGATTATAATTACAATTCCAATACCGACCACGATTCGTTTTCCTTTTATTATACACAAGTACCGACTAAGTTCGAGCTTATAGAGCAGGAGGCCGAAGCCTATAGTTTCTTTTATCGGATGTCCCCGAAGGGACAAGCCTATAGTTTCTTTGAGGGGTGAAAGCCTGGAGTAGAAGCAGAAAAAAGCCCACGAGGTGACGAGGAGAGGACGGACGTCAACGTAAGCAGTGATTCTCTTTTTTGGATATACATATATACTACTCCTATATACGATTAGATATAGATATTCTTAATTATAATGGATTCGTTTGAGCTCTTAGAAATCGGCATAAGTATCCCATACCCGAGTTCTTCCATTGCTTCTGACTTGTATGTGGATCAAAATTTACAAAACTATCATATTCCATGACATCGTCAGTAAAGAACCCTTCAGTTTGTTGCAGGACAGAGACGTAGAGATAGCGATGGAACAAACCCAAGACGCAGATCTGCTGGACGTAAACTCCCCGTTGTTACTATTTCATTACAACTGTTGGAAATATGAGCAATTTAACGAATGATTTTATTAACAAAAAATACTAGATAAAGCATGACTAAAATAGGAAATATAAAGCAAGCCATGCAATCTGACAGAGAGAAGGTAAACATCGTCTGCATATATAAACTTGAGCTAAACACATCTAGATCAGACACTAGATGAAGTTGCTTATATGAAACAGAACCTAACATAGTAGGGCAGAAACTAGGGCCAAGAACTGTAGCAGGACTTTTAACAGAAAGGAGAAGAACACGTACGGCACAGCGGCAGCAGAAGCGCTGGACTTGGGGTCGGTGTCCTCGCCTGCCATGTCGTCGAGTAGGTCGTGGACGTCGGGGAAGTAGTCGCCGGCGACCGGATCGTCGGTGATGAAACAGCCAGTAGTCGCGCTGAGCGCTCCCCAAAAACCTTATCACCCTTCTCCCCTACAAGACTCAAAAGGTGCGGTTTTGGAGGCCTACTGTCCCGACTCGCGGTGCACGCCGCAAGCCGGGATGAGGAAGACAGCAGCAGCGCAGAGATTGGAACCGGTGGCGAGAGGAAGGAGAAGTTCTGGTGCGTCTCTCTGGGAGGAGCGACCTCCCTTTTATAGGCGCAAGAGAAGGAGGCGAGAGATTGCGCTGGGAGCTGAAGAGAACGAGGGAGATGAAACGAAAAGTCAGCAGGCGAAGAGGTGCGACGTTCGTATTCAATCTCCACTACAGCAAAACGTTTCAGCTTCCGCGTGCCCTTTCAGATATACCCGTAGTCGTGGCAAAATTAGACATCGGCTCGGCTCATTCCGCAACCAGCGGTAGGGCAGCGTCAGCGTCATGACAGGCGGGCGGCGGAGAAGGAGCGCGCGTGGATGCCCCTCTTGTTCTCATGCTCATACAAGTGGGGAAAGAACATCCCTTATAAGGAGGTCCAACTCCCACTCAACTAGCAACGTGGGACTAAACTTTAGTAGTATCCCTTGCCTTGCACAAATGGGCTAAGTGGGACTCTAGGATTTATTAGGAATTTCTGAAATAGTTATTGGGCTGCCCCAATATAGACTAAATTCCAGCAATCCCCCACCAGATCCCAGAGGCACACAGAAATTTGCCTTTGATTCCAAAACACTGTTTTATATACCGGTACCGCAGTGGAGACTGTTAAGTTGAACTTCCACCTAGAACTCTATGCTACACTAGTAAGCAACTTGAACAGTGGACTGGGCCTTGAACTGCAAGTTTTGTGCGAATCTAGCTTCACATAAAGCCTTGACCGATACGTGGCTACCGTGGGTCTTCCCCGCGGGTGGAGCTTATGCGTCATACTCCGTGACCTTTCATGAGTTTACTAGAGAGAACTCTACTCTCATAGATTGCGACGTTTGACAATCAGACTCATATAGGTGTGTTCTTCAAAAGATGTTCTGCAGGATAACATCTCTGCTTAAATAAGCCACTTAGAACACATTAAGATATACATCAACCTGCCATGCAGATTAGGAGTATTGCATCTTCATGGAGTGGTATTGTGAATAGTAGGGATACTCTCCTCTCGGTGACCAACAGCTTGTCTTCCACATCTAATTCACGGGATCTCCGATCGCAAAGAATAGGTTACCACTGTGAACAACTCATATTGTGGGTCTCATACCCATCTCCTCGATGCATTATCTATCACATTCGCGATAGACCCTTAGTAAAAGGATCTGCCAGATTTTTAGGCGTTTGGATATAATCCAGCATAATAACTCGGAGTTTTTCATTTTCTGACAGACTTTAACCTTCTCTGAACATGTCTTGATGACTTCATGTTATCCTTTGAGCTGCTCACTTTCGTGATCACAGTTTGATTGTCACGGTTCATAAGGATACCCGGTACAGGTTTCTCAACTACCGGCAAGTCATTCAAGAGCCGGCGAAGCCAATCTGCTTCGACCGTAGCTGTATCTAGTGCTGTGAGTTCTGCTTCCATTGTTGACCTCGTTAAGATGGTCTGCTTGCAAGACTTCCAAGAAACAGCGCCACCTCCATGAGTGAATACATAACCGCTCGTGGCCTTTATCTCATCAGCATCTGAGATCAAGTTTGAGTCACTATACCCTTCAAGCACCTTTGGGTGCCCGGTGTAGTGAATTCCATAATTCACAGTGCCTTTCAAATAATGCAAAACTCTCTCTAGAGCTTTCCAATGCACATCTCCTGGTTTTGAGACAAACCGACTCAGTTTGCTAACAGCAAAAGAGATGTCAGGTCTTGTAGCACTGGCTAAGTACATAAGCGAGCCAATAATCTGAGAATACTTCAATTGATCTCTAGCAATTCTTCGATTCTTTCAAAGCAGCACGCTAGCATCATATGGTGTTGGAGAGGGCTTGCAGTCACTATAGCCAAAGCGACTCAAGATCTTTTTCACATAGCGAGATTGAAGCAATGTAATCCCACCATCATCATCTCTCAACAACTTGATGTTCAGAATGACATCAGCCACTCCTAAATCCTTCATCTCAAAACAACGAGATAGGAAATCCTTGACCTCCTTAATAACATTCAGATTTTGTTCCGAAAATCAGTATGTCATCAACATACAAGCAAAGCATAACTCCCTCGCCCCCACCATGGCGATAGTACACACATTTATCAGCCGTTCACAACAAAGCCTGCAGCTGTTAAAGTTCTTTCGAACTTCTCATGCCCTGTTTGGGTGCTTGCTTGAGTCCATACAAAGACTTGACAACTTGCACACTTTCCTTCTGGCCATCTATTACAAACCCATCTGGTTGTTCCATATAAATTTCCTCATCCAACTCTCCATTTAGGAAAGCAGTCTTAACATTCATCGGTGAGCGAGAAGACCATGTGAGGCAGCTAGTGAAAGTAGAACTCGAATAGTGGTCGGTCGAGCCACGGTGAGTAAGTATCAAAGAAGTCTTCACCTTCCTTTTGGGTATAACCCTTAGCCACGAGCCGAGCCTTGTACTTTTCGATAGTACCATCAGGCCTAAGCTTCTTCTTGAATACCCATTTGCATCCTATAGGTTTGCACCCATAAGGACGATCAGTTATCTCCCAAGTTTCATTCGCCAAGATGGAATCCATCTCGCTACGAACTGCTTCCTTCCAGTAGTCAGCATCTTCAGATGCATAGGCCTCTGAAATAAAACTGGGAGTGTCATCTATGAGATACACAAGAAAATCATCACCAAAGGACTTTGCAATCCTCTGTCTCTTGCTCCTAATAGGAACTTTATTGTTCTCCTCCACAAGACTTTCAAAGTGTTCCATCGAAATGGCAGGTTCAGTAATTGTAACTGGTTCCTGATTCGATGAACTAGGCATCTCCTGATTAGATGAGGTAGCCATATCCTTCATGGGAAAGATATCTTCAAAGAAAGTCGCATCATTCGACTCCATGATCGTACCGACATGCATGTCAGGTACCTCAGATTTTACAACCAAGAATCTATAGCCAATGCTATGAAAAGCATATCCCAGGAAAACAGAATCCACAGTCTTTGGTCCAAGCTTCCGCTTCTTTGGAATTGGAACATTGACTTTCGCCAAAAAAAACCCATGTTCGCAGGTAAGAGAGTTTTAACCTTTTCTTCTCCCATTTCTCGAATGGAGTTATCTCTTTGTTCTTTGTGGGAACTCGGTTTAGGACATGACATGCAGTCAATATCGCCTCCCCCCACCATGCCTTGGAGAGACCCGAAGTGTCTAACATGGCGTTAACCAAATCTATTAGAGTACGGTTCTTTCTTTCGGCCACCCCATTTGAATGAGGTGAATAGGGAGGCGTCCTCTCATGGATTATACCATGTTCCGCACAAAAAGCACCAAATTCATTGGAAAAATACTCTCCACCACGGTCAGACCTACGCCTCTTGATCTTTCGATCAAGTTGGTTTTCCACTTCAGCTTTATAGATCTTGAAAAAGTTCAAAACCTCATCCTTAGATTTCAGAAGATACACACGACAGTATCTAGTGGATTCGTCAATTAACGTCATGAAATATTTCTTTTCACCTTTTGTCAAAACACCATTCATTTCACATAGATCTGAATGTATAAGTTCTAGTGGTGCAAGATTTCTCGTCTCCGCAGTCACGTGAGACTTACGAGATTGCTTAGCTGCACACACACTTGACACTTAGATCCCTTGACAGTGGTGAAACTACGAGATTCTAGTCAAGTTACATATAAGTTTCATTTAATTCGGAGCTACGGCCTAGAAGATATGAGCAAAACAAGATAAGCATGGCATTGATGCAAAATGCATACAAACATCAAGCAAAACACCTCAAAACAAGGAGGCAACATGATAATATGATACTACATGCAAAATCAAGCAAGTTTCATATAGAGCACACTCAAAACGGAGCAACGGTTCAACACATACACACCATACAAGTATAAAGGACAAGCTGTCCAAAACAGCAACTAGGCATATTGCAAGCATCAAAACAATATGCTACAGCATCTCAACGTGAAAACAAAAGGCATGGGCATGATGTACAGATAAAGCATGACAAAACATGAAAACTGAGCTATCTCCAGAAAATCACTAGAACGTACTAAAAATGACATGGCAAGATTGCAAATAATAACAGTTTCACAGACTTAGCAGAATTCACTAGACATGGCAGAAATAACATCAGGTTGCAATGTTTAGAGCTAGCAAACAACATGCTACAGTAACTTATCATGGCAACCAAAAAGCATGGCATGAATCTACTAATTGCATAGAACAAAAGTCCCTTAATGACCATGAGCCAAAAAGGATCAGAAGATATGATGGCACCCATGTAAACATAGCAAGTTATATGACAGATTCGGACTTCGTGAAAAATAACAGCACATGGCAGAAACAGCGATAAGTAGGCATGTTCGTGAGCTTGAATCACTCGCCGCAGAGCAATACATGGCATGGCAAGGTAACCAACAGCAAGATGGCATAAATATGAATCTAAGCATGGCAATAGCATAGTCATAGGGTGCATGGATCACTAGCAAAACACACGGCAAAACTGAACATAATGTTAACAGGCTGACAGCAACATTATTTAGCAACTTGAGAGCAAGATTACAACAACCTACAGCAGGCTATAAATGCAACCATGGGCATGGATGGATAGAGCATGTCATGTATAACAAAACATCCTTAATGAACATCTCCAGATTATGCATAGAACTCATGGTAGCAGCAAGATTATATGGCAACAAAATATACCAGACTCAGACTTAGCAGAAATCACTAAGTCACAGAAATCAGCAACATCATGGAGGCTACTTTGCATGCTTGTGCTAGTCACCACATAGAACACAAAAAAAATACATGGCATACATCCCTGTAAAGATGACATGGCATAGTTCAAAACACATGTAGAGCTCATGCTCATAGGATGCACACATCAAGTGCAATAAAAATGACAAACCACTCGGGGTAAATTGCCTATAATAAGGTTTTTTTATTGTTGGAAATATGAGCAATTTAACGAATGATTTTATTAACAAAAAATACTAGATAAAGCATGACTAAAATAGGAAATATAAAGCAAGTCATGCAATCTGACAGAGAGAAGGTAAACATAAATCGCATATATGAACTTGAGCTAAACACATCTAGATCAGACACTAGATGAAGTTGCTTATATGAAACAGAACCTAACATACGTAGGGCAGAAACTAGGGCCAAGAACTGTAGCAGGACTTTTAACAGAAAGGAGAAGAACACGTACGGCACAGCGGCAGCAGAAGCGCTGGACTTGGGGTCGGTGTCCTCGCCTGCCATGTCGTCGAGGAGGTCGTGGACGTCGGGGAAGTAGTCGTCGGCAACCGGATCGTCCGTGATGAAACAGCCAGTAGTCGCGCTGAGCGCTCACCAAAAACCTTATCACCCTTCTCCCGTACAGGACTCAAAAGGTGCGGTTTCGAGGCCTACTGTCCCGACTCGCGGTGCAGCCGCAAGCCGGGATGAGGAAAACAGCAGCAGCGCAGAGATTGGAACCGGTGGCGAGAGGAAGGAGAAGTTCTGGTGCGTCTCTCTGGGAGGAGCGACCTCCCTTTTATAGGCGCAAGAGAAGGAGGCGAGAGATTGCGCTGGGAGCTGAAGAGAATGAGGGAGATGGAACGACCAGTCAGCAGGCGAAGAGGTGCGCCGTTCGTATTCAATCAAGCCGGGATGAGGAAGACAGCAGCAGCGCAGAGATTGGAACCGGTGGCGAGAGGAAGGAAAAGTTCTGGTGCGTCTCTCTGGGAGGAGCGACCTCCCTTTTATAGGCGCAAGAGAAGGAGGCGAGAGATTGCGCTGGGAGCTGAAGAGAACGAGGGAGATGAAACGAACAGTCAGCAGGCGAAGAGGTGCGCCGTTCATATTCAATCTCCACTACAGCAAAACGCCTTTTCGTATACCCGTAGTGCGTGGCAAAAATTAGACATCGTCTCAGCTCATTCCCGCAACCCGCGTCGCGTCGCATCGCGTCACGTCGCGGCGGGCGGCGGAGGAGGAGCGCGCGTGGATGTCCCTCTTGTTCTCATGCTCATACAAGTGGGGAAAGAACCTCCCTTATAAGGAGGTCCAATTCCCACTCAACTAGCAATGTGTGACTAAACTTTAGTAGTATCCCTTGCCTTGCACAAATGGGCTAAGTGGGCCTCTAGGATTTATTAGGAATTTTTGAAATAGTTACTGGGCTGCTCCAATATATACTAAATTCCAGCAACAACTACAATGAGCCTCGAGGGGAAACCGACACTGATTCGGATGCAAGCGATGAAGAGGATGGTGGATGCCAAGAGAGCTATGGCACTGGCAAAGGTGACGATGAGGGTGAGGATGACGTTGCTGACAAGACGAATGATACATTGTTGTTTTACAGTATAACCAGAAGAAATTTGCAAAGCAGGAGATTAGATGATTTGGAAAGCCACTTTTACTGGATAACACCACAAGGCTGGCTGCTCATGCTGCACCGTGCTTCACATGCGACCTGTCTATGGAATCCGTTCACACGCCAGAGAATTGGCCTGCCTTCAGACCAAGAGGAATTCCTCACAAAGAGCACCACCAGATGTTTGCTATCGCATATGCCCACCGACCCAAACCGCACCGTGCTAGTGGTGAATTGCAGAGACACGGTGTTCTGGTGTTGCCACCCTGAAGGAGACCGCTGGAAGAAGCACACGTACGAATCAGGGGCACTCGGGGAAAGACGTGGTGACGTCATTGGAGGGATGAGGCCGAATTTCGTGTTTTGACCCTTTTTTCAAACAAAATCAAGATCTGACACCCGTTCAAAAAAAATTCGGGATTTGACCCTTTTGTTACCGCCAGAGCCCCTGGCGGTAGGGTTAGACAGGCTACCGCCAGATTCCCTGGCGGTAGGGTGTGACGGAGGGAGACGGAGGCCGTCACCGCGCGCTGACGTGAATAAGTACCTTACCGCCAGACAACCTGGCGGTAGGCTGTCTAACCCTACCGCCAACGGCTCTGGCGGTAAGGTGTGGCGGGGTTTTACCGTGCATGTCTTCTGTAACGAGATATGCAAGCGCCCTGGCGGTAGGTTCACCCTACCGCCAGGGCTCACGGCGGTAGGCTGTCTGACCCTACCACCAGGGAGCCTGGCGGTAGGGTCCTGTGTTTCGTGTAAAGTTTTGTAGACATAAGAAGTTTGATCACATCCAAATAGTGTCATCACAATTTCATAGACATCCAAATAGTTTGATCATAATTTCATAGAAATATGCAAGGGCCCTGAACATAAGAACCAATAATAAGCACAATTTCATAGACATAAGCATAATTAGTTTTGCCATTACGGATTAAGAAACAAGTACTAAATAACATAGTTTGATCACAATTTCATAGACATAAACATAACATAGTTTGATCACAATTTCATAGACATAAACATAACATAGTTTGATCACATCCAAATAGTTTCACGAAGCCAACATAGGTAGCAATCAAACATGACGATCATCAGCAGCCACACGCATATATAGTTTAGATGATATCGATGACGATCATCATCTTCAAGCCTTGACGGTTGGTCTTCCTGATAGTAATAAGGATGGCCTGTCCAACATGAAGATTCTTGTCAATGAGGAAGCTCTTCCACCCATCTGTGCTTAAATTTGTGCGACCGTCCGTGTCCACGCCGTATGCACAAGTAGTGACAGGGCCCCTTGCGGTAAGGCGTATTCCAGCATAGCCTTCTTCATCAGCCTCGATCCCACAACTCTCAGATAGGCTCTTTGGTAATTTCTGAATAAGAAAAACATATCAATTAATAAGTATGGATTATCTAAACTATTAAAAATTCCTTGGATTCTACACTAATAACATACCATGTCATGTCGATCGATCATGGTAGTTGTCAGACGGGTCACGAATGGCGCCCCGATCAACTCAGCACGTGGCAGAAAGTTGGCCCATAGGTTGCACACCTCCTGTTCGCTCAGCCTCACTCTTTGAGCACAGATGGTTTCTTCAAGTGGGTCTTCATAGTCATCATCCTCATCAAGTTGTGGTGGTGGCGCCCTGTTCCTTATATAAGCATTGATTGGATAAAGTTAATTAAGCAAATATCACATATGGAGATATATAGCAAAACAAATATCTACAATATTCACACAAGAAATCATCACATATGGCTATAAGAAAGACTATACCTAGGGTTCATCTAGGTTCTAAGGTTCATCATATCAACTAGAGAGGGTTCCTCGTATGGCTATAAGAAAGACTAAACCTAGGGTTCATACATTTGCAACTATATGAAATAGAAATACATACATTTTCACACTATGCATTAACCACCTACCAATTTTGCAAAACATCCATCTTCACAAATTTGCAATACATTAACCATCTACGAATTTTGGTATGCCTTTATCCTCACAATCTTGCATTCAACATACAGAAAGATTTCTTATAAAATTCATATATAGATAACAAAACAAAATGGACCAACATATATGCATTCACCAACATATCCTCACATATCTTGCAATTGTTTCACCCATACATCCTCACATAGGCCTACTACTAAATCATATACTCCTAAACAACTAAAACATCATAAAAAATCAACACCAAAAAGGGTCAAAGGGTCAGACGTTCACGCAAACCTACCGCCGGCCCTTCTGGCGGTAGTCAAAAGGGTCAGATCCCGAAATAATTTCAGACAGGGGTCAGATCTCGAATTTCTTTGCAAAAAGGGTCAAAACACGAAATTTGACCGAGGGATGAAGGCTCTGACGGCAGTTGGGGGCGAATTCCATACATATTTCAGAACACATTCCACTTGTTACAGTGTTGTGATACTCAAGTTCTTGCCGGATCCGACGTTCACGCAAATTCCGGTTGGTAATACATGCGATCGTGAGTACCCCTGGCCCTGGGAGGGCAGTTCCTTGTTAGAATCATGCGGGCAGTTGTTCAGCTTAGATTTCGGTCAGCCGTGTCAAACAGATAAAGTTGTGCATGTCCGTGCTCGCAGGCTGGACATGGCAAAAAGGGCCTGGCTGAAGGTGGAAACGCTCGGCGATAGGGTGTTCTTTGTCAATTATAGATATGTTGGGGCATCGCTAAGCGCACAAGACGTCGGTTTGAAGGGAAACTGCATTTACTTCTTGAGAGGAGGTGACAAGGGATTGTGTGTGTACAACATGGAACGGGGAACTACTACTTTGCACAATCCTGGTCATGGCTTGCAAGATGATGTGGCGCCTGAAATGTTGATGCCTGCGTCATCTTGATCTTTCTTTGTTTAATTATGCACTTTTTTAGGATTAATTACACACTTTTCACTTTTATACAATATAGTGTTTTTTTTCTTTTGCAAAAATTATATTATAGTGGACTAGCAAACATGCCCGTGCGTTGCAACGGTAGACAAAAGAATTATACGTTAGCCAAAGAAGTATGACTCAATACCTCGACATATGAGTGTCCTCTATTTTAACATGGTAGCTCACTATGTTGCCGCTTATCTTTCTTCCGAGTTCCGACTCTCGTTGATGATGGGCTCGACCTCCACATGATCGCAATGCATTCGACGTGATAAATCTCAAGGCAATGAGCTTGCCACCGCACGACACACCTGTCATTGTGTCGCGTAAGGGAATACTTAAAACTTTATTAAATACAAATCTCATCGACCAACTACTCCCAACGCCTAGACATACAAAGACTTTCCAAAAAATAATCAAAACCTAGACATAAAAGATTTTTGAATCGGGGAACAATTTTTCGAATTGACAAACATCTTTTTAAAAATTTGGGTATTTTCTTTTAAATTCAAAAACAATTTTTTGTTTAGATGAACATTTTTTGAAATGCATGAATAGTTTTCGAATTCATGAACATTTTTTACTCAGCAAGCATTTTTTGAATCAATTAACTTTTTCTATATTGGGGGGAAATTTTGAAATTCGAAAAAAGACTTGCATTTTTTAGTATTTTCTAAAATTTCATGGACATTTTTTTTTCAGATTCACGGATACATTTTGAATGCACGATAATTTTTTCATAATCATAAAAATGATTTTATTTCCCAACATTTTTTCTCAAATTGTGATTTTTTTAATTTGCAAACAGTTTTGTAAAATCACCAACATTTTTTGAAACTGCGAAAATTTTGTGATTTCCCAAACTTTCTTTGAATTCACTTTTTATGATTTCTCAAACATTTTTTTCAAAATTCGCAACTTTTTGAAATTTAGAAATCCCGAATTAATTTAAAGAATTAAACAAAAATAGAAATGAGAAAAAAAATAAAAAAACAAAATAAAAAAAGGGCGCCACGCCCCGTGGGCCGTCCCATGAACATGTACGTGGGGGAAGGAGGTGCGTGAGAAAAAGGAGTGGGAAAAGGTGGAACCAAGGGTTCAAACCCTCGTCTGCGGGGTGGGAGAGGAAGGCTTTAGGTATTACGCCACTGGTGGGTCTATGATATATATTGGGCATCGTCTCTATAAAACAACCGAGCACAATCGCGACTTTGGAAAGAAAACGGAATTGTTTTCTTCACTTATGAATGACATAATGGGTAATTTATAGCAACTTCGGGGGTTTAACATTTGATCAGATTGTAAATTATTTAGATTGTTCACATGCTTTCGAGAGCAAACATTATCTTTCTTAGGTACACCTCTGATGCGGAGCATCCCAAGGTCATCCACACGGACCTACCATCGTCTCACCAAGTGCCTAGTGGACCCATGACTCGATCACGTGCAAGAGCTCTCGAGACCGAGGTGACATCTCTCCTCTCACAATTCCACTTCGATGAACATGAGACATGGCTACTACCTCAAACGAAGACATTGTGCATACTCAGGTATCAAGGAGTTAGCCATGGAGACGTCAAGGAGCAAGGAGAATCAAAAGACGAAGATGGACATGAAGACGGAGAAGGAAAAGGGCTAAGTCAGCAGAAGCCCGGACGATCCGGACCGCCGTCCGGACGATCGAGCCCCAGCCCGGACGATTCGGACCCCGGCCCGGACGATCCGGCTACAAGGCCCAACGACACCCGAAGCTTCAACCTGAAGCCGGATCATCCGGACCCAGACCCGGATCATTCGGCCACACCCGGACGTCCGGGCCAGGACCCGGACATCCGACCCTCCCGCAGCTACTCCAACACAGCCGGATCATCCGGACGCCGACCCGGATCGTCCGGACTCCCGAAGCCCGGATCATCCGGCCACCGCCTGCGTGCGTGACTTGGGCCGAGGCCCGTGTACCCGTTTCGTCCCCTCACTTACCCCTTCGCCCCTTGGGCTATAAATAGACCTCCTCCTCCCCATTTTTAGGGTTAGCAAAGTAGTAGCTCATATGTGAGGATAGCTTTTGCTCATCCATACGGATCGTCTCCTCGAGAGTGACCGCGGACCCTCTACGGAGAAGATCCCCTTGGATTCAAGACCCCCTCTTGGGTGGCCCCATCAAGACCTCCTCACGGAGAAGAACCGGTTACCTTTGTATCATCCTTTGTTGGACTTGGATCTTGTATCTCACCTTTGTGTTCATCGATCTAGCGCATGTGTGATCTATTCTTGTTGGTTGAGTGATTCTCTCGTGTTTCCTTTTGTGATTCCCCTCGTTTTCCCCTCGTGTTCTTCATTTCCTTAGTTGGGATCCACTCCTTTCGTGAAAGATCGGCCGTACGGAGTTCCACTTCACATCATCTTGGTATCATGAGCCACGTTGATCATGATTTCGGAGCCTCCCCTCTTTGTTTTCTAGCTTGATTTTGTTGTTTTTCGTCCTAATCCGAAAATCCCCACAAAAATAGCCCCCCAGTTTTTTTGTGATTTGTGAGTTTTGATGATGTTTTGTTGGTTTTGATCTATGAGTTTGTTGTGTTGCAAGTGGATCTAACCTTCCCCCACCATCTCCACCTCGCAATCCCTCCAAAATCTGCGAAATCCTCAAATTTGTGGCCTTTTCGTGTTCATCCCGAGCCATCCCCGAGTGCAGTTGACCCGCCCGGATCATCCGGGTGTTCACCCGGATCATCCGGATCTTCCCGGATCATCCGGCTCCTGGCCCAGATCATCCGGCTAACCCTGACGAAACTGCATTTCCTGCAGTTTTTGACACCACCGCCGCCTACGCTTCCGCATACCCACTTCGACCACCACCACCTAACTTCCGCAAACCCTACCACGAACCCAAACACTACCACCACTTGACCGCTACCGACTCCGCTACATTTTGTCACATTTGGTTTTGAGAATTTGAGTTGTGGCTCACCGTTTCCTATCGTGTTTCGGCTACTTAGGAACGGTTCGACATCAACATCACCACCGCTCATCTTCGCGAAGGACTACTACGAACGACTACACCTTTGTAGTATCAACCTCACCTTGGTATCATCTTGGTATCGTGATATCATCATACTCTCTTGCATTTGCATTGATAACCCCATAGCCTTACTTTTGCGTCACTTACCCATCGAGACTAGCCATTGAGTATTGCCGGCAACGTGACTTGTGCACATTAGAGATCATACTACCCATAGCATACATACCATCATCGTGTTGCATATCTCGGATTCATCTCTTGTGTCACAAAGTTGTCATCGCATACACAATTGCTATCTTGGTTCGTGAATCATTGCATGAGAAAAGAGCTCAAACAACAAAGAGCCAAACAAGCTTTTAAGTAAAAGGGAAAGATAAGCAAAGAGCTTATAAGCAAGAACCATAGCATCATACAACATTAAGATTGTCATACTCGATAAGCTTGGATCATATCTCCGGAACATCATACATAGAGCATACTTGGGATAGAAGTCGTTGCATTTTTGCTTAGTAGGTTGTGCACAAGTTCGTATCCGCCTATTGTGCAATCGTGCTAGCGTCTCTCTAGTGTTGTGCAACAAGAGCATTTTCGTGGATTCCATATTTTGGCTCATCCTTGGTTGCACGACCCCATTTATCTTTCCGTGTGTTGTGTTTCCGTGTACCCATTTCGCTATTGGTATACTCGTTGCATTTACAACTTGCGAATCTTTTCCAACATTATTGAATCTTGCTTACTATCACATCAAAAATTGTGCCACCATCCTAACCAAGCTCCACCATAAGCTTTTACTTGTATAGGTGTGAGAAACCGACAAGAATTGGTACCAATTGTGCTATTTCCTTGTTACACATTGGAGTGATCATTGGGTACAATGGGTATTGGTTCTTCTCTTTCTCCCACTCACATATCTTTGTTTGGAATGATGGATAGGACGAGTACTTCTACCAACCCACTCTTATTGGAGCAAGACGACGACATGTCTTCCTTCGTCACCAAAACACAACTATTTGGCGCACACCGAGCTTTGCATCAAGAACAACTTACTTTGGGCGACCGCATCGACAACCTCGCCACCGACCTACGACAATCCGAGCAACATACAAGAGACTACTTTGACACATCTATGAGTTCCCTCAAAGAAGATATCCGAACCATGATGGTCAACCACTCTTCTACAACTTCGTCCTCTTCAAGACGGAGCCGCTCAAGTTGACACTCCGACGACAGTATCTCCGACTCAAGTACACCGACATCGAACACTCTTCGTCGTGTCACGCGTCAAGACCGTCAAGCAAACCGCAATCCTCTACACGACACTGACTCTCAAGAGCATCGGCAACGACAAGCCCAAGATGCATTCGCACAAGCACAAGAACGGCAACGCCTACGACAACAAGAACAAGAGGAGCGTGCGCGACAACATCAAGATGCACAAGATGCCGAGGCTCAACGTCAAGAACAACTTCGTGAAGCTCAAGCACTGAGGCGCAACGTGCCCTTCGAGATTCTAGTCGAGCCGTAGCGAACCGAGACCGACAAGCTCGTCTACATCAAGAAGCACTTCGCGACGAAGTTCAAGAAAGGATTTACTAAGCACGTGTGCATCGACAAGCTCCTCCTGAAGATCGTCAAGCTCGACAAGCTCCTCCTCTAGCGAGACAAGAACATCAAGTCCATCGAGAGCATGGAGACAATGGACCTCCTCCAAGACAAGCACAACATGAGGTCGTCAACCCTCCTCGCCAAGAGCAACATGAGGTCGACAACCCTCCTCGCCAAGAGCAACATGAGATTGCCAATCCTCACCGACATGGGCGTCATCATCCCAGACCCCAACACAATGAAGAGCAACGATACAGCAAGCTAAAGTTCACCATGCCCAAGTTCACCGGTAGCAACGACCCCGAAGAGTACATCTCATGGGCATTGAAGGTTGACAAAATCTTCCGCTTGCACAACTACGAAGAAGAGAAGAAGATCGCAATGTCATCCCTTGTATTCCAAGACTACATCCTCATTTGGTGGGAACAAGTCATTGAGAGCCGACCAGCAAGAGATGAACCACCCATCACTACTTGGGCACAAATGAAGGATGTCATGAGAGCATGATTCGTGCCAAACTACTACAACCGCGACCTCTTCAAGAAACTCCAACAACTCAAGCAAGGAACCAAGAGCGTTGAAGAGTACTACAAGGAAATGGAGATTGCCATGATACGAGCCAACGTCAAAGAAGATGATGAGAAAACTATGGCACGATTGTTGAATGGACTCAATCATCCTATCAAGAAGATCATCGACTTCCAACCATACTCGAACATCATCGAGCTAGTGCACCAAGCTACCAAAGCGGAACGCCAAGTGCAAGACGACTTCAAGTATGCCAAATTCTCATCCAAGTCCTACGGCTTCTCCAACACCCAAGCTTCAACGACTCCAACACCTTCTACCTCAACCAAGCCATCTACAAGCAACGGCGACAAGTCAAGTTACAAGAAAACTCCGACAAGCTCAAGTCGTCCTCCTACTACAAGCAACTTCAAGAAAGCTTCATCATCATCTACCCCAATCGATGAGACCATCAAGACAAGTTCCTTCAAATGCTTCACATGCGGCGGTCGAGGCCACAAGTCTTTCGAGTGCACCAACAAGCGCACCATGATCCTCAACGACGACGGAACCTATGACTCAATGAGTGAAGGAGAAATGGAAGCCCTTGAGCAAGTGGCCATGCACCGCCAAGTGAACAACGAAGACGAAGAAGATCAAGTATTTTGTGATGAAGATTCAAGTCCCACTCTTGTTGTCTCCAAGGTCTTGACTCTTCAACATCAACAAGAAGAAGACCAAAGATGCCATATCTTCCACACAAAGGCCGACATCAATGGAAGGTCCATCAAGGTCATCATCGATGGAGGGAGTTGCCATAACTTAGCAAGTGAAGAACTATGTTCCAAGCTCCAATTGGTCAAGATGAAGCACCCGCACCCCTACAAGGTTCAATGGCTAAGCGACACCGGCACTGTCGTGGAATTGTCACGACAGATGTCCTAGTGTGAGGACTTAGTCGTGAGGCCAACACATCTATGTGGTAGCTTGAGAGGGGTTGAGCGGAATCGAGAGACGCAATGCAAGACAAGGGTTTAGATAGCTTCGTGCGCCGGAAAACATCATCCGGTAACAACCCTACATGCTTTTTGAGGCTAGGTCTCATTATCATCACGAGGGAGTCGCCGGCAAACTGGCTCTTTGTGTCTAGCCCTAGAGATTGTTTCGTCTTGCTTGTAGCTTGTCCCTTTTTGGGGAGCCCTGCCCCTCCTTATATAAGTTAGAGGGGCGGGTTACATGTGGAGTCCTATTAGGATTAGGACTAGTCTATCTCTAATACAAACCGGATACAAGTCCAGGTCTTAACTCCTTGTAAGACAAATATTCCTCACGCCTTTCCTCTTAAACCGGCCCACCATAGTATGAACCGGCCTTCTGGCCCTTGGGCCTTGTCATCCGTCTAACCCGCCCACTGGGTCACCAGTGAGTGACTAATCTTCGGGCGGCTTTACAAATGAAACGCCAAGTATCAGCCGGGTCTCAAGTAAACCGCCAAGTTCGGCCGGTTTATACTTCCGGACGGTTTACGCCGCGGGGTATATCCCCGACATTAGCCCCCAGTTTTAATTTGGATTTATCTATGTTAAACTGATCTACAACATAAACACAAGAACAAATTTGTCGGGTTGTGCTCCGGCTTAAATATTCCTGTAAGCCGACACCTGATCATCCTTAAGTCCTTGACATTTTCTCGTGAAAAATCCGGGTCAATAGGCCAGCTTCATAATCCATTTGCTAACATTGGCTCTTGTAAAGAAATATTAGAAGAAATAATCCCTTTGAGTCGGCCTTCAATGCTCTGACTTGACAAAAATATTGGTCTTTGAAATATTCGACTGATATCCAGCCGTCTTGAAGATGTAGGACTTGCCGGTTTATGATTACCACCATTGTCGGGTTATAAAAACTGATAATTCCGGGTCATGATTGTTGCCAATGCCGGTTCATGATTATTGATGACGCCGGGTTGCAGCCACAGGGTCATAATGCTTGGTGACGCCGGGTCAATCTGGTTTGCTCAAAACAGAGAATTTGAAAATATTTCTTCGATAATAATATAATACCCGTAGCCCCCAAGTCTTGAGCAGAACAAAATGATGTCTTAAGACTTGCTTCAATATAAATACTACCACTTTTGAAGAAATCCATGTTGTTCATCCCATTCACTAGTAAAAATGGAATACTCCATATTATGTAGCCCCCAAGTGTCGGGTTGTCATGCTTGCAGCAACCTGGGACTTGTAATTGCCTTATGCTCATAAAAACTTCAACCAGTGTAGCCCCCAAGTGTCGGGTTGTCATGCTTGCAGCAACCTGGTCATTATGCAATAATGAACAGGGACTTTGTAAATATAATCATGTAGATATTAGCAGTGATGTGTAGCCCCCAAGGGCCGGCTCATTCAGAATGTGATGAGTCATGTCTTGAATAAGTTGAGCAAAAAATGACTTTGCATTAGCCCCCAAGTGTCATGGTGCATGCTTGTAGCGACATGAGACTTGCACATTTGATGAAATCTCAACGTGAATAATGTAGCCCCCAAGTGTCGGGTCGTAAGCCTGCAGCGACTCGGGACTATTACATCAATTGTATAATAAATCATATCCATTGATAATATAATAGCCATTGCACTAAAGCGACTTTGAAAACCTTAATCATAACACTGGTTACTGATAACCATAATAAAATCCAGCCATGTTGGCTATTTGAAGATTTGAATAATATAATCCAATGATTTATGAGCGCGTGATTCCAGTGGCGCAATCCAAATATATACTGGCGACTTATAATCCCAAGCCAGTCCGGGTTAATAAACACTGGATAATTTATCATCATACTGGCGACTTATAGTCAAAAACCAGGTCGGGTTAATAAACGCCGGTGATTTATAATCATACTTTATTCAACCTGTTTCTGCATACAAGAAGTTTATAGTGTCCTGGCGGTTTACCGCCGGACGGGTCATAATGCGCAATATATAACCCGGGTTTATAACCAAGGTTGCACTTAAGAATAATCAAATATGAAATATATCATACCTGTGACATTGAATCACATCGTTGGTTTACCAACTTTTTGTAGTAAAGGTGATAACCCAAATCTTGAGTACTGATAACTCCTTCCAAATTGTGCCGGTTTATGATAAAACCGTACCGGGTTATGATAAACACCGGGTTATCCATATATAATACTGGCGACTTATAGTCGAAACCAGATCGGGTTAAGAAGCGCCGGATTATAACTGATCATGTATTGACAACTTGTAGTTGAAAGCCAAGCCGGGTTAATGAACGCCGGTTTATCAAAAACATTATAAATCTCATCAAAGGAGAAAAAACTTAGCAAATAAAAGCAGATAAAATACTTGTAGTCGAGGCTTTTCACGGGCTGCCAGGACCCAAATTCGAGGCTTTCATGGGTCGCCAGGCCACTGAGTTAAACCATTTTACAAAGCTTTTTAAGATGTCCCTCAATCCTTAACCAATCGTCGTTTTAACTTGACAAGTTCAGGGTCTTATTAGAGTAACTTGTCAAAGTTCGACGGGTCATACCAGGTTTACCTGGGCGGAGTGACTTACTTAAAAAGGAAGGCTAACCCAGGGTTTTAGGTGTATACACTAGGCTTCCAAGCCGTGACTTGATAGCCTATTACAAGTGTAGATTCTTTGTTCATTTCGACAGCAAAGAATCCCCAGGTAACATTTTGAGTTGTGCTCAGTGGGTGCCTATGTTTGAGTTGTTGTTTTGCAACACTCTCTTTTGCCCCGGAGTAATTTGGCTTTGAGCCGATCAAGAGGTGTGACTATGGTTCGAATACGACCAAGTCCCCAAGTGATACTGTGGCATTGCGCCGATCAAGAGGTGTAGCTATGGTTAAAATGCAACCAAGCCCCCAAGTGATTTTTATATAAAGCTTTGATAACCTGAATCAAGGGGTAAACCGGATGCCGCTTTATGAACAGAAGCCCCCATGTAACCACACATGATAAGATAATAAGGCAGGATACCCATGTTTGAACCGTGCATCATGGCTGCAGGTCCTCTTCGGCAACCTTTAACTTTTTGCAAGAGATAAATTCTTCTTGAACAGAGATTTTGAACCGGATATTGAGAGCTTCAAAGCTTTGTGGGAGACATCTTTCCCTTGAACCGGATTTTAAACTGGAAACTTCATTTTCAGCCTGAAATTTTCTGACGGCCTTTAGACTTGAACTTGCGAGACGTTAGTTCCTTTTTAAACCGGACATTTTAAAACCGGATTTGAGAGCTTGTGGGAGAACAAATTTCCTTTGAACCGGATTGTAAACCGGCATTCTTCATTTTGAACCGGAAATTTTCTGACGACCTTCAAACTTCCATCAATATGGTAGTAGCCTCTGGGACCGGGTTATCTTTCCCTCCAACGTCCTGGGGTTCTTGACTTTACTGAAAACCGGCAACATTTGCTGAGTCATATCACTGTAGCCCCTGAGTCTCAAGTTGACTCGAGGAGTTGGCTTGAGATTCTCCATATTTGACCGTGATATAAACCGGCATAAGTTGTATATCATTGGTGTTGATCACGATGTGAATCCATAGAAGGTTAAGGTGACTGCGGCGGGTTACAAATGATCCTGTATGAGCCGTGCCAGCAACTCGGCCAATGGTTCCTTCCAACTGGCGATTTGAAGTTAACCAAACTTTAGTGGCGGCGACTTGTGCGCTTGCCCATTGAGCCACCCAGTGCAGACGGCGGTTGATAGTATATGATAATTTGCCTCCATTTTGTTGAAAGAAAGCCGGGCTACCCAAGTTGTGACTTGCTCATACACAATGAACAGCTCATGCAGACAGGTGCGGCCGGTATGTTGATGTAGACCAAGCCGCGAGAGACGGATAGCAAAGACGACCGCAGCATCAGAAGCGACACGGACAGATGAGTCGGCCGCGGTGTTGTAAGCCGGCGCGAGCAGGAGAGTTAATGTAGGCCGGATCCGCAGAGGCGGCGGCTTTGTGCACGTCCATTGATCAGCGAGCAAATGCGATCCCGGCAAGTCGATGTAGACCGGGTCTGCAGAGGCGGCGACTTGTGCGCGTCCATTGAACAGCAAGCAAACGCGATCCCGGCAAGTCGATGTAGACCGGGCCGCAAGGGCGGCTACTTGTGCGCGTCCATTCGACGGGTAATATGTCACGGACTATCGTCGGGCCGAACATTATCAGCCCGTGCTCCATACCCGTGGTATAAACCACATTTGTAGTGAACAACTATTTTGTATACAAACAGATCAAAGTAATTTTGTTCTTTGATAGGAACAATATATGCTGATAAAATAAGTTTAGAGAGATATCACCTGACATATTCGGATAAATGATGACCCGGCAGTGGCTCAAGGCGGAGCAATTCACAGCTGCGTGGCTCGGGCGCAGCCGACGAAACGGCCAGGGCAGGTTGCCGCGATGGAAGCATGCCGGTTTAATAATGTGGTGATGGTAGCAGGCCGGTTTGACGCCACGGTTGTCACAGACGACGGTTTAACGCGGCCGTGGCTGTAGTAGTTTGGCGCAAGACAGCCGGCCTTCATGGAGGAGTCCGGGTTGTGGGGGAGGCGACTTGAGGTCGGAGTCGAGACCGGGGCGGCTCAAGGCCGGTCGACGGAGGCACGCCAGTGAGCGGTTGACCCGGCAAGGGGCGACGGAGGTTTACGGTGACTTGCGGCAGAAACTGAAGGCGGGTTGCCGCGATGGAAAGTGAAACCATGGCCCGCGGTCATCATTGCTGGATGCGCCGGTTCGACTTACATTGGTTCGGCGGCGAGGTCCCGAGAGCGACGTGACGGCGTGGAAGACTCGGAAGGTGGGCGGCTTGAAACAGCGCGGCTGAGCCTTGGCGGGCGTGATTGAGGCGGCGAGGGTAAAGTCGCAGGAACCTGCTCCAGCAGGGGCGCGGGCGCGTCAAACGGCAACTGATACGGGTTGAGACAACCAGGAAGTCGAGGCTGCACCCGCGGTCGTAAACCGGTGAGGCGGAGGGCAACCCGAAGTAATGAGACGCGCGGGGCGGTTTAGGATTCAAGCGGTCCGACACCGTGGCGGGTCACGCCCTTGGCGGTCTTCAAGGAAAGGGCACCGGTAGAGCAGAACCAGTAACTCGGCAGTCTGTAGAGGCGAGACGGAGGCGTCATCTTGAGACCGCAGAGATAGCAGAAGCAGCTATGTTGGCGGCGACTTGGTTTACTGATCGGTGGGGCCTCTTGCCCACTGATTTGCTAGCTTCACATGTGTGTATGTGGTAGTGCTAGTTGAACTCCAGATCAATTGGACTTCGATCCTTTGACGTGATGGAAAAGTAGCACTTTCGCTCCATGTAGTATGTACGCAGTGCAAGAGCATGCCAGCATTTTCTTTGCTCCATCCAAAACCGCCAACGCATATGTACTGAGGTGTAGTTAACTCTTGTTCTGTTCCTCCCGGCACATTCAAGTTGACAGGGACCACTAGGGCAGCGAGCAACCGCGCGCAACCGTCGAGCGACGACTTGTAGCCAAACACTTAGGCTGCTTTCAACATGTTGATATAAACCGGACATAGGAACGGCGGGCTGCATGTTCGTCCCGGGTCTTCCGTTGCAGACAGATGTTGGTGCGCGCCTTGGCGGGCCGGCGTAGACCATGATGCCCAGATAGCAGGGTGGATTCGCCGACTTGATATGCGGCAAGCTTCAAACTTTTGTCATGACCAGACGACGGAATTTATCAGTCAATCGATCTATGTACAGAAAACAGTACAATCCAGGTGGTTTTCCTCGTGTGTACGGAGCAACCGTAGATGAAAAATCTTATCTTATACTAGTGACTTTACGAGCCAGCGTACTAACTGGAGTAGTACGTGCTGATTACTATGAATTCCTTCATACATACAGTGGTACTTGTGGATTGATTTGCAGGCTTCGGTCTCCACGCCTCGGAATAGTAGCGGCAGATTGGACTTGATCCTTCGGTCAACAACAGCTGATGTAGACGTCAAAAGGCAGCCGCAATCGGACTCGACCGTAGAAATTGAGGTGGCGGTTTCGACGGAATATTGCAATATAGTATGTTCGATTCGACGGAAACTCTTGTCGGTCTCGACCACGACGAACGTGACCTGTGTTGTCGCCCGAGCTTTTTCCTATTTTTGAGCGACGAACTTCAGAGTTGATGTAGATCATCCGCACCTGCTTTCGTCATCCGGCTGTTTGCAAGATTCTTGATCCCTGAGAGAGGTCCCTTCAAGAACTCAACATCGCTGTGCGCCTGGCCCCACGGTGGGCGTCAACTGTCGTGGAATTGTCACAGCAGATTTCCTAGTGTGAGGACTTAGTCGTGAGGCCAATGCATCTATGTGGTATCTTGAGAGGGGTTGAGCGGAATCGAGAGACACAACACAAGACAAGGTTTTAGACAGCTTCGGGCCCCGGGAAACATCATCCGGTAACAACCCTACATGCTGTTTGAGGTTAGGTCTCATTATCATCACGAGGGAGTCGCCGACAAACCGGCTCTTTGTGTCTAGCCCTAGAGATTCTTTCTTCTTGCTTGTAGCTTGTCCCTTTTTGGGGAGCCCTGCCCCTCCTTATATAAGTTAGAGGGGCGGGTTACATGTGGAGTCCTATTAGGATTAGGACTAGTCTATCTCTAATACAAACCGGATACAAGTCCAGGTCTTAACTCCTTGTAAGACAAATATTCCTCACGCCTTTCCTCTTAAACCGGCCCACCATAGTATGAACCGGCCTTCTGGGCCTTGGGCCTTGTCATCCGTCTAACCCGCCCGCCGGGTCACCAGTGAGTGATTAATCTTCGGGCGGCTTTACAAATGAAATGCCAAGTATCAGCTGGGTCTCAAGTAAACCGCCAAGTTCGGCCGGTTTATACTTCCGGCCGGTTTACGCCACGGGGTATATCCCCGACAGGCACCATCCAAGTCGAGCATAGGGTACAAGTTTCCTTCAAGATCGGAGCTTACGAAGACACTTTGGAGTGTGATGTCCTTCCGATGACCGTGTGCCACCTCCTTCTTGGACGGCCATGGCAATTTGACCGAGGTGTCATCCACAACGGGCGTACAAACCACTATAGCTTCAAGATGAAAGGAAAGGAGTTTGTGCTACGACCTATGTCTCCAAGCCAAGTGATCGCCGACAAGCAAAACACCCATCGTAGAGAGAATAGTGAGAGAGTGCACCACCAAAAAAAGAGTGAGCGCCACAAGCCCAAATTGAGTGCCTCCACGATGAGTGACAAGAAGAACTTAGTCCTCTTTGCCACCAAACGAGAGATGAGAGAAGTGTGTGAGAACCCATCGAATGTCCTAACTATGTCCTCTTGTGCAAGGACGAGGCACCAACAACTAACACCTCTCACAATCTACCTTTGGTGTTATCTTCTCTATTGCAGGAATTTCAAGATGTTTTTCCGATGAGCTACCTCCACTATGAGGCATTGAGCACCGAATAGACCTTATCTCCGGAGCGCCACTTCCAAACAAGGCCCCATACCGCGTCAACCCCGAAGAAACCAAAGAAATACAAAGGCAAGTAAAGCATCTAATAGACCATGGACATGTGCGCGAAAGCTTGAGTCCTTGTGCCGTACCGGTCATCCTTGTGCCAAAAAGAGATGGTAGCTTTCGCCTATGTTCCGATTATAGACCCATCAATGCTATCACCGTTCGCTATAAGTACCCCATTCCACGCCTTGACGATATGCTAGATGAAATTAGCGGTGCCACTATCTTTTCCAAAATTGATCTTAAAAGTGGTTACTATCAAATACGCGTACAAGGGTATTATATTGATTCACTTGAGATATGTTTTGGCACTCAACTCGCAGATTCCCGAGGTGACATTGGGGTGATCTACGCATAGGGGTTGATGCACGTTCTTATCTTTGTTTCTCCGGTAGAAATCTTGGGGCACTCTTTGAGGTTCTTTGTGTAGGATTGAGTATTATGAATCTAAAATTATTTGGTGTTATTTCAGTACGAACTCTTGGATAGATCGATCAGAAAGAATAGCTTCGAGGTGGTTTCGTACCCTACAAACAATTTCTTCTTATGTTCTCTGCCAGATACAAACTTTGGAGTGATTCTTCATCGCACTTTGAGGGATGGTTATACGATCCAATTATATTAGCATTGTTGAGAGATTGCACTAGCGAAAGTACGGACTCTAGGCCTCATTTTCAAGCATTGCAATACCGTTTGTGTTCCTTTTTATCAATTGCTACATTGCTGTTTTTTATTGTTCCTATTACACAAATCAATATCTACTATCATTACTATGCTTTTATTACCATCTCTTCACCGAACTAGTGCACCTATACAAATTACCATTGTATTTGGTGTGTTGGGGACACAAGAGACTTTTTGTTATTTGGTTGCTGGGTTGTTTGAGAGAGACCACTTTCATCATATGCCTCCCACGGATTGATAAACCTTAGGTCATCCACTTGAGGGAAAATTGCTACTGTCTTACAAAACTCTGCGCTTGGAGGCCCAACATGAGTCTACAAGAACAAGTTGTGTAGTAGACATCAAGCTCTTTTCTGGCGTCGTTGCCGGGGAGGTGAGTGCTTGAAGGTATATCTTTAGATCTTGCAATTGAATCTTTTAGTTTCTTGTTTCATCACTAGTTTCATTTATAAAAACAAAACTACAAAAAATGGAATTGAGGTGGTCTCATATTGTTCATCTTTATCGGGTCTTTCTTGAAAATGATGGAAAGGAAAATTGTGCATGATGAGCATGATTGCAATGTTGTTAGTATGAATTCTTTGAATAACCAAATTAAATGCAAATGATGATTGCACAAGTCATGACAGAAATGTTTTTTATAAGCATGTCAATTTTTGTTGAGTGGAAAGATTTTGTGAAGACGTGCCTTATAGGGAAGATAGATTTTGTAAGAAGCATAAAGATGATCGAACCAATTTTTTGCTCAAAGTGATAGATGAATTTGCTACAAAATTATGTTCTCTTTGTCCTATTACTTGTGAACTTTGCAATAAGGTTGGTCATCTTAATTTCCAATACAAACTTTTTAATGATCGAATCATGGCCAAATATTGTAATGATTTGATCACCCTTGAACTTTATAATGAGCTTTGTCTATTTTTGGGGAGTGAAGGATTGACACATAAAAATAGTTGCTTTGAAGTATTCATTCTCACGGATGATACGTCTCCAACGTATCTATAATTTTTTATTGTTCCATGTTGTTATATTATGAATCTTGGATGTTTTATAATCATTTTATAGTCATTTTATATCATTTTTTGGTACAAACCTATTGACATAGTGCCAAGTGCCAGTTGTTGTTTTCTACATGTTTTTTTGTAAGTGTATCTAGTGCCCCTTAGTGATTTTGGTGTATTGAAGACTTATAGATTAAGGGACTGATGCATTTATGAGTGTACACAGGTCTATAAGTCTATGAGAAGTTTGATATTTACAGAGAAATTCGCCCCCTAAAAATGAAGTTCTTCGACTGAAGACTTTGGATCTCTGAAGACTTTGAAAATGAGGAAATTGGTGTGACCTTGGAGACTTGGTATTCATTCGAGGAACATGAAGCGTGAAGACTTTTGTTTTCGTAGTTTCATTTTCTATTTCTTGAGTCATAGGAAACATCGTACTGTTAAAGGGGGTCGAGGAAATACTAAGGAAAAATTTCCAAGTGATGCTCAACTCAAAATCCTACACCTACCAATCCCTTCAAGTGAAGCCATTGGAAATCTCATGCAGTTCAGTCAATTTCTTCAGTGACAGAGACGAAGTTCTTCTGGTCTCTGAGGAATTTGTTCTGAGTGAGGAGTTAGGAATTCGTCTGTGCGGATTGCCTATAAGTGAGGAACATGATAGCCTTGAGGAATTTGATAGTCAAAATTCCGGCCGTTGCTGTGCTATGCCCTAGCTGTCCCAAAATATCTACCCACCTAACGGTCCTATCATTGAAGGGCATTTATGTCTTATCATGTCGGGATGCTCCCTAGGCTATAAATAGCCGCCCCTTACAACCACTAGCTGGTTGGCTGCTCCGAGAGAAACTGACACTTGTCATTTGAGAGCATCCCATCCTGCGAGGATTTTGAGAAAAATCATCAAGTGAGGAAAACCCAAACCCAAACACCTACAAACCCAAAGTGATTGAGTATCACTGAAGAGATTGATCCTACGTGGATCCGACGCTTGTTACCTTTGAAGACTGTGCATCTTCGAGACGGTTAGGCGTCATGGTCTAGAGCATCCAAGAGGAAATTGTGGATCGCCGAGTGACCGAGTTTGTGAAGGTTTGGAAGTCACCTGAAGACTTACCACGAGTGATTGGACGAGGTCTGTGTGACCTTAGTTCAAGGAGAATACGGTGAGGACTGTGTGTCCTCAGGTTTAAATACCTAGCCGCTCCAACCAGACATACAAACAACAGTTGAAACTGATCTACCAAATCATTGTCTTCACCAAGCCTACTGGTTCTATTTCCTCAACTCTTTCATTTCCTCATTACAGTTGTTGTGTGCTTGTTCATATCTGTTTGAAGACTTTGACTGAAGACTTTCTTAATTTCTCAGTTCAATTTCTTCAGTCTGTTTGTCTTCATCCTGTGTTATCCTGTGTTTACGCTTTCTGTACTCTGTGCTTGTCTTCGTTTCATCTTGGTAACCATGTTTATGTCCTGCCATGTTTGCATCTGAGTACTTATTCCACTGCAAGTAGTTCTTCGCTTAGGAATTTCCTCACCCTGAAATTCCTCAGTGAAGAATTCATAAAAATCGCCTATTCACCCCCCTCTAGTCGATATAACGCACTTTCAATTGGTATCAGAGAAAGGTACTCCTTGTTCTGTGTGATTTTGGTTTAACCGCATGGAGTTTTAGTTATGTTGACCGCAGGTATGATCAAGGTCTCTGCTGGGTGTCCTACCTTCGATGGGACGGACTACCCCTACTGGAAGAATAAGATGCGAATGCATCTTGAGGCAATTGATAACGATCTCTGGTATGTTGTGGAAAATGGTGTTCCCTCAATCACACCTTCTCTGAATGCTGCTGATGTGAAGAGATTCAAGCAACTCGATTCTCCGACGAAGAACATCATATGTGGCAATCTGAGCAAAGGGCAGTATGGCAGAGTGAGTGCTTTGGAAACTCCTAAGCTTATCTGGGATAGGCTGTCCAAGGTCAATGAAGGAGTCTCAACTCAACGTGACTCTCGGGTTGACGTTCTTCGCAATCTCTTCAACCGCTTCAAACTCGACAATGAAAATGTTCAGCAAACCTTTGATCGCCTCACTGACATCTCAAATGAGCTTCAAGCTCTTGGTGCCACTGACATCACCGACCATGAGGTGGTGAAGAAATTGATGAGATCGCTTGATTCCTCATTTGATACACTGGCACTGATGATACAAGAACGTGGAGATTACAAGTCACTTGATCCCGCTGATATCCTCGAGACGCTAAACGCTCATGAGTTCCAGCTTGCTAAAAAGAGAGATCTCTATGGTTCGAGCTATGGCAGATCACGCGCCTTGAAGGCCAAAGCTGTCTCTGAATCTGAAGGTGAAGATTCTGGTAGCAGCCTTGGTGATCCTGAAGAACTGAGCCAGGAGCTAGCATTGCTCGTGAAGAAATTTCAGAAGTTCTCAAGGCGTGGTCGTTTTGAAAAATCCTCAAGGAGCAATGATTCCTCATCCAGTGACTACAAGAAGAGGCTATGCCACAAATGCAAGAAACATGGTCACTACATTCAAGATTGTCCTCAGTCGGAAAAGGAATCAAAGAAGAAGAAATACAAGGATTACAGTTCTGATGACTGAAAGAAGAAGAAGAAATCTTCAAAGTCTTCATCATCAAAATCCTCAAAGTCTTCATCTCACAAGAAGAGTAGCTCTAAGAAGGCTCGGGCATTCATTGGCAAGGAAATGGACTCTGAAGCTGAATCTGAGGAACATGAGGAAGAGGAGGCATCTGAGGAGTCAGAATCTGGTGTGGCGAGCCTAGCCCTCGCTACTGCGTTCGTCAGCAAGTCCATCTTCAACACTGAAGGAAATGGCTTCTACAACAAGGCTGATGATGACGATGATGGCTACACTCCCACCTATTGCTTCATGGCAAAGGGTGCCAAAGTACTCAAATATCCCTCCTCTGAATCAAGTGAGGATGAATCTGATGAAAACCTCAAGCCTAGCTACTCTAAACTTGCTAAGATTGCTGTGAAACAACAAAAGGCTTTTGAAAAGGTTCAAAACATGCTAGACAAAAGTGATGATATGTTGGGTGAAGAAATGGATCGCACTAAAACCTTGACTGAAAATCTTCAGAGACCTCAGTCTAAGTTTGACAACCTTCAAAGTCATCATAACACTATCTTATCTGATCATGAGAAGCTTTCTTATGAATTTCTTCAAAGAAAGCAAGATCTTGAAAAGTTAAGGGTGAGTTATGAAGATCTTCAGAAGGAGCGCGATTCATTACTTGCTCAACAAATCAGTGATGCTCAGGAAGAATTCATTCCTCCATGTTTGAAGTGCATTGAACGTGAATCTGCTAATTCTTCACTTGAATGTTCAAATGCTTCTAATGTTACAAATTCTTCAACTGTCTCTACTATCACTAATTCCTCATCTGAGGATATTGCTAGTATCGCTGATGATGCATGGCTAAAGGAATTGTGTATGACAGGCATGTACAAAAGCCTCAAAGGGCATCAGGCTCTTTGTGATGTGCTTAAAAAGCAGATCCTCAACAGAAACCCTAGGAAAGAGGGTATTGCCTTTGAGAGGAAACTCAATGCTGATGGGACATTTGGAAGCCCCGAGCAAGTATCCCAAAACCTCATGGGTTGCTGCAAAGGGACCTCCGAGAGATCCATCTACTTTATTTGGCTTTACATGTGAATCTCCTCATTCTTCTGATGAGTCTTTTGACTCCAACTATAAACTGTTCAAAAATCAGAATGGTGAAGTATTTGCTAGATATGTTGGCACTAACTGCAGGAACGGTCCCCCTATGAAGAAAATTTGGGTTCCCAAAAGGTTCCTTGAAAACCTTCAGGTGAATGTCATCATGACACCACCCGTGAAGAATAGGAACCCAGACAAAATTCTTCATATGGATCCAAGTCCTCATATGGACCAAATTCCTCACATGGATCAAATCCCTCAAATGGATCAAAGTCCTCACATGAACATCATCATGCTAATGCTTCTGTTTCGCAGGGAAGCTCTAAGGGCTATGAATATGTGCATTATTCTTCAAACCATTATGTTCATAAGTCCTCGAAGAACTTCTCTGCTTATTCATATGCTTATCCTAACTCCTCTTATGTGAAACGAAGTGGACTGGCTACAATGCCTCAGTTCTCTTATGGAGCTCGCAGAATGATGAACTCTTTACCACCCCTTCAAATGTGGGTGGTGAATAAAAAGAACTAATCTCTTATGCAGGGTCAGGTCTCCAGACGTGCTTAAACGTCTGAAGAATTTGATGGAGACCTGAAAATTGCCTGAAAGGACGCAGGCTGATCTTGAAGAAATGAATCCTCATTTATCACGTCCTCATACTGTTCTATCTATTCTATTGCTTGATGAAATTGATCTGATGAATTTGATATCATATTCTTCACTGATGAAGTATATGAGTTCGTAAGCTGCACTAATTCATCTGCAGGATGATCAACCCAAAGCCAATGAGTGGGTCCTCGATAGTGGATGTACGAATCACATGACTGGTGACAAGAATCTATTGATGGATGTTCCCTTATCTCCATCGCATCTGAAGCATATCATCTTCGTTGACAAAGGCAAAAGCAAGGTATTGGGTCTAGGTAAGGTTGCGATCTCAAAGGATCGACACATGGACAAAGTCATGCTTGTCGAGTCCTTAGGATACAACCTCATGTCTATATTAATGCTTTGTGATCTTGATATGGTTGTTATCTTTGGCAAGTATCGTTGTGTTGTGATCATTGAAGCTGACAATTCTAAAGTCTTCGAAGGCTTTAGGAGAGGAGATCTGTATATTGTTGATTTCTCTACAGGACCACAACCCGCTATATGTCTACTTGCAAAAGCTTCAGAAGGTTGGCTATGGCATCGACGACTTGGTCATGCTGGCATGAGGAACTTGCACACGCTCGCGAAGAAGAAGGATGTCATTGGCATTGAGAATGTCAAATTCCTCAAGGATCACTTATGGGGAGCCTGTGAAGCTGGAAAGATGACCAAGGCCACGCATCCAGCGAAGACTATCATGACCACTACTCAATCATTTGAATTACTTCACATTGATCTCTTTGGTCCTAACCATTACTCTGCTTTCGCTAATGAAGCATATCTATATGGCTTTGTTATTGTTGATGATTACTCTTGTTAGACATGGGTGCATATTGTTACTTACAAACATGAAGTGCAGGAAGTCTTCAAACGATTTTCCTCGAGGGCTTCAACCAACTTTGATGTGAAGATCAAGCACATCAGAAGTGACAATGGAACTGAGTTCAAGAATACTGGTCTTGATGACTATCTTGATGAACTTGGTATTACTCATGAGTTATCTGCTCCTTATACTCCTCGGCAGAATGGCGTTGTGGAGCGCAAGAACAGGACTCTTGTTGAGATGGCTCGCACTATGCTTGATGAATACAAGACACCTCGTCGTTTCTGGATTGTGGCAATTGATACTGCGTGCCACATCATCAACAGGGTATATCTTCACAAATTCTTCAAGAAGACTGCATATGAACTCCTCACTGACAAGAAACCCAATGTGAGTTATTTCAAAGTCTTTGGTGCTAAATGTTGGATTAGAGATCCTCATCACAGTTCTAAATTTGCACCGAAAGCACATGAAGGTTTTATGCTTGGTTACGGAAAGGACTCGCACACCTACAGAGTCTTCAACAACGTTCAGCAAAAGGTTGTTGAAACTGTAGATGTGTGGTTCGATGAAACTAATGGCTCGCAAAGAGAGCACCTACCTCGTGTGCTAGATGAAAAATCGCCTGAGGAATCGATCAAGTTCAAGGCTACTGAGGATGTTATTCCTACCGAAGAATCTACTGAAGAAGTTATTCCAGAACATGAAGAACGTCATGCTAATGTACGTGAGGAAAATGATGCTGAAGAAAATGCTGATCAAATTCCTCAACGACAACCCGCTCATCCTCGCGTTGCAAATGAAGTGCAGATTGAGAAAATCATCAGCGACATCAACATTCCAGGTCCTCTCACATGCTCAAGAGCTTCTCATTTGTTTAACTTTTGTGGGCATTTTGCTTTTGTATCTATCTCAGAGCCCACTAAGGTAGATGAAGCATTTCTGGAGCCTGAGTGGATTCAAGCTATGCAAGAGGAATTACATCAATTCGTGCTCAACAATGTCTGGGAACTGTCAAACGTCCAGATCCTCGCAAGCACAATGTCATTGGCACAAAGTGGATCTACCGCAACAAGCAAGATGAAAATGGACTTGTGGTGAGGAATAAGGCGAGGCTTGTAGCTCAAGGCTACACTCAGGTTGAAGGAATTGATTTCGATGAAACTTTTGCACCTGTTGCTAGACTTGAGGCTATTCGCATATTACTTGCTTATGCTAACCATCATGACATCATCTTATATCAAATGGATGTGAAAAGGGCATTCCTCAATGGTAAGCTTGAGGAAGAAGTATATGTTGCTCAACCCCCAGGTTTTGAAGATCCAAAGCATCCTGACAAAGTCTTCAGACTCAACAAGGCCCTCTATGGCCTCAAGCAGGCCCCTCGGGCGTGGTATGATACTTTGAAGGAATTCTTCATGAAGAAAGGCTTCAAACCCGGTTCACTTGACCCAACTCTTTTCACTAAATCTTATGATGGTGAATTGTTTGTGTGCCAAATATATGTTGATGATATCATTTTTGGCTGTACTGACCAATGTTACACTAACGAATTTGGTTATATGATAAGGGAGGAATATGAAATGTCTATGATGGGAGAATTGAAATTCTTCTTAGGTCTTAAAATTCGTCAACAACACAATGGCATATTCATATCTCAGGAGAAATACCTCAAGGATGTATTGAGGAAATTCGGCATGCAAAAGGCGTCAAAATCCCTATGCCCACAAATGGCCATCTATGCACTGATGAAAATGGTATTGACTTCGATCAAAAGGTATACCGCTCCATGATTGGTTCTTTATTGTATTTATGTGCATCTAGGCCAGATATTATGCTTAGTGTTTGCATGTGTGCCCGATTTCAAGCTACACTGAAGGAATCACACCATAAGGCTGTGAATCATATTCTTCGATATCTAGCTCACACACCAACACTTGGATTATGGTATCCCAAGGGCTCGGTTTTTGATCTCATTGGATATTCAGACTCTAACTATGCTGGTGACCGTGTGGACCGCAAGTCAACATCCAGCACATGCGATTTCCTCGAACAATCTTTGGTCTGTTGGTCCTCGAAGAAATAGAACAACGTATCACTGTCTACTGCTGAAGCTGAGTACATTGCTGATGGTTCGTGTTGTGCACAATTGCTATGGATGAAACAAACCCTCAAGGACTACGGCATCAACCTGAAGAATGTGCCTCTCTACTATGACAATGAGAGTGCCATCAAGATTGCTCATAATCCAGTTCAGCACTCGAAGACAAAGCACATTCAGATTCGTCATCATTTTCTTCGTGTTCATGTGTTCAAGGGCGACATTTCTACTGAGCATGTGAAGACTGAAGACCAGCTAGCCGATATCTTCACAAAGCCCTTGGATGAGAAGAGATTTACCAAGTTGCGGTGTGAGCTAAATATCCTAGAATCTTCGAATGTCATTTGAAAAGGACACACATCCTAACACTTATGCAAAATTGATGACTTAGATGTGCAACACACGAAATAACGTTTTTCTTCAATCAATGAAGACTACCCCTCTAGGTGTGAAGAAATTAATGAAAAATTTGATTCTCAGAGCCCTACGATAGTTGTACGCGGTGTCTGAAATCATCATTCTTATATGGTGGGTCACACCACCACCAAAAGTTGAAAATCTTCAATTTGAGTTTCTCGTCATTTTTTATTTTCCTCAGTTGTTTGATTTACACAACTTGGCTTTATCTTCACTCTTTCTGTTGTTTATGCTAAATTTAACCCAATCTATTCACAAATTCTTCATGTGCGTTCTATTTGAAACTCATTCAAAATCTTCACTGTGTCCTTGTCAGCTAAAGAATTTGCGAACAAAAACTTTAAAATATTTTAATCTAAATTTTCGGCTGTTGCCGCCTAAACCGTTCCACATCCCACGATAATACTTATCTATTCACCCACGATCTCACACGATCTCCACCTCTCAGTACGTGGGTGACACATGTCAAGCGAATGAGAAGGGTAAGAGGCACGTTCGTCCAATTTCTTCGGACGAGTGGTTTTTCACCTCGGCTATAAATACCCCTCCCCTTCCTCACTTCGTTTTTTACTCCGCTCGACCTCAATCCCTCGCTCGAGCTCTCAAACCCTAGCGCCGCCGCTACTTCCATCATCGCTGGTGAGGAAGAGCTTCACTGCCTCGACCTCGTCGCCGTCGTACTCGCGTCGGCCGTGGATTTCTTCACTCCGCCGCCGCTGTAGCTGTCTTCCTCTGCCAAGTTAGGGTGTGGAAGATCTGAACCGACGAGCTTCAAATCTACACTTCCCAGTTCGTCGTGTTCTTCGTCAAGGGTAATTAAAATTTACTTTTACTGCCCTCATTGATTTGGATGTTTTCCACAAAATCTTCAAAAGGTGTTTATTCTTCAAATCTTCATACACTAGACACCTCACATAACATCTGTTCGTGATCTCTTTGGCTAAGCAACATTTTTCTCCAAGATTCCTCAATTGTGTGGATTTTCGGTCTGTACAACTCTGGAACCTAAGACAAAGAACGCTTAGTGAAATTCTTCAAGACTCATCTGGTCAAATTCCTCAAACTTGTCCTTTTGCAAAAACTTCTGAGAACACATATGACCTCTTCAAATTCTTCGCAACTATACTCTGTTCACAGGTACACATGTCCGCTGCTGAATCTCTAGGTTCTCATCAACTTAACTCATTTGCAGCGTTCCTCGAAGAAAAGTTGCACACCTCTTCAGAAAATTTTATTGTTTAGATTCCTCAGCTGAAGAAAATGGCTGATGGAAAGAAGCCTCAGAAGGGTGGAAAGAGACCCGAGGTCAACACTGCTTTCGAAATCCTAGATGACATTTACAAGGATCATTGCACTCCTGATGAGGCTAAACATGGAAAGGAGGACAAAAATCAGCGCAAGGTGCACATACAAAGGATAGGAGGAGATGGGCATGAGAATGGAGGGAATACAGATATGTCACTCCTAAGTACATGAATAAATTCGCTCTTCACCCTCCATGCCCAAGACCTCCATTGGCACCTGGCCAAGAAGCTGATCCTACCAGCTTCAAATGTGGTGAGGACTATCCTGATGAATGGGCTAAGCGCCAAGCCAAGCTAGCCAAAATGGCTAAGGATGCAGTGAGGAAATTCAATGAAGACTCTGCTGCTGCTGCCACCACTATTGAGGCCTCGGCAAGCAAGCCAAAGAAGGCCATGCCCAAGAAGCCTGCTCACAAGCCCAGTGCTTCAACCTCTATGCCCTCACGGCCAAGCTCCTCAGCAATGCCCTCACGGCCAAATTCTTCAAAGCCCTCACGGCCAATTCCTCAAGCTGCACCTGCTCCTCCAAAGTCCTCAGCTCCTCCGTCCAAATCCTCAGCACCTGTGCACCTCGCCTCGTGCCAGAGGACAACAGGCATCTCTATTGCCTCAGGAGCCTCTGCTAGTTCTTCAGCACCACCAAATTCCTCAACAAGCCCCACTCTGCTGAAGACAAAGGCCACTGCTGGACGAGGTTCTCGACCAAGTCCTCACAAGAAGCAGGTCGCCTTTCAAGTGCCGTCTGATGAAGACGAAGCTGATGATGAAGAACTTGCTAAAATCATCAGGGACAGGCAGCTCAAGGCCGCTAGAGCCAAAGGCACAAATGTACCTTTGCTTTTTGATCTAAAGCTGATCCTAGATTACATTGATCTCTGGCACAAGGACCCCAACACTCCTATGCCTGACTTCAAGCTGACTCCTGGCCAAAGTCATATGTTGACTGCCTTCATTCAGGAAGAAAAGTGAAAATTTGAAAAGGCCAGGCAGTTGAAGAAAGCGCAGTACAAGAAGGAGTGCTTCCTGAAGAAGAATGTTGTCACTATGACAACTGAAGAACTTGTCACTATTCAATCTGAGATCAAGAAACTCAGTGATGAATTTGATGCATACCGCACTGATTGGCTGGGAGCCAAGGTCCGTTTTGTGAAACTAGCTGATAAATTCACCTCAAATGTTGCAGCCCCAACACAACAAGAAATTCCTCAGGCTGAGGCATCTGCTCAGCCTACTGAAGAACATGCCAGCACCACTGATGAAAATCAGGCTGCTGATGAAACTGCTAGTGCCAGGGCTGATGACTGGATTTCAGCCACTGATGACTCTGCCAGGGCAACCACTAGTGTTGCGCCTGAAGAAACTGATCATGCCAGGGCAACTGCATCTGTTGTGCCTGAAGTAATTGAGTCAATTTCCTCTGCTCCTCCTGCACCTACACCAAGTCCAGTTCTTCCTTCTGCATCAGATGCGAAGAAGGCCAAGGCTGCGGAGCGGGTAGCTGTGAAGAAAAGGAAAGCATCAACTTCATCAGGTTCTTCAGCTCCGAGGAAGATGAAGACATTGACCAGCTCCTTTGAGAATCCAATTGATGTTGTTCCAGTCTCAAGCTTGCCATCAAAGGAACTCGTTCCTTGTGATGAAGAATATGTGATCCCAAGCGGATCTGATGAAGATATTCCTTCTGCTGCTTCTTCAGAGCATTTTGACGAAGAAATTGAAGTGGATGCAATCCCTTCAACTCCAGTTGTCTCATCGCCCATGCCTTAGTTCACAACTTAAGAGGACGGCGTTGAAGAAATGAATGAAGAAGAAGAAGATGTGGACATTGGAAGCACTACTCTAGTGATGAATGATGACTTTTGGGAAAGTCAGCACCCCAATTCTCCTCCGTTCACACCTCTGCAACAAATTCCTGAGTCTCAGTGACTACAGTTCAAATGGGATCTGAAGAACCGCACCCCACACTGTCTGTCCATGAAGAGATTCCAGCCACTAGTGCTGATGAAATTGTAAATGAAGAATTGAAGACCCAGGCTACCACTGAAGAAGAACCTGAAATTCCTCAGCCTGTGGATCCTGAGATTGCGATTCCTGAGGTTGTGATGCAATTAACTGATACTCCTCAGCCCAAGCCAAAGGATCCCTTCTCGAAGAAGCAAAAATTCAAGGCTGATGACTTCTTCGGTGAACATGTTTTCTTGACCGATTATAACCCATATGACTCTGCTCGTCTTAGAAGGAAGCATTTCTGGACTGCCAGCCAATCCAACTTATATTCTTCACTGCTCTTCAACAAAGACAAAGTCTTCGACCATGAGCATATTCCTCACGTGGACATGGAATCACTGCCTTGCTTCACCCCTGTTCTCAGTGTGCTTTATGATGCAGGACTGCTCAACTTTTGCACTGGTATAGTTGATTGGAATGAAGAGCTAATTCTTCAGTTCTATTCAACACTGCACATCACAGGAAATGCATATGATGTGAACTCTTGGGTATTGGACTGCATGACAGAGAATACTCACTACAAAGCACCAGCCTCTGAATTGCTTCATGTCCTGCCTGTCAGTCCTCCCCTTGAAGGTGCTCATTGCCTATACCATGCACCTGAACTTACAGCTCACTACATGCAAGTGTTGATGAAGCCGCTGAAGCCCGGTCAAGCCCCAAGGACCAAATTCCTCGTGAAGGAATTGTTGTATGTGCCTAGAACTGTCTATCGCATTCTGACGAAGACATTGAGTCCAATCAAATGCCACGACTAGAATGATGAAGAAGTCGTTGGCATCATGAAGAATCTGCTGTTCAATATCATGCATGGCATTCCTGTCAACTATCACGATTTCTTCATGAGGACTCTGGCAAATGTTGCACTCTCTCCGTTTGAGCTGAAGCCTTATACTCCTTGGATTATGAGATTCCTCAGAACAAGGTCTTCACTCAACTACAAGGCTGATTTTCAGAATGATCTCAGCTACTTGCCCCCCATTGAAATGCTCAAACGAACATTTTCCTCATCTGATGAAAAGGGCAAGGCCACTGCTGTTATTGATGAAGGCATTCGTCCATTGGATGGTCAGTTCCGCAAAGCTGCATCTTACTCTACCAATGATGACTCTGCCACTCATGACTCTGCCGCTAATGCTTCAAAGCCAAATCCTCAAGCCACAGATCCAAGGGTGATGACTAATCGTGAGCTTCTCCTCGGTCTTCACCAGAAGGTGGATCGCAACCACAAATGGGTTAAGCGTCAGTTTGGTTCAATTCTTCACAACATGACAGCTACACACAATGCAGTGAAGAAAAACAATTACTACCTCCGTGAAGTCTTCGGTCGCACCTAGGCTGTTCTGTCACATCTGTATGGTGATGAAGATCTGAAGCAAATAGGTCTCAAGCAGGACTTTGACTGGTCTCAGCCACCACCAAAGAAATACAAGAAGGTCAAAGTTCCCTCCTTGGTGGCCAGCTCATATTCGTCATCGCGCGACATGGACGAGCATGAAGACTTGGACGACACTGCGGCAGGCCCTACTACAACAATTGACCCCAACAATGCTGGCGCTCCTCCATCAACTTGATATTCTTCAGGGGCGTTAGTCCTCACTTTTTGATCCTTTTGGTCATTCGATGACAAAGGGGGAGAAATTTGAGTTAGTCTTCAAGCGGGTCTACATATATGGGCGTTTTTTTGCTAAGTTACAACTCTTGTTCTTTTGATGACTTTGTTGGATCGAGTTGTAAACTTAAACTCTATGGTGGTCTGATACTTTTGTTGTGTTCTTCTGCATGCTTATTCCTGGTTAATGTTAATGCACGCATGCTGAATTACATCAGTCACCATATTTCATCATGCATTTCAAATTCTTCATATTATATGTCAAATGTGTGTATGAATTACAAGATATAGGGGGAGATCTCCATGATTCTACTCTTCAAGTGTGCATTGCTTCAAAAGAAAATTTCTCACTATGCACATATTCAGGGGGAGTTCTTCTATATCTTGCAATCAAATTCCTCAATATCAGTATTTACACTTCATATGTTTATCCCCATTGAAAATAACCTATATTGTCATCAATCATCAAAAAGGGGGAGATTGTAAGTGCATCTAGTGCCCCTTAGTGATTTTGGTGTATTGAAGACTTATAGGTTAAGGGACTGATGCATTTGTGAGTGTACACAGGTCTATAAGTCTATGCGGAGTTTGATATTTACGGAGAAAGTCGACCCCTAAAAATGAAGTTCTTCAACTGAATACTTTGGATCTCTGAAGACTTCCTGAAGACTTTGAAAATGAAGAAATTGGTGTGACCTTGAAGACTTGGTATCCATTCAAGGAACATGAAGCGTGAAGACTTTTGTTTTCTTAGTTTCATTTTCTCTTTCTTGAGTCATAGGAAACACCGTACTGTTAAAGGGGTTCGAGGAAATACTAAGGAAAAATTTCAAAGTGATGCTCAACTCAAAATCCTAAACCTACCAATCCCTTCGAGTGGCCATTGGAAATCTCATGCAGTTCAGTCAATTTCTTCAGTGACAGAGATGAAGTTCTTCTGGTCTATGAGGTATTTGTTCTGACTGAGGAGTTAGGAATTCGCCAGTGCGGATTGCCTACAAGTGAGGAACATGATAGCCCTTAGGAATTTGATAGTCAAAATTCCGACCGTTGTTGTGCTATGCGCCAGCTGTCCCAAAATATCTACCCACCTAACGGTCATATCATTGAAGGGCATTTCTGTCTTATCATGTCGGGCTTCTCCCTAGCCTATAAATAGCCGCGCCCTACAACCACTAGCTGGTTGGCTGCTCCGAGAGAAACTGACACTTGTCATTTGAGAGCATCCCATCCTTCGAGGACTTTGAGCGAAAATCATCAAGTGAGGAAAACCCAAACCCAAACACCTACAAACCCAAAGTGATTGAGCATCACTGAAGAGATTGATCCTGCGTGGATCCGACGCTTGTTACCTTTGAAGACTGTGCATCTTCGAGACGGTTAGGCGTCATGGTCTAGAGCATCCAAGAGGAAATTGTGGATCACCGAGTGACCGAGTTTGTGAAGGTTTGGAAGTCACCTGAAGACTTACCACGAGTGATTGGACGAGGTCTGTGTGACCTTAGTTCAAGGAGAATACAGTGATGAATGTGTGTCCGAGACTATGTGTCCTCAGGTTTAAATACCTAGCCGCTCCAACCAGACGTACAACTGTCACAGCAGTTGGAACTGGTCTACCAAATCATTGTCTTCACCAAGCCTACTGGTTCTATTTCCTCAACTCTTTCATTTCCTCATTATAGTTGTTGTGTGGTTGTTCATATCTGTTTGAAGACTTGATTGAAGACTTTCTCAATTTCCTCAGTTCAATTTCTTCAGTCTGTTTGTCTTCATCCTGTGTTATCATGTGTTTACACTTTCTGTACTCTGTGCTTGTCTTCATTTCATCTTGGTAACCATGTTTATGTCCTGCCATGTTTGCATCTGAGTACTTATTCCGCTGCAAGTAGTTCTTCGCTTAGGAATTTCCTCACCCTGAAATTCCTCATTGAAGAATTCATAAAAATCGCCTATTCACCCCCCTCTAGTCGATATAACGCACTTTAATTTACATCGCAGGAAATCAATATCATACGGAGTTCAAATGCCACGAAACGTTATGAAGATTTTTTATGGACCAGAAGACACGTAATGGGCCCTGGCTGCGCCTGGGGGGTGCTCCGTGGAGAGCACAACCCACCAGGGCGCGCCAGGAGACCCCTCGGACCGCCTCTTTGCTCTATAAACACCCCAATATTCCAGAAACCCTGTGGGATTCGTCGAAATATTCATCCAGCTGCCGAAGAGTCCAGAACCACCAGATCCAATCTAGACACCATCTCGGATGGGGTTCACCACCTCCATTGGTGCCTCTCCGATGATGCGTGAGTAGTTCTTTGTAGACCTTCGGGTCCGTAGTTAGTAGCTAGATGGCTTCATCTCTCTCTCTCTGAATTCTCAATACAATTGTCTCTTGGAGATCCATATGATGTAACTTTTTTGCGGTTTGTTTGTTGGGATCTGATGAATTTTGAGTTTATGATCAGTTATATATTTTTATATCCATGAAAGTATTTGAGTTTCTTTGATCTCTTTTATGCATGATCTCTTATAGCCTCGTATTTCTTCTCCGATATTTGGGTTTTGTTTGGCCAACTTGATCTATTTATCTTGCAATGGGAAGAGGTGCTTTGTAGTGGGTTCGATCTTACGGTGCTTGATCCCAGTGACAGAAAGGGAACCGACATGTATGTATCGTTGCTACTAAGGATAAAACGACGGGTTCTATCTCTACATAGATAGATCTTGTCTACATTATGTCATCGTTCTTATTACATACTCCGTTTTTCCATGAACTTAATACACTGGATGCATGCTGGATTGCGGTCGATGTGTGGAGTAATAGTAGTAGATGCAGGCAGGAGTCGGTCTACTAATCTTGGACGTGATGCCTATATAATGATCATTGCCTGGATATCGTCATACTTATTTGAAGTTCTATCAATTGTCCAACAGTACTTTGTTCACCCACTGTTTGCTATTTTTCTTGAGAGAAGCCACTAGTGAAACCTACGGCCCCGGGGTCTCTTTCTCATATATTTGCCTTTGCGATCTACTTTTTCCTTGCATTTATTTTCAGATCTATTAAACCAAAAATACAAAAATACCTTGCTGCCTTTTATTTTATTTGCGATCTATTTATTCAATCTATTACAACTTTCTCCCGTCTGCACGCCGTTTCTGGCGCCGTTACCCGAAAGGGATTGACAACCCCTTTAACACGTCGGGTTGTGAGGTGTTGTTATTTGTGTGCTAGGGATGTTTATGTTGTGTTGCTTCGTTCTCCTACTGGTTCGATAACCTTGGTTTTATATCTGAGGGAAATACCTACCGCCGTTGTGCTGCATCATCCCTTCCTCTTTGGGGAAATACCGGCGTAGCTTCAAGCGACATCAAAAGGAATTTCTGGCGCCGTTGCCGGGGAGGATCTTCAACATATACCAGGTTTCTAAGCACAAATCTCATCTCCTTGCAATTTACATTATTTGTCATTTGCCTCTCATTTTCCTCTCCCCCACTTAACAAAAATTTGCCGTTTTATTCGCCCTTCTTTTTCGCTCGCCAATATTCTCGTCTACTTAAGTTCTTTTCTCCGTTGCCATGGCCGATCCTAAAAAGGCTAGGGGTTTTCTCCCAAGTTTTAATGCTTTGGATAGCCCCTCCGTCCTCTCCAAGCTCATAAATAATGATGCTATGGAAGGGCTTACGGGGTTGTTAAGGAAAATCTTAACAATTTTGATGAAGACGATCCCGGAATTTTTCGTTATTTACTTGATGAATCTTTGAAAGATGCTTGGGATAGGCTGTTGAGAATTCGAGCTAGCTATGTGCCCCAATATCAAATAGAGATATACCTTAAGAGTTTCTATGCTGGTTTACCTTCTTCCTTTAAGCAAGTTTTGGATTCTATATTTGAAAATGGTTTTCTTGAAGGGGATGCCGTTGATACTTACGAAAAAATGAAAACCATATTTGGGCACCCCAAGGGAGAAAATGTTGAGCCAACTACCCTTCTATGCTTTTATCAAAATGAAATAATCAAATAGATGAAGGCTAGTTTGGATATGAATTTTCGCAAAGTGCTTAATCTTTCTTCTGCTATCAATGGTCATGTGCTTTCACAAAATAGAAGATTAAATGCCATTGATAGGAAGTTTCTATTTGCTTTCAAAAGGACAAGGATGACAATACTTAGATCCCTGCTTTATGCCTAGCTAAGGGCGTAAAACTATAGCGCTTGTTGGGAGGCAACCCAATGAATAAAATTTATTTTTGTTTTTTGCTTTCTGTTCTTGTGTGTTTGCACAATTATGCTACTGTTATGATTGTGTTTTTTGTGTTTTAGTTAGTGTTTGTGCCAAGTAAAGCCTTTAGGATCTTCTTGGGTGATAGTAGTTTGATCTTGCTGAGAAACAGAAACTTATGCACTCACGAAAATAATTTTCATAAATTACAGAAAAGTGATTTTGCCCTGATTCTTTTTGCATAAGATTAATATACAAATTTCTCAGGTCGTCCTAATTTTTCAGAAGTTTTGGAGTTACAGAAGTATTTGAAATAGTCAGATTGCTACAGACTGTTCTGTTTTGACAGATTCTGTTTTCTTTGTGTTGTGTGCTTATTTTGATGGCTCTATGGTTTTCTTTGATGAGTTTTTGCCATAGAAAAGTTGGAATACAGTAGATACAATGCAAAAACAAAATATGAATTGGTTTGATACAATACTTATAATAGTGGTTTGCTTTCTTATACTAACGGATCTCACGAAGGTTTTGTCGAGTTTTGTGTGATTGAAGTTTTCAAGTTTTGGGTTATCTTACGATGGATGAAGGAAGAATAGAAGAGCCTAAGCTTGGGTATACCCCGGCATCCCAAGCTATTATCCAAAAATGAGCAACCAACTAAGCTTGGGGATGCCCCCGAGTGGCATCCCCTCTTTCTTCTAACGACCATCGGTATTTTATCGAAGCTATATTTTTATTCCTCACATACTATGTGTTTTGCTTGGAGTGTCTTGTATGATATGAGTCTTTGCTTGTTTTATTTTGTGTTTTAAGTCATCAATCCTTGCTGGACACACCTATTTGAGAGAGCCAAAATTATGACATGACTTGTTAGAATTGCTCTCTATGCTTCACTTAAATCTTTTATGAGCTATGGTCTTGCTCTAGTGCTTCACTTATATCTTTTTGAGCATGGTGTGCTTTAGTATTTTTGAAGAAATTATCTCTTGATTCACTTAGATTTATTTGAGAGTTAGTAAAATGTTGAAGAAATTCTCTCTTGCTTCACTTAAATTATTTTGAGAGAAAGAAAAATTTATGCTCATGATCTTGACTTATATTTGTTTGAGCTTATCAAAAGCAACAGATGAAAATTAGTCCCAAAGTGATAGATATCCAAGAAGGATATAATAAAAACTTTCATGAAGATCATTGGACAAAATAAACTTGATTCTTAGTAATAGTTTTGAGATATGATGATGTGATATGTGAGTTGTGTTGATGAGTAATTATGCTTTAGTAAGAATATTGGTGTTAAGGTTTGTGATTCCCTATGCAAGCACGAAAGTCAATAATCATGCAATGAAATTATATCCTACTTATGGTGCATTATTCGGTGTTAATTATGCTTAATGCTTGCTTATGAGATTATTCGTTTCATGGTTGGTCGCTTCTCAATCTGTTGCTAGCCTTCATTTTGCACTAAGTATGATCTCTACTTGTGCATCCAAAATCCTTTAAACCTGTTTTGCCACATGAGTCCACTATATCTACCTATATGCGGTATTCTTTTGCCGTTCTAATTAAATTTGCATGTGCCATCTCTAATATTCAAAATAAACTTCTCTTTTGTGTGTTTGTTTCGCTCGCGGAGCGGTGAGGGGTGGCTAATATTTTCCATGCCGGATGTGTTATTCTCACGATGAGTGTTTATTTACTTGTCATTGCACGAGAGTAAGGCAAAGGTTTTAGGGATGCCCAGTCCCAAAATGCAAAAATGAATTTACTTTATGTTCTCAAATAATAAATTCCTTGGAAAGTGTTGGTATGGAAGGCAACCGTGGATACGGCTAGCCATGAAAAGTGAAAGTATGGTGGAAAAAGGGATAAACTTTATTTTCTGTTTGGGAACCGCCTATGATATATCTAGCATGGAAAGTGTTGGGAACTCTAAGTCGTTTTCGTTGGTGGGATGGATGCACCTCCCAAAATGTTTTTATCTCTAAGTTTTTCGCTTTGAGCTCTGGCACCTCAACAAATCCCTACCTCCCTCTGCGAAGGGCCTTTCTTTTGCCTTATGCAATTTTTATTTTGAATTTGAGTCTCCATCTTCTCTTATAAAAGCACCAACTAGGTTTCATGAACAAATGATCGTACTTGAGTATTGGGTGTAGCTAATATGCGAGTGTGTTTCATGAATGGATCAATGGTTGAGCATGCTAGGCTAGGGATAACTTATTTTAGCGTTGATATTTTGAAAGACATGGTTGCTTGTTGATATGCTTGAGTATTTAAATTATCATGTCAAAACTAGACTATTGCTTTGAATCACATAAAAGTCCAAATGTACATGCTATAAATAAAAGAATATGATATGATATGTTAGGCGGCATTCCACATCAAAAATTCTGTTTTTATCACTTACCTACTCGAGGACGAGTAGGAGTTAAGCTTGGGAATGCTGATACGTCTCCAACGTATCTATAATTTTTATTGTTCTATGTCGTTATATTATCAATCTTGGATGTTTTATAATCATTTTATATCATTTTTTGGTACTAACCTATTGACATAGTGCCAGTTGCTATTTTCTGCATGTTCTTTACATCACAGGAAATCAAGATCAGACGCAGTCCAAATGCCACGAAACTTTACGAAGATTTTTTATGGACCAGAAGACACGTAAGGGGCCCTGGCTGCGCCTGGGGGGGGTGCTCCGAGGAGAGCACAACCCACCAGGGCGCGCCAGGAGGCCCATGCGCGCCCTGGTGGGTTGTGCCCACCTCGGGTGCCCCCCGGACCGCCTCTTTGCTCTAAAAATACCCCAATATTCCAGAAACCCTACGAGAGTCGTCGAAATATTCATCCAGCCGCTGCAGAGTCCAGAACCACCAGATCCAATCTAGACACCATCTCGGATGGGGTTCACCGCCTCCATTGGTGCCTCTCCGATGATGTGTGAGTAGTTCTTTGTAGACCTTCGGGTCCGTAGTTAGTAGCTAGATGGCTTCATCTCTCTCTCTCTGAATTCTCAATACAATGGTCTCTTGGAGATCCATATGATGTAAATTTTTTGCGGTCTGTTTGTTGGGATCTGATGAACTTTGAGTTTATGATCAATTTATCTTTTTATATCCATGGAAGTATTTGAGTTTCTTTGATCTATTTTATGCATGATCTCTTATAGCCTCGTATTTCTTCTCCGATATTTGGGTTTTGTTTGTCCAACTTGATCTATTTATCTTGCAATGGGAATAGGTGCTTTGTAGTGGGTTTGATCTTACGGTGCTTGATCCTAGTGACAGAAAGGGAACCGACACGTATGTATCGTTGCTACAAAGGATAAAACGATGGGGTCTATCTCTACATAGATAGATCTTGTCTACATCATGTCATCGTTCTTATTGCATTACTCCATTTTTACATGAACTCAATACACTAGATGTATGCTGGATAGCGGTCGATGTGTGGAGTAATAGTAGTAGATGCAGGCAGGAGAAGGTCTACTAATCTTGGACGTGATGCCTATATAATGATCATTTCCTGGATATCGTCATAATTAATTGAAGTTCTATCAGTTTCCCAACGGTAATTTGTTCACCCACCATTTGTTATTTTTCTTGAGAGAAGCCACTAGTGAAACCTACGGCCCCCGGGTCTCTTTCTCATATATTTGCCTTTGCGATATAATTTTTCCTTGCATTTATTTTCAGATCTATTAAACCAAAAATACAAAAATACCTTGCTACTTTTTATTTTATTTTTTATCTATTTATTCAATCTATTACAACTTTCTCCCGTCTGCACGCCGTTTCTGGCACCGTTACCCGAAAGGGGTTGACAACCCCTTTAACACGTCGGGTTGCAGGTGTTGTTATTTGTGTGCAGGGGATGTTTACGTTGTGTTGCTTGGTTCTCCTACTGGTTCGATAACCTTGGTTTCATATCTGAGGGAAATACCTACCGCCGTTGTGCTGCATCATCCCTTCCTCTTTGGGGAAATACCGACATAGCTTCAAGCGACATTAACGGGCGACACTGAAACTAGTCTAAAAAATATCTATACGTTTTGCATGGTAAATTGCAATGAGAATGCTTATATTGCCAACTATAGAAAGATGGGGAAACCAATAGAATATAAAAGGAATACTAATGAAGGGATAAAGATTTCCACTTTCCCTCCTATTGTCTCTCATGATGAAATAGGTGACGAGGAGGAGCTCCCTATTCAACTAATCTCATCAATAAGAAGTTCTAAAAAATTAATTAAACCCACACATGATGTGGTGAAGAAGAAGAAAAGAAGAAAAAATAGAGGTTAAAAGGTATCTCCCCCAAATAATGTTGCTCCTATTATTGTTTTGCCTCATTAAAATGGATCAAAAATAATTGTGGAAGATGATCCACTTGATGATGATATTGCTTCTTTGTCTTATGGCTCAATGTCCGAGAGCACTATTGATGATGATTTTGTTATGCCTATTGCTTGTTGTGATAATTATGATTGGGAAGATAATGATACTTCTTATAATCTTGGAAATCTTTTTGGCACCAACTTGGGAAATTATGATGATAGCAATTGTTATACCATTGGCGATATTCATACTATTAATGATGAGAGTGATTATGCTTATGATATGCCAAGCCACAAGCTTGGGGATGCTATGTTTGATGAGAATGAAATGTTTGATAATTTATTTTCTGCAATTAATGCTTGTCCCAAGCTTGGGGATGCTATGTTTAATTAAGATGATCTTTTTAGTCCCCCTACTTTGAATGATCAAATTTGCTATGATGTTTGCATCCCTCCTATCTATGATGAGAACAAAGTTGCTACTTATGATGATTATCGTGATGATACTTATGTTATAAAAAGTAGTGATGATTATATTTATAAAACTTGTCATAGTTATGATTACCATTTTCCTGAACATTACTCTTTTAATGTGGAAACAATTTATAGTATTCGAGTTTCATATGATACTCCCACCATTGTGAATGAGAATAAATTTTCTTATGTGGAGAGTAATAAAATTTCTATGCTTGTGGATCTTGAAAAGAATGCTTTATGTGATGGTTATATTGACGAATATATTCATGATGCTACTAAAAATTATTATGAGAGAGGAACTTATGATTCATGATGCTCTCTTGATGTTTCAATTCTTATCTTTTATGCGAGCATCATTGAAATCATCATGCCTAGCTAAAAGGCATTAAACAAAAGCGCTTGTTGGGGGAGAACCCAACACTCTTACCTACTGTTTTTGTGTGTTCACATGATTATGCTACTGTATTAATCATGTTTTATAGCTTTTGTTTCAATAAGGTGGCAAGTAAAGCCTTTGGGATAGTATGGATGACAGTTGACTTGATTCTGTGCAAAAACAGAAACTTTTGCGCTCTGTCCAGGAATTTTGAAAATTCACTGGAACGTGCTTTTGATCTGATTTTTTTACAGGTGATAGATATACAAATTCCCAACGTTGTCCTAATTTTTTTCAGGACCCCGATTCCAAGTCACATCAATCTAGCCGGTAGCACCTCATATCACTTTGCGGCCTCACGCACGGTATTCCCACGGGTGTCGCCTTACCATGGCCCGGGACCGTTTGAGCCTTTTGGCTCATGTATATGATAGTGTCGCTAGCATCCATATGACAGAGAACCGGGCCGACATGGCTAGTCGTGAACCCAAAGCGGCACTAACCCATGGGGACAGGCATACATGAATCAACTTCGAGCATGTCGGTCAGCAGCGTGTGAATCCGGGCTGTAGCACTAGACTAACAGGACTCCGGTGAACCGGGCTGTAGCAGGCTAGGCAGGACTCCGGATGTCACCGCGTGACATTTCCCCGAAGGGACAGACACAGAACAAAGTGAATCACATGCCGCCAGTCAAGTGTTAGGAGCAGTAGTCTTTGGGCTAGCAGGACTCCGGTGAACCGAGCTGTAACGGACTACTATGGCTCATGGAAGCACAAGACTACATTTCCCCATAAGAGAGGCTACCAAGGATAAACAACTAGATTGTCGGATCCCACACATACCAAGCATTCCAATCATACACACAATATGCTCGATATGTGTAAATACAACCTGGCATCACAACATAACTCTACGACTCAAGTATTTATTCATTAGGCTCCGAGGAGCGAGATATTACAAACATGGGTCTCATGACCCAACATTCAGAGCATACAAGTCAAAGCACATGCGGAAGCTTAACATGTCTGAGTACAGACATCTACAAATGAAAAAGGCTGAGAAGCCTGACTATCTACTAGATCTTGCCGAGGGCACAAGATCATAGCTAAGGTAACAAGCTAAACGTGGAAGTCCACGCGGAACTACTAGCGAGACTGACGTCTCTCTGCAAAACATAAAATAAGCAAACGTGAGTACAAATGTACCCAGCAAGACTTACATCAGAACTAGCTACATATGCATTGGTATCAATAAAGGGGGTGGTGGAGTTTGACTGTAGCAAGCCAGCTTTGACTCGGTGGCTATCCTAAACTACGACTGCAAGTAACTCTTTGAGGTGGCGCACACGTGTCCACATATTCACCATATCAATACATCACTATGGATCCGCTCCCGTCTCCCCACGAGGGCGCCATCCATAGCACTCACACTTATCTTGCGTATTTTAGAGTATCCACTTTCACTTGTCTATGAACTGTACAGGCAACCCAGAAGTCCTTTTCCACGGACAAGGCTATTCGAATAGATCATATTAACCCTGCAGGGGTGTACTTCTTCACACACGCTCTCGCCACTTACCACCATGTACACGTCGTGTATCTCGGCAACCTTCAAGCGGAAGCTTTGGCGAGGAGTCGGCCACGACCGACTAACCACACAAGTCTCTCGTCCAGGTTTATCGCCTATTCGGGTTCCATCCGCAAGGAGATCCGGCGGGGTGTCGCCACGGCCCCAAACGATCTGACAGGGTTCCCAAGCCCACCATCCGGTGCCACTTGGTACACTGTACTCTGTTCCTAGTCTGTCCCAAGCCCACCTGTCTTGGGTGCCACTTGGTAGACTACTAACACTACCTACAAACACCGAAACTAGTTGCAACTCTGGGACAGAGATCAAGTTGATTAATAAGCGAGAGGGCGAGTTACGGAACCCAATGTGCGGTAGTAACTGTTCATGGATCACAAACACAGAACTCAGTTCACGAGGGCGGTTTCAATGAGACAACCCACCATGTACTCCTACATGGCCTCTCACCGCTACCTTTACCAAATCGTGTTCACACACAGCTCTCAACATGAGGACATGTTCACACACCTCCGATTCATCCCGTTGAATCAGGTGACACAACTCTAAGCAATAGCAGGCACGACAAACAAGCATGAATGAGTAGGCACATCAGGGCTCAAACAACTCCTACTCATGCTAGTGGGTTTCATCTATTTCTTGTGGCAATGACAGGTCATGCGAGAGGATAAAGGGTTCAACTACGCAGCAAATAACAGATGAATCGTTGTTGCCCTAATGCAGTAAAAGAGAGCAGAAGCGAGAGAGTGGGATTGTATCGAAATGAACAAGGGGGTTTTGCTTGCCTGGCACTTCTGAAGATATTATAGCTCTTCATCGGTGTCATCGATCTCATCGTCGAAACCACTTCTATCGAGAGGGGACAATTACCGGCAAACAAAGAGGGACACAATCAATGCAATGCAACAAATATGATGCATGATAATGTCATGACAATATGCTGTTGATTGAGCTAATGCAACTAGCAACCATATTAAATGAAGTTGGTTTGAACCAAGGGTTCAAATTCAACTCCTTATGTGATTATTCAAATGCCATTTATATGATTTGTCCTAAACAGCAGCTATGAGTTGTTCTAACATGCATTCAAATGGTACAGATGGATAGATTGGATTTTTCTAATCATTTTTCATATATAAATCTTTGCATTTGGAGTTACGGTTGATTTTCTATGATTTTTAGAAGTTTTGAGCATTTTCTGGAATTTCCTGAATTATTCTAAATCCAGAAAATTATTAACTGTGTCAGCATCGCGTCACTGTGACGTCAGCAGGTCAACTGCGGCTGACCAGGTAAAACCTGGCCAGTGGGGTCAACTGTCGATCACAGTCTTTGTCGGGTCACCGCAGGTGGGATCAGTCAGCAACCACGTCGGCAGAGTCGATCTTGACGGGTGGGTCCCACTGTTTATGAATTAATCTAAACAGAAAATAAAACTAACCTAAACAGGTACAGGGGCCCACATGGCAGTGGCTCTAGGGGTTAGTTAGGGCGTCATTAGTGGCTAATGACTTGCCATGTCAGCACTGCCGGCGATTAGTCGCCGGCGACCTCAAGTCGCGGCGGAACCCGCACGGCAGGCCACGGGGATGGCGGGCGAGGGCACCAGGTGGAAGCCCAGGCCCGTGCGCATCTAGGGGAGGCCGCTGGGCCGCCGGGGATGGCCTGTTGCGACGGCGGCGGCGAGGTTAGCGGCGACCGGAGTTCGGCCGGGTGCCGGGATGCGGCTGCGGTGCGCTGGGAAAGCAACTAGCGGTGGCGTTGGCTTCCTGCGGAGCTTCTGAGCATGGTGACGCGCGCGGATGCGGGCTGTGGTGGCTCAGACCACGGCGGCGCCATGGCCGGAGGCGAAGGGATCTCGGGCTCGATGGGAACGACGACTATGCGGCACAATTGGGCAAGGGGAGAGAGGGGGACGAAGGAGGAGCTCACGGCGGGTCAGACGAGTGGCTCGGTGGCCTCGGGGGAGGCTTGGAGGCAACGGGCGACGATGGCGATCTCCGGCGGCCCGAGGAAGGGGACAGAGCCAATGGCGGTGCTCCAAGGAGTCCGGCATCGTGTGGCTCGGTGGAGAGGGTGACGAGGTTGTGTTGGAGCCTGGGGAGGCGTCGGAGGGGCTCGGGGGTGCTGTGGCCGTAGTGGCAGCGGACGGCGGCGATGGTTGCGCTCGGGCGCGAGAGGGAGAGAGAGCAGAGAAGGGGAGAGGCACGGGAGAGAGTGAGAGGGGGCCAGGGGGTGCGTGCGTGGCGTGCTCAGGGCGTCGGGGGAGGGAGCAGGAGGTGGAAGCAGAAGGTGGCCGCGAGTGCGCGCGCAGGCGACACGCCTTTGCCTACTGGCAGAGGTGGAAGAAGACATCGGCGCCCCTCGTGGGCTGGGCCGATTCTCTCTTGGGCCAGGTAAACAGGTAAGATTCTGCTCTGTTTTAGTTTTCTATTTTCTTTTCTTTTTCATTTTATTTTGCCACTATTTTCAAATTCATAAGAATTTCAAACAGTGCCAAAACATTCTGAAATATTTTATGTTACCTCTCTGGACTGTTCCAAAAGTACATAAAATATTTCAAAGCATTTGAAATATATTCATTATATATTATGAATATAACCCCAAATTCATATAGATTATTGATTTAAATTTAGAGACCAAATAATTCCTTAAAAATGTTCCGAAATTTTGGTTTGGTATGTAACTCTTGCCAAAATTCACAAAACTATTTTTTAGGGCATTTTGGATTCACAGAATGCAATTTAAAGGGTGCTTGCCCTTCTTTTAATTAGATTTCTGAGGTTTCAACAATCCTGAACTCAAGTTTCAAAAAGTTAAACATGATGCAAGGATGCTTATGCAGAGTCAGGCAAGGACTAGGCTAGGGCTGTGACAATTTTTCAGAATGTTTGGAGTAGCAGAAGTATAGTTGGAGTATAGATTACTACAGACTGTTCTGTTTTTTGACAGATTATGTTTTCAATGCATAGTTTGCTTGTTTTCTAGTTTCTATGGCTTATATTGCTCAATATAAATTGTAGAAACGATAGGGTACAGTAGGCATTGTGTGAGAACAATTATTAATCTTTTCTTTGACAGTACCCAAGTGAATGGTTTGCTCTTTATCATACTAACCTATCTCACGAAGTTCCGTTAAGTTTTGTGTGATTGAAGTTTTCAAGTTTTTGGTGAGATATTGATATGAGGAGAATAAGCAGTGACAATACTCTAAGCTTGGGGATGCCCAAGGCACCCCAAGGTAATATTCAAGGAAGATCCAAGCAACTAAGCTTGGGGATGCCCCGCAAGGCATCCATGTTTCGTCTCCAACATTGTCGGTAACCTCACTTGGAGCTATATTTTCATTCCTCATATGATATGTGTTTTGCTTGGAGCATCATTTTATTTTTCTAGGATTTTCTTGCTGTTATTTATAGTAATTTTTTGGATCTTTTATTTCAATAAAAGTGGCACGGATAGCCTTTACCATGCTTATTTTGCAAGTATATGAGTTGCTGTTTCAAAATAGAAAGTTTGTCACTGTTGCAAAAATTCCTGAGAAAAGTCAGAATATGATAAAATGTTGAAACTTTTTGCACAATAACCTCTGATAAATTTTCTACAGTGTGTTAAATTTTCAAAAAAAATCGAGTTAAATAAGTATGGATGCTTCTTCATCCATTACAGATTGTCCTGTTTTGGCAGATTGCTGTCATGTTTGCATATGTTTGTGTGTTAATGATTCTATTTGAGAATAGGAGTATTAAATATGCAGAGGCATTTAGTATGCAATGTTGATAAATAATTTTAATGATTTTCTACAATAGAGAAAGATAAGGTGTTGCATTGATTTATACTAACGTATCTCACGAGTTCTTTTTGAGTTTTGTGTGGATGAAGTTTTTAAGAATTAGGGAAACCATGATATAAAAGGAATCAAGGAGACACAAGAGCTCAAGCTTGGGGATGCCCAAGGAATCCCAAGATAATATTTCAAGAAGTCTCAAGCATCTAAGCTTGGGGATGCCCCGGTAGGCATCCCACCTTTCTTCATTAATAATTATCGGTTAGTATCGGTTGATCCTAAGTTTTTGCTTCTTCACATGATGTGTGCTATTGTTGGAATGTCAGTCTATTTTGTTGTGCTTGTTGTTTCAATAAAATACTTTGATATGAAAGTTTTAAATAAGAGAGAGTCCTCAATTAGCTACCCATTTACTTAACTACTCGCATGATCTTCACTTATATCTTTTTGGAGTAGTTTGTCATTTACTCTCGTGCTTCACTTATATCCTATGAGTAAATTGTTGAATAAATTGAATATAATGAAGTTTAAATTATATGTTCATATCATGCCTAGTGGTAGCTTCACATTGGGTTTAGAAAGTGAAATCTTCTGAAGCTTGACAATCACAATATTGGTCATACAAACAATTCATGAATGATTACTATAAGGAAGAGAACTTTCACGTGCAAATATATTATCTTGGACATCTTATATGATTGTGATTACCCATTAATTATTTTCAAACTTGAGAAAATTAGTTGAAGTTGGACAAGGAAGACAACGTAATGAGTTATGGTTGTGTATATTTGTATAGAAGTTATATTGTCATGGATCCTCCAGCATGTGGTGTTTTCCTAGGATCTTTTGCTAGCAAAAAATTCGTACTAAGTAGAGATACTAATTGTGCATCCAAAAACCCCTTAAACCCAGTTTCTTGCCATGAGTGTCCACCATACCTACCTATGGATTGAATAAGATCCTTCAAGTAAGTTGTCATCGGTGCATAAAGCAATAAAAATTGCTCCTAAATATGTTTGATCTTTTATTGTAAGGGAAAATTGAGCGTTGTACGAACTTGTGATGGCAAAATAATAAAAGCGATGGACTGCATAATAAAGGTTGCTATCATAAGGGGCAATATAACGTGACATTCCTTTGCATTAAGAGCTTGGGCATGCAAATAAAAAGCGCATGACAACCTCTGCTTCCCTCTACGAAGGGCCTATCATTTATTTTTCAGTATTTATTTTTATGCAAGAGTCAATAGTATGAATTCTCATTTCAACCTCAATTATTCTCTAGTTGGCAAGCATCATGTGGTCGGAAAAGATCTAGGCACATATGACCAGTCATATTTGATCATGATTTATTATGGTTGACAATTATCTCTATGATAAATGAGTTGGAAGGCGAAATATTAAGCCCCTATCTTTCTCTGTGTTCGATGGATGCCATTTGTTCTAAGAATATGCTATGAGTACTAGCAATCATAGAAGACTATATGATGATTGAGTATGTGGAGCTCTTACTTAAACTCTGTTGAATAAGTTGAATTGCAATTGTTTGGTGACTAAGAATATAGGTTGTTGAGTTTCAAGAGAATTCATTGTTTGAACCTTAACATGTGAATTGGTTGCTACTTTAACATGAGAAGTTTTATAAGAAAGAATTGCTATTATGATGCTAGGAAAAGTGATTGAAATGATCATTGATCAAAAATTTGAACTTTGCTAGCATTCACACTTCATAAATTATTTCTTTTATCATTTACCTACTCGAGGATGAGTAGGAATTAAGATTGGGCATGTTGATACGTCTCCAACGTATCTATAATTTATGAAGTATTCATGCTGCTATATTATCATTCTTGGATGTTTTACAATAATTTTATAGCAACTTTATATCATTTTTTGGGACTAACCTATTGACATAGTGCCAGTGCCAATTGCTGTTTTTTTACTTGTTTTTTACATCACAGAAAATCAATACCAAACGAGTCCAAACGCAGCGAAACTTTTTGGAGACTTTTTCTGGACCAGAAGACACCCGGTGGGCCAAATAAGTACCAAAGGGGAGCTCCGAGGGGAGCACAACCCACCAGGGCGCGCCTGTGGGCCCAGGCACGCCCAGGTGGGTTGTGCCCACCTCGGTGGCCTCCCGCACCAGCTCTTCGCCCTATAAATTCCCGAATATTCCAAAAACCCTCGGGATAACCCTAGACCAGAAGTTCCACCATCGTAAGCCTCTGTTTCCATGAAAAACCAATCTATACCCCGTTGCAGCACCCTGCTGGAGGGGAAAATCATCAGCGGTGGCCATCTTCATCATCCCGGCGGCCACCATGATGAGGAGGGAGTAGTCCACCCTCGGGGCCGAGGGTTTGTACCAGTAGCTATGTGTTTAATGTCTCTCTCTCTCTCTCTCTCTCTCTCTCTCTCTCTCGTGTTCTTGAGATGGCACGATCTTGATGTATCACGGGCTTTGTTAATATAGTTGAATCATATGGGTTTTCCCCTCTCTATCTTGTTGTGATGAATTGAGTTTTCCCTTGGAGATTTCGTTTTATCAGATTGAATACTTTTATGGATTTGAGAGCACTTGATATATGTATTGCATATGAATACCCATGGTGACAATGGGGTATTATATTGATTCACTTGAGATATGTTTTGGCACTCAACTTGCAGATTCCCGAGGTGACATTGGGGTGATCTACGCATAGGGGTTGATGCACGTTCTTGTCTTTGTTTCTCCGGTAGAAATCTTGGGGCACTCTTTAAGGTTCTTTGTGTTGGATTGAGTATTATGAATCTGAAAATATTTGGTGTTATTTTAGTACGAACTCTTGGATAGATCGATCGGAAAGAATAGCTTCGAGGTGGTTTCGTACCCTACAAACAATTTCTTCTTATGTTCTCCGCTAGGTAGGGAACTTTGGAGTGATTCTTCATCGCACTTTGAGGGATGGTTATATGATCCAATTATATTAGCATTGTTGAGAGATTGCACTACTGAAAGTACATACCCTAGGCCTCATTTTCATTCATTGCAATGCTGTTTGTGCTCGTTTTTATCAATTGCTACCTTGCTGCTTTTATTGTTCCTATTACAAACATCTATATCTACTATCATTACTACGCTTTTATTACTAGCTCTTCGCCGAACTAGTGCACCTATACAAATTACCATTGTATTTGGTGTGTTGGGGACACAAGAGACATTATTGTTATTTAGTTGCAGGGTTATTTAAGAGAGACCATCTTCACCCTACGCCTCCCACGACTCTGCGCTCGGAGGCCCAACACGAGTCTAAAAGAACAAGTTGTGTAGTAGACATCAATACGATGAGTGGCCAGAGTGTCAGGCTCAAGTGTACCGCTTTCTGGGCGGAAGCCAGAAAGGGCTTGATAGCAGAATGGAAGCCGAAGCTAGTTACTTTAGATTCAGAGCGCAAAAGAGGATTCAGAACCAGGACCGCAAAAACTACTACATAATCCCCCTTTTGCTCATCGTGATCGCTCTTATCTCGTATGTCATAGTTTAGGTAGATGATGAAACATGTGTCTGCGGTGACAATGTAAGAGACATGTGATCATTAACTTGTATCGCTATTTCGAGATGATGATGAGATCGACATCATTTGTGTTCAATAATGATGATATGATGAGACTATGTTGTACCACTTCGATGATAATGATGAGACATTCCTTTTTCATATAGTTTCAATGTATGTGTATGTTGTAATTGTATAAAACCTATAAAAATACCAATACAGCAAAAAAGAAAATATTAGCAGCAGCGAGGGGTTTTGGAGTAGCAGCAGTGCTGCCTTACCAGTAGCGTTTGACGTAGAGGCGCGCTACAGAGTATTAGCAGTAGCGCTAGGTAGAAACCCCGCTACTGCTAAAATTTAGTTGTAGCACCGTAGAAGTAGCGCGGGAGCCCGCGCTACTGATAGCCAAAAAACACACGCTACTAGTAGCCTTTTTCCTAGTAGTGTTACGAGAAGGGGACGGGTCAATTACTGAGCCCAGATAAATGCTCTATCTTATTCAGCAAGAATTGTAGTATGGAGGTCCAAGTGGCTGTTATGGTAATTCTATGCATCACTTCGGAGGGATTTGAGGATAAATATCTTGGGCTCCCGGTGCCACAAGGGAGAATGAAGGCTGGTAAATTTCAATCCACGAAGGAAAAAGCCCTCAAAATTTTATCGGACTAGATAAAAATTTATGCTTCATGTGGGGTGAAGGAACTTTGATTAAATTTGTTCTACAGGCTCTTCCGGTGTACGCAATGGGTATTTTTAAATTTCTGGCATCACTATGTGAGGAGTTGTCATAGATCATAAGGAATTTCTGGTGGGGTTTTGAGGAGAATAGGAGGAAGACTCATTGGCTGGCTTGGGATAAGATGACTAGGCCTAAAGGTAGGGTGGTATGGGATTCCGGGACCTCAGATTATTTAACCAGGCTCTCCTAGCTAAGAAGGCTTGGAGGTTGGTGGTTAATCCTGAATCTCTGTGCGCCAAAGTGATTAAGGCAAAATATTATCCCCAGGGACATATCCTTGATATGGTTTTCCCGCAGTCAGCTTCTCTTACCTGGCAAGTTATTCTGCATGGTTTGGATCTGCTTAACTCCGGAGTCATCTGGAGAGTGTGTGATGGGGCTTATATTAATATCTGGAGAGATAACTGACTCCCAAGATTTTCTGGACTTAAAATTACTGCTACAAAGAATAGGACAAGAGTCAAATGGGTATCAGACTTGATGCTGAGCGGTCATAGGAGGTGGGATGAAAACATGGTTAGGCATCTGTTTTATCCATATGATGCGAAGGAGATTTTGAGGCTGCATATGAAGTCAAATGGGGATGGTGATTTTGTTGCTTTGCATTTTGAAAAAACAGGGATGGTGATTTTGTTACCTTGAAGGATTAAAAAAGAGGATGATGGTCAATATAGTGATGTTGTGTTGGGGAGAGGATGTCGGCGTTCTGGGAACGGGGGTCCCCAGACTTGCCTGCCTGCGGCTTGCGGCGTGGCTCAAGTGGGGGCCCAGCGCGGCCCATCTTCATCAGCTCGAGCTCAAGACCCTCGCGAGGTGGATGACAGGAAGCTTCCTCAGGAGCGGCCTCATCAGGCAGGCTCGCGAGGATCCGGAGAGATCAAGGCAGGGGTACCTCGCGAGGAGCCCGTGACGCAAGCCATGACGATCGAGACCAAGTGGGCGCCCGGTGGCGCCGCCTGCTGTGATGTCCTTGTTTCCCTTTCGGTGCAAAGGGGGCAAGCACAGGCCAAGGCATCGGGCAAAGGTTTCCATTCCGGTGCAACGAGACCAAGACCAGCAGAGCGGCAGGACGGAGGTCACCGTGGAGCCCAAGACGGCGTCATCACCAGTGCTTTTGGCAGCCAAAGACCACCTTTGGTCAGGATAACTTGTACTAGATGTTCCCCTTCAAAATGGCCAATTGTTGGCGCCCTTCCCGCTCATTATTTGGGGAGAGGCCCAGGGCCTCTATAAATAGAGCTAGCCACCACAGAGTAGAGGGATAAGGGAAGAGAGATCGAAAGAGGCTCCCATCGAATCGGATAGAGAGACCGAGTAGAACACACCATGCCAGCTCAAGAACACCTCTTGCGAGGCTGTTCTTCCTCTGTACTGTTCATCTTCAGCCCCTGAGGAAATCCACCACACCACACACTGGAGTAGGGTATTACACCACAATGGTGGCCCGAACCAGTCTAAATCTCGTGCCCTTTGTGTTGTTCATCGTTTCCAACTTAGATCACTCAAGGAGATCGGACGTAGATCGGTAGGGGAGAGATCTCCGCGCGCACCCCAGTGTTCGAACCTCAAGGGTCTGCCGGAACCCGAAATCCGACATTTAGCGCGCCAGGTAGGGGTGCGTCGGAATCCTTCTTCCTCCGCATAGCATTCCGTCGCCTCGCCGTTCATATGTCAAATGACCCGGCTACCAGCGCCGACCGCTGGGCGGCGTGGCCCGCCGACGCCATATCGCCGGCTCAGGGCAACCTCAACCTTGCGCCTCAGGCATCCTGCGCTCCGCAGGGTGCTGCGGGGCGCGGGCGATGCGGCCAGAAGCCGCCTGCCCTCACACCACAACAGGTGCGGGCCGCAGCAAGGGCCTCAAACCACGCCGCGGCCACAGCGCCGTACACTCGGCGGGAGCATGCGAACTCCAGGGTCGCGCTCACGGTGGCCCGAGAGCTGCTACGGTGCCGGTTGCCGGAGGGCGGCCGCGACGTGTTGTTGGAGCGGGTGGCCGAGCTCCTGGACACCGTCGCCTCAGGAGCACCCCCTTTCTGCGTCCAGCTACCGCCCCAGATCCAGGGCGGGCCGTATGGCGGAGCCATGCGTGCTCACGCAACTTCAAGCGGACTCCTGGGCCTGTCCAGCGCCAACACCTCCGTCAGCACCGGGCGACAAGTCGCACCGGCCCCTCCTCAGGCCAGCAAAGGGGTGCACGCCACGGCCTTCGGCTTCGGCGGACCGCCGCGCCATCACCCCCAAGATGACGCTCCAAGCCAGACTGCGTGGCATGCGGGGCGCTACGGCGAGGTCCACGAGGCGGTGGCCCCAGAAGCTTATGTGCCCCGCATGGTGGATCAGGGGCGCACACTGGAAGAAGATCATGGCTCATTCCTCGGGCCAGGCTGGGGCGAAGAGACGCCAGAAGCTGAGCTCTTTCAGGAACCCCAATAGAGCCTCGACAACCGCACCGGCGGCAGCAACTATTGGGTACCACTCATCCCTCAGGAGCAAGCTTATGCAACCCATGGGTCGCAGGAGGTACAGGTCGCCGCAGCAGATGGCTCCCCCAATGCTACAGCCTCCTATCCCTCAGGAGGAGGGCGCAGGGGGCTGCAGGAGAGGGGCCGAGATCCGGGTTCGCCCCCGCGGCGGTCGGAGCAAGGCGTTCTCAGGAGGTAGGCCCTCTGCCGGGGAGGTGCCCCAGGGCCTGCCCCCGGCAAAGGACCCGTGGTCGTCGAGGGAACCGCTGGCGACCACTCTACCCCATTGGCGTCGTCCTTGGTTTCCGGTCGCCGTCAATGGCGGCAGAGTAAGGCGCAAGGCGGGGCCCTCGTCTGGCGATATGAAGCAAGGTCAGTACCTGTGAAGAAGGCCCAGTGCATGTGAAGCTCGCCGCCCGTGACACTTTCATGTAATAATGAGTGGGGCTGTACACGCCCCGGAGTCTCCGGAGAGCCGCCCTCGGGCCTCGGGGGCTCCCGCCCATGCCCAGTGGCAGCACTTAGCTCCGCGCTGGTGAGAAGACGTCGAAGACTAGACTAGGTGTCGGACGCGGCCTTTTGCTTTTTGCTTCTTCCTTGTTGACAAAGTTCTTTGATTTGGATTTAAGCTGGATTTGAGTTCGAGACTTGCGTGCGTTTGGGGGAGGGGTGTTTAGTCTTGTTCGAGCAATCTCTCATGTTCTGGTTTCGGCTTTATGTCCAAAGTTAGCGTCGGCTGCCCCCCCCCCCTCGCGAGCCCCTCGCGAGCCGGGCCGGGCCAGGCACGTCTACAGCCGGGACCGCTATCACCACACCCTCTCTGGAGGTTCTCATCGCAGGATCAACAGGCTAATCGGAAGACACTCGAGGCGCGGCGACCCCCCGCAGGCCCGCTCAGGGCTCGTCGGGGTCGAAAGGTAAACGAATCAGCTGAACTATCACCGGGCTAGCGGCTAAGCTCACACGCAACGTTGTGTTTACCAGGGTGCTGATCACAAATCTTTACATGAGGGGCCTCCCCTCCCAAAATGCTCTTACATTCTTCAGGGCCAAGCCCGAACCTTCTTCGTGCAGGATAAACAGCAGTAACATGCGGTCAGTCAGACATATCACTCACCGCGTCTTCTGGGGCACCCTCGGAGGCGTCACTGGCGTCACTGACATCGTCGCCACCACCACCAGCATCTCCATCAGCGCCAGGCGCGTCCACAACGCCTCCTTCATCGGCGGCCACGACCATGCCGTCATCATCAGATGAAAAGGCCCTGATGAGGGTGTCCATGTTGTTCTCCACCCATTGCGCCAGGTCGCCCCGGACGGCTATGGGCACGGGTGCGATGGCAGCGTCGAAGTCGAAGTGGGGGTCCCTTCCCTGCAGATAGCTGAAGACACGGGAGAAGGCGCGCCCGAGCAAGGCTCGGCTCCTCTCTTCAACAAGCCAACATGACCTCTCGGAGCGGTTCTCCAGAAGCGTCACCACTCTGGTGAAAAACTGAAGGTTGCCGGCGTAGTTGGCCTCATGCGGCTCCTCAGCGGCAGCCTCGCAAATGTTGCCCAAAGCGGAGTTGGCCCTCTCCCTAAGCGTTCGAAGCATGGGAGCGATGGCCTCGGCGTCATCAACCCTCTGTTGGAGAAGAATCAGCTCAGCCCGGGAAGAGGCCAGCTCCGCCTGTACTGCGCCAAGGGCGGCTGCGGAGGAGTCCGCACGCCGCGTCACTTCATCTAGTTTGGCCTTGAGGGCCGCGGTCCTATCCTCAGCCTCGGCCCCGATCAGCCCCAACCTTGCTTCGTATTCACGCTCGAAGGCCGAGCGAGCTTCCGCCACGTGGCGGTCGACCTCTTCCTGGACCCGGGCTTCGCGCGCAGCAACGTCATCCTCCGCATGGGCTACCAGGCGCTCCCTCGTCTCCAACCGCACAAGGTCGAGGTTGCGCTCGGCGGCCTCCAGCGTCAGCGCCTCCTCACGCTTCAGAAGCTCCGCCCAGTCAACGGAGGCCCCCTGCATCGACTCAAGGGCCGCCTGGCGCAGTTCCACTTGCTGCTCCAGGGAGTTGCTCCAAGCTCGGAGCTCCCATGCGCGCTCTTCCGCATCCTTGCGCCGTCGGTCTGCTTCCCGAGCCTCCTCGATGGCCTGGGAGCAGGTCTCCCGCGAAGCAGCCAGCGACACTTCAGCTTTCGCGTTGTCGAGGTCACGTTGGTGACGCACGAGGGCGATGGCTACCTTCAGCTTGCGCCTCTCCTCAGCAAGGCGCAAATCTTCGACCTCGAGGCGCGCATCCTCGACTGCAAGCTCTGCCCCGATCCGGCTCACCGCATCCGCTGCCCCTGGAGGAACTCTTCGCGGAGGGCGCGACGCTCCCGAGCGCGCCTGAGCACGTCTTCTGCATCACCCTCTGCCGCCGGAGTATGCGGAGGGCCCCAAGGCGGCACTCCCCCTCCTGGCGTTGGGCTGGGGGCTGGCGCCCTAGCAAACACCGAATGGACCCCTCCGGGGATCCAGCCTGGCGTCGGTCCACCCACGGAGGCGGAGCCAAAGACAGCCTTCAGTCATTCACCATCTATGATCAGAGGAGGAACGCGGGGCAAGCCGGACGTGCCCCAGGAGGACTCGTGAAGAAAGGACAGCGGACGCGCGGGCTCGAGGTGCCCTATGGAACGGACCGCTCCACCAACCGGTCCAGCGACAGGGGAACCGCTCGAGCTCGGCGAGCCCAGGACCAGCAGAGAAGATGAAGCTTTGGGGGCTGGCTCCCGGGCCGACTCGGCGAATTTGGCAGGGCAAGGCCTGAAAGGCCACAGTCAGTCACAAGGATATCAAAGTAAATGAGCAGAGAAAGAAGAAGACTTACTCCTCCATGGTGAAGTACTTCCTGCGCTTCAACAAGCGGCAAGGGCGGTCGCTGTCGCCCAAGGCCTCCTTCCTCTTGCGGAGGGCCTCGAAGTCTACGCGGAACCGACCTAAGCGCGCGGCGCAGGGGTCGGCCTGTGGCGTGGAAGAAGTGTCAAGATGATCAGCACCGGAGGAGTCTACCTGGGGGACACCGTCAGGCGTTGCCTCGCGAGGAATGCCTGGGGCCTCAGGAGCCCCGGCCTCAAGAGCCGTAGGCCCCAACTCCGCGCCTGCAGCCACTCCAGGGCGGGCCCCGGGAGACGCCGCCTTCGCTTCTCGCGGCGTCAGCACCTCAACATCAGTCGCCTCAGCTCCCGCCGGTTCTTATCTCCATGTTCTATCGCCTGAGGAGGGATCACTGTGGGCGACAGGGGGAGCAACCACGACGGCTGGGTTCTCGCGGGGCCCCGTGAAGCCAGCCGGGCGCAGCCCCCACTCGTCAAAGCTGGGCATGTGCCTCACGAAATCGGCCCTGCCAGAGCAAAGATACAAGAGGACACAACCACTCCGTAGGCTGCCTGGGGAAGGATCACCAGTCAAGACCCTGAGCACCGTCCGCAGCACTTCAGGCGCCAAGTCCTCCTCCTGAAGCCGCATGCGGTCTCTATGCCCCGCAAAGTCCCACATCCAGTGAGAGTGGCGCTGAAGAGGAGCAATGCGACATTGGAGGAACACCTTCACCACCTTGGGTGTTGTCACATTGAGCGCCTTCAAACTCTGGAAGCGGCGCCATACGAAGGCGAGCCGGGGGCTCGCGAGCATCTCATGGTCCCAACCCGAGTGGGGAACAGCACGCGAGGCCGGGTGCGAGAGCAGAGGGTTGGGCACTCCGACGTCCACGTACAGCCACTGCTCTTTGAACCTGTCCTGAGGAGGAGGAAGTCCGAAGTTGATCCCTGAAGCGGCCGTCTCTGGCACGGCGAAGAAGCTCACACACCCTGAGCACTGAGTGGGGTCGCTCAGGCGCAAAGAAAAGAAGTGGCGCAGCTGGGCAACGGAAGGAGGAATGCCTATCATCGCCTCGCAAACGAAAGCGAAGACAGCCAGAAGGGTAACGGACTCCGGCCCGAGGTGCATCATGCGGATCTGATAATGGGAAAGCACCGCATTGAAGAAGGTGGAAAAGGGGGGAACCAGACCCGCCCATAGGGCATCAGCGAAGAATCGGACCTCCGTGGCAATCCTAACAAGGGAGGCATGGGATGCAGGCCAAACTGAGGTCCTAGCGCACTCGTTGAAGATAGTGGCCAGGGCGGAGCGGACCTTGTTCAAAGCTTCTAGATTGAGTATGATCGACCGATCAATGGCGGGAGCCACCGCCGGAGGTGTGCAGGGCGAAGGCGCGGGCTTCTTTCCTCTCCCTTTCTTCGTCGGCACCATGGCGGTGGAGAGAGGGAAGAACTCGAGCCGGATTAGCGGCGGAGGTTGGAGCTCGAAGAAGAAGGAAAGGTAGGAGGCGAGCGAGCAGCGGAAAGGAGGAACAACTGTGTGCAACTAAGGGTCCGCTTAGCCGGGCGCGTAACAAGGCGTCGTGGGGAAGCGCAGGCGCCCACGTCCAATCAATCGCCACGCGGCGCCCAAGGCCGCATGCTATTGGGGCCCGCGGCGCTTCGCGCTTGCCCCTTCGCTTCTCTGCTAAGTCAAGCCCACGCGCGCCTTGGGCATGGGGGCTACTATCGTTGTTCTGGGAACGGAGGTCCCCAGACTTGCCTGCCTGCGGCCTGCGGCGTGGCTCAAGTGGGGGCCCAGCACGACCCATCTTCATCAGCTCGAGCTCAAGACCCTCGCGAGGAGCCAAGCCTCGCGGGGCGGACGACAGGAAGCTTCCTCAGGAGCGGCCTCATCAGGCAGGCTCACGAGGAGGCGGAGAGAACAAGGCAGGGGTACCTCGCGAGGAGCCCGTGACGCAAGCCGTGACAATCGATACCAGGCGGGCGCCGGCCTGCGCAGTGTCCTTGTTTCCTATTCAGTACAAAGGGGGCAAGCACAGGCCAAGGCATCAGGCAAAGGTTACCATTCCGGTGCAACGAGACCAAGACCAGCAGAGCGGCAGGTCAGAGGTCACCGTGGAGCCCAAGATGGCGTCATCACCAGTGCTTTTGGCAGCCGAAGACCACCTTTGGTCAGGATAGCTTGTACTAGATGTTCCCCTTCAAAATGGCCAATTGTTGGCGCCCTTCCCGCTCATTATTTGGGGAGAGGCCCAGGGCCTCTATAAATAGAGCTAGCCACCACAGAGTAGAGGGAGAAGGGAAGAGAGATTGGAAGAGGCGTCCATCGAATCGGATAGAGAGACCGAGTAGAACACACCACGCCAGCTCAAGAACACCTCTCGCGAGGCTGTTCTTCCTCTATACTGTTCATCTTCAACCCCTGAGGCAATCCACCACACCACACACTGGAGTAGGGTATTACACCACACCATTAGCCTTCCTCTGTACTGTTCATCTTCGCGCGCACCCCAGTGTTCGAACCTCTAGGGTCTGCCGGAACCCGAAATCCGACAGAGGAAAATCTGGGATGTCATCTGGAAGGCTAATGTCCCTCAGAAGGTTCACATTTTTGCGTGGAGGGTTGCATCCAATAGCTTGGCTGTCCAGGTTAATAGAGTGGTGCATCACCAAGCTTCTGTTAGTATGTGCACTATTTGTGGAATGGAGGATGGAAGTACATTTCATGTGCTTGTCATGTGCCCGAAGGCGGCGGCATTGCGGATGGCCATGAGGGACATATGGGAGTTACCTACGGAGGATGTCTTCAGATATACTGGATACGATTGGTTTATTGTTCTTCTAAGTCCATTGAGCCCTGTTATGCGTGATCAAATTATATTCATTTTCTGGAGAGCCTGGCACTTGAGAAATGACTTGATATTTGGTAAAAGAAAGGAATCAGTATCAACTTCTGCTAGCTTTGTGGAGAATTACTGGGCGTTTGTTGTTGCGTGTCACTTTGTGCCTCCGGTGGAATCGGAAAATAAAGGAAAAGTTCCAATGGATGGATTAAGATGGGCTCCTAATAATGCGGAAGCTAAGATGTCTTGGACTCCCCCCCACCCCCACCCCCCAACGTTTCTTAAAGATTAATGTAGATGCAAGCTTTGTGGAGAGCATTAGACCAGAAAGTGTGGGTGTGGTGGTTAGGGATACGGCTCGGGAAGTCATTGTTTCTTCTTGGGACTTAATTGGGTCGTGTCACAGCATGGAGGAAGCAGAGCTAAGGGTGTGAATTGCCGGTCTATACATAGGTATATCTCTTCACAATCCTATTATTTTATAGACTGATTGTGTGTTTGCTGTGGCGACTCTTGCAACAGAGAACCTTGACAGGTCAAAGATGACCCACAAGTATAGGGGATCAATTGTAGCTCTTTTCAATAAGTAAGAGTGTCGAACCCAACGAGGAGCAGAAGGAAATGACAAGTAGTTTTCAGTAAGGTAATGTCTGCAAGTGCTGAAACTGAAAGTAGCGGAGTAGTTTGATAGCAAGATAAATTGTAACGAGCAAGTAACGATTGTCGAAGTAATGGGCCACGGGTAGGCTAACCCGAAGCCCAGAACCTTTCAAGATGTCAGGGCTGACTGCGCCCCTCAAGACACCAAGATGAAGAGCCGTCTTCTGAGGCCGGCTGGAGAAACAGCTGGCTGTCCATAAACGGTCGAGTCCTGGAGGCGAGGCCAGGACAAGCCGACTCCTATCTAGTGGCTCCTAGAGAAGCCGGCTCCGAGGAGTCGGCCCGCGGCACCAACGAAGCCCATGCCCTCATCAACGGGGACGGGACGGGGAGTGGCTACAGTGTAGCCCATCCACTCCCCTTTTCCATGGGCTGGAGAGGCCACAGTGCGCTGTACGGCAGAGATCTCCGCCTGGCGCGGCACTGTTGCCTTACCATCCCTGACATCATCACAAGCAGGCAGAGTCCTGCTCCCACGATGGCCTGTCGGTACGGCCCAAGGACGACGGGCCCCACTAGTCAGCGAGAGCCCGTAAGACGATGACGATCCCACCAGTCGGACCCGAGGGAGGTCGGCCCCTAGGAGTCTGGCCGCAACTTCCTCGGGATCCACACGCCATTAACCAGACAAGACACGAAGTGGCTACAGTAATCGCCCGCCAGGCGGCGGAGCTGTAGCCACGACCCCCTAACCAAGCCTGCGTCATTAGAGACACGGCAATAGTGATCAGCTGCCGACAAGACCCGAGAGCGGCGGAGACGGCCTGTCGGCCCCGTACCCAACCAGTCGGCGGGACCCACAAGGCGGCGGGCCCCAACAGTCGGCGGAGAAGCCGGTGGCCGCAGAGACTAACGGCCGAGCCCTACACCCGGCCGGATTACCATTGTACCCCTGGGGGGTAGGCCTATATAAACCCCCCAGGGCACCCATGCAAAGGGTTCCCAACCTATTAGAACTAGACCAGATCATAGAGGAGGGAGAGAGCTAGCCTTGCCATCTCCTACCTCTAGCATACAGCTCAAGGAGCACCTTTGTAATCACTTGTGCCTTAGTGATCATGCGGAGACCCCGCAGAGTAGGACTAGGGGTGTTATCTCCTAGGAGAGCCCCGAACCTGGGTAAAGTACGCTGGCGTTCGTATCTACGCCTCATCCCGCTTCCGGGCACCGGCGATGTTCTACTCGCTCCCACCATGATAAGCCATCCATTGTCATATGTCGTACCCAACCCCCGACATTTGGCGCCCACCGTGTGGCGAGGTGCACCGTAATTCGGAGACCTGTTCTGGACGGGAACCCTTTTCCTCCCTGGCGAGCGCAGCCAGCCCGGCACGCCAGATGGAGTCTGCGCCGACGCGCTGCATGGCACGAAAGCCGCCTGCGCGGCCAGTTGCCTCGCCGATCTCATCGGTGAGGTCCGCCTATCCGACGAGCCCGCGCCGGACGCAGGCACAGACGGCCCCGAGAGCCACCTCGCGGGCCTCCTCGATCAACTCAACGTCGCCAGCAAGCCGATGTTGGTCGACTCCGACACTGCGTCGCTTGACGCGTTCCCCACCAACGTGGTGGTCTACGGCGAGCCACTCCCTCGAGCGAGAGCGGCGGAAGCACCGTCACAGAAGTTCTTGTCATCGGTCACGGCGAGCACTCCGGCGGAGATGCTCGCGACCCGCTCGACGCGGCACTGCAAGACCTGACGGCGCCCATCCTAGAAGACGCTGATACGTCTCCAATGTATCTATAATTTTTGTAACTCCATGCTATATTATCTACTGTTTTGGACCATATTGGGCTTTATTTCCACTTTTATATTACTTTTGGGACTAACTATTAACCGGAGGCCTGGCCCGAATTGCTGTTTTTGCCTATTTCGGTGTTTCAAGAAAGCGGAATATCAAGCGAGTCCAAGCGGAATGAAACCTTCGGGAGCGTGATTTTCTCAACAAATATGATCCAGGAGACTTGGACCCTCCTTCAAGAAAGGCGGGAGGTGGCCACGAGGGTGGAGGGCGCCCCCCCCTAGGGCGTGCCCCCCTGCCTCGTGGGCCCCCCTTGCTCCACCGACGTACTCCTTCCTCCTATATATACCTCGCACCCCGAGCGATCGAGCAGGAGCCAAAACCTAATTCCACCGCCAAGAACCTTCGTACCCACAAGATCCCATCTTGGGGCCTGTTCCGGAGCTCCGCCGGAGGGGGCATCCACCACGGAGGGCTTCTACATCATCATATCCCCTCCGATGAAGTGTGAGTAGTTCACCTCAGACCTTCGGGTCCATAGTTAGTAGCTAGATGGCTTCTTCTCTCTTTTTGGATCTCAATACAATGTTCTCCCCCTCTCTCGTGGAGATCTATTTGATGTAATCTTCTTTTTGTGGTGTGTTTGTTGAGATCGATGAATTGTGGGTTTATGATCAAGTTTATCTATGAACAATATTTGAATCTTCTCTGAATTCCTTTATGTATGATTGGTTATCTTTGCAAGTCTCTTTGAATTATCAGTTTGGTTTGGCCTACTAGATTGGTTTTTCTTGCAATGGGAGAAGTGCTTAGCTTTGGGTTCAATCTTGCGGTGTCCTTTCCCGGTGTGATGAGGGGCAGCAAGGCACGTATTGTATTGTTGCCATCGAGGATAACAAGATGGGGTTTTATCATATTGCATGAATTTATCCCTCTACATCATGTCATCTTGCTTAGGCGTTACTCTGTTTTCTTTAACTTAATACTCTACATGCATCTTTGGATAGCGGTCGATTTAGTGGAGTAATAGTAGTAGATGCAGGCAGGAGTCGGTCTACTTGTCTCGGACATGATGCCTATATACATGATCATACCTAGATATTCTCATAACTATGCTCAATTCTGTCAATTGCTCAACAGTAATTTGTTCACCCACCGTAGAATACTTATGCTCTTGAGAGAAGCCACTAGTGAAATCTATGGCCCCTGGATCTATTCTCATCATATCAATCTTCCATCACTTTATTATTGCTTTGCTTTTTACTTTTCCCTTTTATTTTACTTTGCTTCTTTATACCAAAAATACCAAAAGTATTATCTATCATTTCTTTCAGATCTCACTCTCGTAAGTGACCATGAAGGGACTGACAACCCCTAATCGCGTTGGTTGCGTTGAGCTATTTGTTTTGTGTAGGTCACGAGGGACTCGCGTAGCCTCCTCTTGGATTGATACCTTGGTTCTCAAGCGAGAGAAATACTTACTCTACTCTGCTGCATCACCCTTTCCTCTTCAAGGAAATCCAACGCAGATGCTCAAGAGGTAGCAGGAAGATTTCGGCGCCGCTGCGGGGGAGTCATAAAAGTCAACATACCAAGTACCCATCACAATCCCTTATCTCTCGCACTACATTATTTGCCATTTGCCTCTCGTTTTCCTCTCCCCCACTTCACCCTTGCCATTTTATTCGCCCTCTCTTTTCTGTTTGCCTTTTTCTTCGCTTGTCTTTTTGCTCGTGTGTTGGATTGCTTGTTTGTCTCTATGGCTCTACCTAGATTTGGTGATCTTCACCTTAAAAGGTTAGAAGAGATCGAAAGCAACGTCAGGAGTTTTATGGTTTTGCAATTTGAGCATAATAATTTCTTCAGAATCGAGCTTAAAGAACAAAAAAGTTTTATGAGTTATTTGAATAAAGAGCTCCATGATATGTCTAAAGAATTTGATGGTATAAGATCTCAAATTGCTCGTCTTGAGAAATTGACTGCCAAAATTTTGGATAAGCAAGCTACCTTAGTCAATAAGATGGCCGCTAAACCGGATTCCTATGAAAATCAAGATGAAGATCTAAAAGTTATTGATGTGTCCCCTATTAAATCTTTGTTTTGAAATATGAATCTTGATGAGACTGAATATGATCCACCTTTACCTAGAAGGCGTTCCAAAAGTTCGGAGTTTTTAGATTTTGATGATGAAATTGATAAAAGTGGGATTGAAAAGAATAAAACCCTAGATGATGCTAAACCCACTATTTTGGATTTCAAGGAATTTAATTATGAAATTTCCTCTTTAATTGATTGTATTTCCTTGTTACAATCCGTGCTAAATTCTCCTCATGCTTATAGTCAAAATAAAGCGTTTACTAAACATATTGTTGATGCCTTGATGCAATCTTATGAAGAAAAACTTGAGTTGGAAGTTTCTATCCCTAGAAACCTTTATGATGAGTGGGAACCAACTATTAAAATTAAGATTAAGGATCATGAATTTTATACTTTATGTGATTTGGGTGCTAGTGTTTCCACTATTCCCAAAACTTTGTGTGATTTGCTAGATTTCCGCGATTTTAATGATTGCTCTCTAAACTTGCACCTTGCGGATTCCACTATTAAGAAACCTATGGGATGAATTAATGACGTTCTTATTGTTGCAAATAGGAATTGCGTGCCCATAGATTTTATCATTCTTGATATAGATTGCAATCCTTCTTGTCCTATTATTCTTGGTAGACCTTTCCTTAGAACGATTGGTGCAATTATTGATATGAAGGAAGGGAATATTAGAATCCAATTTCCATTAAAGAAATACATGGAACACTTCCCTAGGAAGAAAATAAAATTACCATATGAATCTATCATGAGAGCCACTTATGGATTGCCTACCAAAGATGGCAATACCTAGATATATCCTTGCTTTATGCCTAGCTAAGGGCGTTAAACGATAGCGCTTGTTGGGAGGCAACCCAATTTTATTTTAGTTTTTTGCTTTTTGTTTCTGTTTAGGAATAAATAATCCATCTACCTTCTGTTTAGATGTGGTTTTGTGTTTAATTAGTGTTTGTGCCAAGTTAAACCTATAGGATCTTCTTGGATGTAGTTATTTGATCTTGCTGTAATTTCCAGAAACTTTCTGTTCACAAAAACAATTGTTAAAAATCACCAGAACGTGATAAAATAGTGATTCCAATTGCTGATGATCAATAAACAAATTTCCTAGGTCGTCCTATTTTGGCTGATTTTTTTTGAGTTCCAGAAGTTTGCGTTAGTTACAGATTACTACAGACTGTTCTATTTTTGAAAGATTCTATTTTTCGTGTGTTGTTTGCTTATTTTGACTATTATCTCTTTCAGATCTCACTCTCATAAGTGACCGTGAAGGGATTGACAACCCCTAATCGCATTGGTTACATTGAGCTATTTGTTTTGTGTAGGTACGAGGGACTCGCGCGTTGCCACCTACTGGATTGATACCTTGGTTCTCAAAAACTAAGGGAAATACTTACTCTACTCTGCTGCATCACCCTTTCCTCTTCAAGGAAATCCAACGCAGTGCTCAAGAGGTAGAAGACGCCGACGCCGAGATGCTGGAAGTACACCGCATCCAGCTCATCGAGGGCGCCAAGAGGCTTGCCAGCATGAGACGCCTGTCGGAAGCCTATCAGCGCGAGATGGACATTTTGTGGGCAGCACGCCGCTCCGGTAGGCCAACCGCCTGTGGCGCAGTCCAGCAGCCTTGGCGTGGCCATCGCCAACCTGTTCAGGACAGATCGCCCCGTCTACGCCACGCCTGCGGAAAACATCTGAGCTGCCCAGGCGGCAGTAGAAGAGCTGGACTAATTCGAGGGCGAAGAACGTCGCCAGATGGCGGAGCGCACCCAGCGGCTCCTTGATGCGGCTGCCGAGCAGCATGATGTTGGCTCCCGCACTGAGGCGCCGCAACGGCAGAACGACGATCTGCCTCCTCGCCGAGATCAAGGCGCGACATCTCGGACGCCGACTGGTGGCGTCTGTGGAAGAAGAGACAAGAAGCCGGCTGCCAGCCGCAGTCGGACTCGCATCACCATCGAGCACGACCAAGACGGCCGCCCAAGAGCAGTGGAACGATGGGATGACTGCCTGCCTCCTCCCCCTCGCAGGGAAAGGCACGTCTCCCCCCTTTGTTGATCACGGACACTCGTGACTACCTCACGCGCTGGGCCGAGCTCCGCAACTCTTACGAAGGCGTGCATGAGGTGCAGTCCATCGAGTACTTCACCGCCGGGTGCCGAGAGGCCACCCTCCTCAAGCACCGACTCCTCTGCGACGAGCCGGCGACCCTCGACGAGCTGCTGATCATAACAGACAAATATGCCACGGCCGACTCCTCCATGAAGGCAGAGATCCAAGTTGACGCCTCTGGCAAGGCGCCCCCCCAAGTTCCTCGGACTCCGGCTGGTGAAACCAGTCGGAGTCAGCAGCAGAACAACCACAAGAGCAAGGCCACGCAGCCGGCTTCCACCAGCCGGCAAGTGGCAACAGTCGAAGGCCAGCAGCCGGAAGGGCAGCCTCTGTCCAAACGCCAGAAGGGCGACAAGCCCAATTGGCTGCCGGCTTTCTTATATGAGCAGACTCTAGATGCACCCTGCAAATTCCATAGTGGTGTGAAGCCGTCTAACCACACCACTCGGAAGTGCCATTGGCTCACCAGGATCGCCAAGGGAGAGGGCCTCTTGCCTCCCCCGCCTGCTGGGCAGCCGCCTCCTCCTCCGCCCCAGCAGCCGGCGGTCAGACCAGTCGGAGCCATACAATACGAGTATCCAGAAGAGCACGGAGCCTATGTTGTGTTCACCAGCATGGCCGATGACCGATATAGCAAGCGGCTGCAACAACAAGAAGTGAATGCAGTAGCATTAGAAACCCCAGAGTTCATGCATTGGTCCGAGAAGCCCATCAGCTGGAGCAGAGCCGATCACCCGGAAGTAATGCCCAACCCCGGCTCCTATGCTATGGTTTTGGATGCCACCTTTGCCACAGATAGGCGAGCTGCTCGTTTTTCCCGAGTTTTGATAGATGGCGGCAGCAGCATCAACATCCTATACAAGGATACCATGGAGAAGTTAGGAATCAAACAAAGGTAGCTTCAGTCCAGCCGAACTGTATTCCATGGCATAGTTCTTGGCCTTTCCTGCTCACCAATCGGCAAGATCCTGGTTGACGTCCTCTTTGGAGACAAGGATCACTTCCGCCGAGAGCCAGTCTGGTTTGAGGTGGTGGACCTTGAGAGCCCATACCATTCACTACTTGGCCGGCCTGCTCTGGCCAAGTTCATGGCTGTCCCCCACTATGCCTACCTCAAGATGAAGATGCCGAGTTCCAAGGGAATTCTGACTATAGCCGGCAACTACAGGAAGTCATCCACCTACGCAGCTGAGAGCAGTCGGTTGGCCGAGTCCCTTGTGATCGCAGCTGAGAAGCGGCTCCTTAACCGGGTTGTGGCGATGGCAGGCAAGCGGCTTGAGATGTCGCCCGATCCCAAGGAGTCGAAAGCTGAGGGCTCGTTCAAACCGGCCAAAGAAACAAAGAAGATACCCTTGGACCCGGAGCACCCGGAGAGGTACGCTGCGGTGCAAACCTCGACAGCAAATAGGAAGGCGAGCTTGTCGATTTCCTCCGTGAGAATCGGGACATCTTTGCATGGTCCCCTAAAGACATGTCGGGTGTTCCGACGGATTTCGCCGAGCACAAGTTACATGTCTGATCTGATGCCAAGCCAGTCAGGCAGCCCTTGTGCCGCCTGTCAGAATAGAAGAGAAGAGTTGTTGGAGAAGAGATAGCCCGACTGCTGGCAGCCGGCTTCATCATGGAAGTGTTCTTTCCAGAGTGGCTGGCCAACCCAGTCCTTGTGCTGAAGAAAAACAAGCAGTGGCGTATGTGTATTGATTACACCAGCCTCAACAAAGCATGCCCCAAGGACCCGTTTGCTTTGCCGAGAATCGACCAAGTGATAGACTCCACAGCCGGATGCAAGCTGTTGAGTTTCTTGGATGCATATTGTCAGGACCCCGATTCCAAGTCACATCGATCTAGCCGGTAACACCTCATATCACTTTGCGGCCTCAGGCACGGTATTCCCACGGGTGTCGCCTTACCATGGCCCGGGACCGTTTAGCCTTTTGGCTCACGTATATGATAGTGTCGCTAGCATCCATATGACAGAAGAACCGGGCCGACATGGCTAGTCGTGAACCCAAAGCGGCACTAACCCATGGGGACAGGCATACATGAATCAACCGAGCATGTCGATTCGGCGTGTGAATCCGGGCTGTAACTGCGCTATGAGGACTCAGGGAACCCGGGCTGTAGCAGCTAAGCGAGGACTCGGATGTCACCGCGTGACATTTCCCGAAGGACGGACATAAGGCGAAGTGAAACACATGCCGCCGATCAAGTGTCCAGAGAGGCGGTAGTCTTTGGGCTAGCAGGACTCCGTGAACCGGGCTGTAGCGGACTACTATGGCTCAAGGAAGCAATAGACTACATTTCCCCATAAGAGAGGCTGCCAAGGATAAACAACTAGATTGTCGGATCCCACATACCAAGCATTACAAACATACACACAATATGCTCGATATGTGCAAATACAACATGGCATCACAACACAACTCTCGACTCAAGTATTTATTCATTAGGCTCGAAGAGCGAGATATTACAAACATGGGTCTCATGACCCAACTTTCGAAACATACAAGTCAAAGCACAAGCGGAAGCTTAACATGTCTAAATCTGAGACATCTACAAATGAAAAGGTTGAGAAGCGACTATCTACGAGATCTGCCGAGGGCACAAGATCGTAGCTGAGGTAACAAGCTAAGCGTCAAGTCCACGCTGAAACTACTAAGCGAGGCTGAGGTCTTTCTACAAAACATAGAATAAGCAAACGTGAGTACAAATGTGTGGATCAAGTTGATTAATAAATCGAGAGGGGCACTTAAGCATTCCAATGTGTGGTAGTAGCTATTCATGGATCACAAACATAGAACTCAGTTCCTGTGGACGGCTGAAATGAGACAACCCACCATGTACTCCTACATGGCCTCTCACCGCTACCTTTACCAAATTGTGTTCACACACTTAGCTCTCAACAGTAGGACATGTTCACACACCTCCAATTCATCCCCGATGAATCAGACCGGACTCAACTCTAAGCAATAGCAGGCATGACAAACAAGCATGAATGAGTAGGCACATCAGGGCTCAAACAACTCCTACTCATGCTAGTGGGTTTCATCTATTTACTGTGGCAATGACAGATCATGCAGAGGATAAAGGGGTTCAACTATCGCAGCAAGTAACAGTTGTATCGTGGTTGTCCTAATGCAGTAAAAGAGAGCAGAAGCGAGAGAGTGGGTTTGTATCGGAATGAACAAGGGGTTTTTTCTTGCCTGGCACTTCCGAAGATAATATAGCTCTTCAATAGTGTCATCGATCCCATCATCGAAACCACGTCTATCGAGAGGGAACAACCACCGACAAGCAAGAAGAAACACAATCAATGCAATGCACAAACAAATGAATGACACGTCACGTTAAGGAACTGAATTGACCTAATGCAGCAGTAAGCCAAGTAATTGAACTGGAATTCAAACAAGGTTAAACTCCAACTCCAAATGCTAGTTCATAAATTGCCCTAATCATGATTCATCCTATTCAGTGAGGTTAACTTGTTCAATCATGCATGAAAGTGGTACAGATGGATAGATGGGATTTTTCTGATCATTTTTCGTATATAAATTATCTCATTTGGAGTTACGGTTGATTTTATATGATTTTTAGAAGTTAGCACTATTTTCTGGAATTTCCTGAAAAAGATTAAATCCAGAAAAACAATTCTGCGTCGACATTGCATCATCTTGACCTCAGCAGGTCAACAAGCTGCCCCGGTCAAACCTGACCAGTGGGGTCCACTGGTCAGTGACCCGATGTTGTATGTGTCGCGACAGGGTCGGGTCGGCGGTGGCGTGGCGAGTCAAACTTACCTGTGGGACCAGCGGGGTTAATTTAATCTAAACAAAAGCTAAACCACGTTTAGTTAGACGGTGGGGCCTGGCTATCAGTGGCACGAGGCGGTGATTAGTTGGATCATTAGTAACTAATGGTGGTGCCACGTCACCGCGGAGTTGGCGGCGACCACTAAAACCACAATGAGCTCGGCGAGGCGCTCTCGGCAATGGTCCGACGTGCTAAGGGCACCAGGCGGTAGCCCTTCCTCCTGCGCATTCAATAGAGGCAGCAGGGGGCGCAGGGTCGCCGGAGTTGGCGACGGCGTTGAGCCGGGCGGCTGCCGAAGCCACGACACAAGGCAGGCGTCGCTGCGGTGTACGGGCTCGCTCGGTGAGATAGGGAACGGTGAGGGAGAGAGACAGAGGAGGGGGATGGTCGCGGGAAGAGTCGAGAGGGGGCCAGGGGGTGCGTGGTGTCGTCTGGGGGCGCCCAGGGCGTCGGTGGAAGCAGGAGGTGGCCGTGGCGTGGGCGCGCATGGCGACCACGCCTGGCCCTCTTGGCGAGAGGTGGGAGGCAGTGGCGGCTTGGGGTGGGCTGGGCCAGGTAAGTGGCCTCCAGGTGGGCTAGGTGAGCTATTCTCTCTCTCTCTCTCTCTCTCTCTCTCTCTCTCTCTCTCTCTTTCTTTCCTAATTCTTTCCATTTTCTATTTATTCTGTTTTGTTTTGACTTTATTAAAATGCGGAGCATTTTCAAAATCATGAGACTCCTTTTGGCCCTTTGTTTGGATTATTCCCAACACAAACATTTCAGTTCATGAATATTTGGACATTTAAAATAATATATAAAATTTAAATGCCCAAATACAAATAAAGTATGATTTAATTCAGAGCCCAAATATGTCATGGAAAAATGTGCATCACCTCTGGTACTGTTTACAACATTTTCCATAAATGATGAACATTTTTGAAAGCCATTTGGATTACTGAAAATATTTTAGGTGAACCTAGTGAATTCCTTTTGATGCTAGGGGTTTAGGCAATCCCCATTTCAGATTTCCATGAAAGTTAAACATGATGCAAGCAAGATGCAAACACTAGGCAGCACCAGAAGCTAGGGATGTGACACATATTCTGGATATCACCAGATCAAGCTGAACCCGGCCGATAGACTGAAGACCGCCTTCGTCACCCCACTTGGAGCCTTCTGCTACTTGACCATGAAGTTCGGCTTGAGGAATGCCGGCGCTACGTTTTAACGTTGCATGCAGAAGTGCCTCCTCAGGCAACTCGGCAGAAACACCCACGTTTACGTGGACGATGTGCTGGTGAAGACGGAGAAGCGTGGAACGCTGCTAGAAGACCTCAAGGAGACCTTTGAGAACCTACGCCGGTTTCAGATCAAGCTCAACCCAGAGAAATGCGTCTTTGGAGTACCAGCCGGCCAGCTTCTTGGATTCCTGGTCTCAGAACACGGCATAGAGTGCAACTCCGTGAAGATCAAGGCCATCGAGAGGATGGAAGTACCCACCCGACTACTGGATGTGCAAAAGTTCACCGGCTGTTTGGCATCCATCAGCCGATTCATCAGTCGGCTGGGAGAGAAGGCTCTTCTTGTGTACCAGCTCATGAAGAAGACCACTTTTTTTGAGTGGAATGACAAGGCGGACGAAGCTTTTCTCCAGCTCAAGAAGATGTTGACTACTCCACCTGTCCTGGCGGCTCTGACTCCTAAGGAGCCCATGCTCCTCTACATCACCGCCACCAGCCGAGTGGTCAACACAGTTATCATGGTAGAGCGCAAGGAGGAAGGCAAGGCACTACCAGTCCAGAGACCGGTGTATTACCTGAGTGAAGTGTTGTCGACGTCCGAGCAAAACTACCCCCACTACCAGAAGATGTGCTATGGCGTGCACTTTGCCGCCAAGAAATTGAAGCCGTACTTTCAAGAGCACCCAATCACTATGGTCTGCACAGCTCCACTGGCCGAGATCATTGGAAGCCAAGATGCTTCGGGCCGAGTGGCCAAATGGGCCATCGAGTTGGCCCCCTACACCATCTACTACC